>JASMMZ010000004.1:12151592-12381041 GCA_038502455.1 Anisogramma anomala | reverse complement strand
GCAAGCGGTCCGGTCTCGCCGTCTTCGGCACCACCGCCTCCGCCAGCCCCAGCGCATGCCCACTCCAACTCGGTGTCCGGGATGCGCTCCATGCTGGATGCGAGCTCCTTCACGTTGAAGCCAAACGGGGGAGGACCCAGGAGTCCCAGCTCAACAAAGTTCAACTCCGTCGCCACATCGAGGACGAATGGTGGAGGCGAGAGGGCGCGCGTCGATATTCAAGACCCAAGGTGGAAGTGGGTGGACGAACGGAACTTTCCGAAGCCGAGGGAGTTTGTAGGCAAACAGAGACGGTACCGGGCAGGGAGGGGGAGCAGTGTACCGTTGGACCTGAGTGCGCTTCAGTAGTAAGGCCCTGGTGTAATCTCAAAGGAGACTCGTCGAGGTCATTGGGCTTGTCAGGTTGCCTACTCATAATTCATGAGTAGCATGGCAGTGACTTGGGAATGCATCAAATCCTATAGGCGTGTCAAAGATCGTCCTTGGATTGTTGTAGCATAAATGAGCAAGACGAACAGCTCACTCTACAGTGTAAATACTCTTTAATCCAGCAGGCCTCATTTCTCAGGTATCTGTTCTATGGACTGGCTGGCAGGCAATTTAGAAAGTTGGGGCCCTAATGGTACTTCAGTCCATGGGCTCGAAAAGTGGCCCTTGGATGCTGGACAGCGAGTAACCTCAAGACCAAGAAAAGGGGAGCAAGGTCGGACTTTGATTGTTGGCTGTTGGTCATCAGGCCTCTACAGCACTTCCATCCTCTCCATTCGCCAGCCAATACCAGCCCTCCGTCTCTAGCGAGTGCTATATCAACCTCAACAGACCGTCCACCATGCAGATCAACACCCTCCAACAAGATTCCTCTCAGCTCATGGGATAGGAGACCAGCAACCTTGAGAAGAGATCTTCTGGGCCTTTCTGTGGGTTTATCGGCAGGCTGCGACTGTGAGAGCATATCAAAGCGAGAAACAGGCAAGGACAATGATAAAGGCACACGGGCAGTTCCGCCACAATGCACAGTCACTACAGGTTGATGGACGCTTTACATATATACAATATGCACACACACACATATATATAGGATGTCTGTTCAGTGTTTGCCCTCTACAGTGGCTCCAACTTGATCCACAAATACCCACTGTGTTGGTAGGATTTCAAACATAGCTACGATGTTGATTTTGAGTCTGTAGTCAAAAGTAACGAACATGTAGTGCTGAGTGAATGGATGATATCATTCTCTAAACTACAGGAACTGCTAGCCAGTTCCTACCTATTGATCTATGGGACAGCGCTGGTACGTACCCATTACACAAGCGGACAGTCACCCTCCCAACAATCTCGATCCAAGACAGCAGTCGTCATCAGCTGACGTGGACCGGTCAGACAATCTGATTATTGCATGCCATCGTAGATGGACCAGCAATATCGACTGCTAGATTGTTGTGTGCCATTGCAGTTGGTGGAGATGACTGCTGGCTTATTGCATGCCAATGCAGTTGACGATACAGTCAACTGCACTACATATGCAATAGTCACAACACAATGAGACATCCGACACACAGAACTGCAGCAAATGGGTTCTTGCTTCCTTGAGCTTCTACACAACATTGTTGACTTCACAACAGTCGCCTGTGGACAAGAAATGGGGAGGGGATTGTGTTTGGCACTTATAACAGCCTGACATGATGTTGTTTTGTATGGTATATTGTATGCTGCATTTTGTTGAAAACGATAGCCACATCTGGGCTGAGGCTAGGAGAGACTGGAATAGTGGACAGGCTGACCTTTGAATTGGTTATCAGTTAACCTAGACTTGTGGTGTAATTATCAGCTATCTTGAGCTGATTTCAGCTATCTTCAGCTGATAATATGACTAGCCAACTAGCAAAGGGATTTGTTATATACCTATTAGTTGTTCGAGTTGGTTGTCACAGCTATTCGAGCTAGTGATGGTTATAAGTAATAGGTTTAATAGTTTTCCAGTTGGTTTTATTATTCCTTAAATTTATACCTTTAAATTTTATTCTACATGCATGAGTAGTACGATTAAAATTGTCAAGTTATTGATGGTAAGACTTTAGACGTTGCAACGTTGTCGATTAGAGACATGGTCAAAGTAACAGTAGTATTGCGTGGTCAAGTGGTGGATGTATTGTTCCAGGGTTGGCAGATCGCTAGCCGGTCTGCACAGTAATTTGTATAGCCAATTGCTTGGCCCGTGACCTAGGGTAAAGTGGGCACATACTGAACTTAAACTTACAGTTGACCCACAAAACAATATACCCAACTTGCAGTCGGTATAGTTAGCTTTACTATAATTAAAGTTAATCAACTACATTACAATTACTGCTGTTTCAACACTGGCGGCTTTTTGTTTTGTAAGCGTATGCCAATATAGTCAACTAATCATTTCCGGTTACCACCAAATTAACCACTCATTAAATAGCCAAACCTCTACTAATTCCCTAGCCAAATTAACCCTTATTACTTTTATTTACCCCACTGTTCCGAATTCCGACTTTATCAATTCCCATAAATAAGTTCTCTTCTACAAATTAATACAAACCTCTAATTTAATTATATTAATTATTCAAATTACTGGTCCTAATTCCTTAACGATTTTTCAATTTACCAAGATACCTTTATTTGCCGGTACGTAACTTAACTTTGCCAGGTAGCTTGTTAACGCAGCCCTAGATCTGTATAATTAACTTATTACTATTTATAAACCTTTTCAAGGCCTTATTCAGCGATGACTTCGTTATAATATTAGCTGGATTATTTTTGCCTTTAATTTATCTGAACTCTTTAATCTTTTGATATTTGTAAGCTTTATGAAATGTCATTATATCGACTATCAAGAGTTTTTCGCTGGTAATTCCGAGTTTTGAAAGGTATTTCAATAGGCTTTTTAAGTTGATATAAATCATTACCAGAATACAAGAGAATCCTCAATTATTTAGTATTGATATTAAAAGTTTCTCATATTATTATACCTATATCGAAATTGGCTATTATACTGTAAATCTCTTAAGCCGATATATTTCGAGTAATTCTCTTCCATTGATTAGACATCTAATAAATTAAATTTCTGGTAATACTAAACAATTCCATAACCTGTTTTAATGAACGAATACTATAAAAAATCTGATTTGTAACAACAAATCTATTATATTGATAAAGAAACCGTCTATAAAGATTATTAATTTAGTCTTTAACAAGTTAATTGGAATTTTATTAATCCTTTGGTTTAAATTCCTCATCTATTATTTCAACCTTTTATTTAATTAATCAAAGTTTTTATTTGTTAGGTTTTATATTCATACCGTGATCGATAGATAATAAAATACCTCCGGTTGACATAAGGTGGCGATATAACTATTATGGGCGCGTTACTTTAGGTATTGTTAAGCCTTACCCACGTTAACTTTGTCAATTATAACTAATCTAGCGTTTTAGCCCTTTTGATAGAAACTGAGGTAAATATCGTTAATGTTGGTAAGACCTTAGACGTTGCAACGTTGTCGATTCGATTGGTCGAAGTAACAGTAGTATTACATTAGTTAAGTGGTAGATGTGTTATTTTAGGTTTGGCAGACTACTAGCCAGTCTACACAATAATTTGTATGGTCAATTACTTAGCCCATGCCCTAGTGTAAAGTGGATGTATATTGTACTTTCTTTGAAACTAATACAGTAAGCCCATATAAAATAATACACTATACTTATAATTAGTATAGTTAATTTTACTATAAGTAAAGTTAACCTACTATATTGTAAATATTACTATTCTAATACTAGCAGCTTTTTAGTTTGTACGCGTACGCTAATGTAGTTGACTAATCTTTTCTAGAAACCGTTAAATTACGACCGCGTTAATTAGCCAACACCTGTTAATTTTAGCTGACCTCTGTATTAAAACAAACTTATTTACATACAAATTAACTCCAATTGCTGTTAGTTACCTTATGGTTCCAAGGTCCGACTTTATCGACTTTTATAAAATGTTTTTCCATTATAAACCTATGTAATCACCTACTTTATCTGTACAAATTAAAAAAAACACCGTTAATTTCCTAATAATATTTTAATTTACCAATATATCTTTAACCGCCGTCACATAACCTGAGTTATCCGGGCGGCCTATTAACGTAGCCTTCGATATATATAGCTAACCTATCACTATTTATAAACCTTTTAAGGACTTTATTCGGTGATACCTTTGTTATAGTATTAGCAGGATTACTTTCACCGTTTATTTATCAGAAATATTTAATTATTTTCCTTTCGTAAGTTTCGCAAAGTATTATTACGTCGATTATTAGACGTTTTTCGCTAGTAGTTCCGAGTTTCGAAAGGTATTTGAATAAGCTCCTCGAGTCTGTAGAGATTACTACCGGGATTTGAGGAATTTTAAACTGCCTAATAATAACGTTAAGGGGTTTTTATAATATTATACCTATATTAAAACGTACTATTATACTATAAACGTTTAAAGTTAGTACGTTTCGTATAATATTTTTACCTTTAATAAAGATTTTGTAAGTTAGGTTACCAATAATATTAAATTTATCCTTTTGCTTATTTCATTAACGAAAGCTATCAAAAAGCCAACTTATAAATATAGGTTGTTTTCATTGATTAAAAACGTATCCATAAAGATTATTAATCTCGTGTTCGATAAGTTAGTTAAAACTATATTGATTCCTTGGTCCAGATTTCGCATTTGTCATTCAATCCTTTTATTTAGTTGGTTAAAGTCGTTACCTATTAGATCTTATGCTCATGCTATAATGGAAAGATCGTAAAAGATCTCCGGTTAATATAGAGTGGTAATATAACTGCTACAAGTACGTTATTTTAGGTACCACTGAACCTTAGCCACGTTAGTCTTGTCGATGAAACCTAAATTAATGCTATAGCTCCTTCAATGAAAATTAAGGCTAATATTAATATTTAGTATACTAATGAACGATTCGCTAAAGTTAAGTTAATTACATTTTGCCAACATTGTTACTGGTTTGTAATTCTAATGCTTAAAGTCTTTAATCGCTGATTATTTCGATGTTATAATATCAGAGGTTCCAATAAAAATGATATCGTTAGTTAATATACCTATTAAGCTAAAGTTTATTTTTTACGTTACTAATAAATACGGGTTGTATATTGAAGATTTTATATCTAGTCGTAATTCAAAGTACAACTGGTAAGTTAAAAACTAGTAAACGCTAATTTTAGCTAATCTATACAAAGGCTTAATATATTGTGTTACCGTTCCTAAAGGGAAAATAATTCGTAATTCCTATGGTAGTTACAGCAATATCATTCGTTATAGGTCGGTTGATAATTACGTATAAATTTACCTTATATCTCGGATATTAAGTGTAAACTTACCTTTAATCTTAACTAGCAAGTTTTCTACTAAAACGACCACTAAACGCTAACCAATCTTTTAAATAGTTAACGATTACGTAAAGATTTAGTTTTTACCTTTATTGTCGTATACTTAAGAAATTAAACGTAGCTTTTCGTATAGACGCCATATAATTTTACATTTAATCTTTTAAAGAATCCTCGATTTAAAGATCGTAACGGTTAGATCTTAAATATTAAAATCAGCTTTTAATATAAATTATACAACTTTTCGAATTAATAAGCCGTTAATCCTTATCCTATCGCTTTCCTTAAAAGGTTGAACGAAAGTCTTGATAATATCTTACATTCGAAACTTTAGTTCCAAGTCTTTATTATACTTTTCTGTACTTTTTACTTAAGTAGAATTATAAATACCACCCGATGTATATTCCTCCTCTTTAACGTTTCTCTTTTTCGGAGGTTGTCCACGCCGATGGCGTTTCATTGGCTTATTAATAACAGGTGGAAAAGGCTTATATTAACTTAGTCGCTTAAGTTTTAGATTTTTATCGTTAATAACCTTAACACAAGACTTAACCTAGGTAATACGAACAAATATAAAACTCGTAGAAATTTTAATAACTACTTTAAAATTATTGATACTCAAGGTTTTATATAAGCCCTTTCATTTACTTGGCTCCTGTTATACAAAGACTTTAATTTACAACGGCAAAGTAAGTAGATTGATTATTATAAGGCCGTTCCTAGTATTAAAGGCATTATTAATCTGGCGACGTTTCGATTCATTTTGCAATTCCCTTAGTAATTTTCTGTAAACCGTATCTCGCTTTTAAGTATTTGCTGATAACGGAGATTCAGTCATCAAATATGGGTACGCTTGAAAGACCAGCAGCGTTAGCACTAGGCCGTCAGAGCCTACAGTATCGTTCAGACCCTTTACCGCTATGTCATGACCCAGACAGCGGTTAGGTCAGGAAAACAGGCCAGCAAGGAAACTACGCCACTGAAACGCCTGAAGTCTAACACATCAGGCGGGGAACATCTCTTATGTCAGCAGACCCAGGGTTAGGGTTAATGCCAAGGATATGTTGGATATGTTGGATATGAGGTTATCCAAGCTATCCACATATACAGTACTGAAGACGTATGAAGGATTGAGGATATAAGGACACGGTCAGCACCACACAGATAGTATTTCCTTCATAGCTCTTCAGTTGTCAATCTAAGTATTCAGTCTACCCTGAATAGCCTCACGGCTTCTGATCATCACTCGCACGAACACAGTCTTGATATTGCACCTTTTGTTACCTCTGCTACCTTACTGTTAACATAAACCCTCTGACACCTTCTACATACTCACGGGTATTTAGTGTGATCATTACACGCTATTTCAAGGCGTGTCTCTAGATTTATAAAGCTTTTAATTTCTAGTATAAGAATATTATACATTCGTAAAAAAAAAGGCGTATACCCTTTCGACCCTTCTAATACTCCAGTAAGCCTCTATAGGTACCTATTTATACTAAATACCCATTATTTTATTATTTTTTTAAAAACTCCGCCTTTGTAAAGTTAGTACAGGTATTATAAACGATGACGTTAAGTGGAACTAAATACGTATTAATTTACAACATCCCAAACGTTTTCCATATATCTTTTTTCAAAAGGGAATTCAAAAACTTAACTCGGCAAAAAAAAGTTACGGAGTCAACAACGTGAAAATATGCTTGTTATTCAAGTAAAATATATTAATAAAAACTACATATTTAAAGTTCTTTTCGTTTTTGAATATAAATTTAAATCTGTAAAAGGTTTAAATATACGTTTGTCTGTAATAGAAAATCTTTTTAATAACTTTTAAGGAAAAATTTCTATATCTTTATGCCTTACAAACTTTACTACTTTATATAGCATATCAACAATTAAGTAGTTAAAATATCGATATAATCAACGTATTTACGACTTCGTCAGGTTTAATACTATTACTTTAGGGTCTTAGAGATAAAACTATAAGTATCACTACTTAAAGGCGAGGGGAAAGCTTAAGCTATTTTTAACCAACTCGTCTGCGTTAATTTTAACGTTAAAGCCAAATATCTTTATATCATTCAAGTAAAGAAAAGAAAGTGCGAAAGATTTGAGGATGTAAAAAGTATTCAATCCTAGAATAATTCAAATTACCGTTATCTCTAATAACGATAATCATGTGTCTAACCCAAAGCTAACTTTGGCTTTACTAGTATCGTAACGATTGATTTTAGTAACTGCAATGTTTTTCCTTCGTAATACCACATACTGTGAACAACCTCCTATTACGTATCTTAATACTCCTATATTTAATATAATACCTTGAAACACGTGATCTGTGTAACTATTATGGAGGTTAAAGGTATATCATAGGTTAGAGGTTTAATTAGGGTAAAGGTAAGGGTTTTTACCACTTAAACGGTACAAGAAAGCGAAGTAGATTAGTTATTAAGCCGTACTGGAAGTAATATCTTTATTCCACTCAATCTATTTAGGGGTATTATAGTTGTTAATAGGCTAGTTACCCTTAAAATCTACGATTTGATTTGAATAACCCTGTTTAAAAGCGTTAAGGTATTAAATATAATATATTACCTTTTCATTTTTTCTTTTAGCGGAGGGGTAATGAGTTAACCGATAGCTAAACTTGCCATAAATTCAATATCTCTTACCATTATTATAACGATAGTGTTTACGGTTAACAGATCCATTTAAATCTTAACTCTATCGGTGGTAATGTAGACACTACCTTCATTTTATAGTCTATAAGCCAAACTTTAAACGTTAAGGGCGCCCGTAGATGTATTTGCGGTCGACGTAATTAACTACTATGAGGTTTTTTTATCTACGTTAGAAAAGTTGCCAGCTTAAGGATATATACCGAACAAGTTTGGCATACGCGTTATTACAGTTGTAAACTAGGAACGTAACTAGCTAAAAAAGCCTTTGTAAGTGGCATTTGGGCGTTATAAGACGTATTCGAACTTGCTAACGCTCGTAACTACTACTCATACCTATTCGAAAAGTGTAGCTTTACTAGAGTAGGCTTTTCCTATTACTTACTAATATAATATTAACTTGCTAAACATTTGATTAAGTATATAAATTAGTATTTGCTCTTTTTTTTCTTTATTATTATCGTAGTTTACCACGTGATAGCCTAGTCTATATAGTATTGAATAAGATGAACATCGTATTCGAAGTAGCTTTTTATACCATCGTAAACTTCGTGAAAAGTGGTTGTTTGAGTTAGGAAATTTAGATAATAGTCTTTGGCGTACCCTATAAGGATTCCCGAAAATAATGGGTAAAAACCAAGAGGGAGAACTTCCATCAATTTACATATATTTAAAAAAAACATTATCTTCGTATCAAAGAGGTTATAGGGCTTTCCGTCATATTTTTTTACGTCGTTTCAAATCTTAGTGAAGTTCGTAAAGAGTTTATAGTCAATGTTAACCATATTAATAAGTCTTAGGGGCAAGTAGCGATAGTCATTTTAATCTTTATTAGTATTTCCTGGCGATTCAAGTTTTGGAACCACCGAGATACGGTATTAAGGGTAATTACCAATTGCCTAGCCCAAGAGGTAAATTCTTATAGTAAAACCTGTAGTAAACTTACGCGTATAGGTAAATATGCCATGACAAACCTTTCGGATGATTTGGCGATTAAAGTGCTAAGGGGCAATAAGGGCTTCAAGGTTTTAAGGGACTTAATAATCTTATTTAACTAATTGGTATAAAGCGCCGACGTTGATTCCTTTAATGGCGTTGACGGTTGTTACTTTACGTGTTTTACCTCCGCTAAAAACGTACTTCCCGGTTTCGTGTAGAGGTTCTAAGTTGCCTAATAAGTTAACAAGTTCCTTATTGTCAGCGTGTAAAAAGGCTTAACTTATATAAGGGTAAAAGAAAGGTCCCTTAAAACGTATATCAGGGTGTTAGGGTTTCTTAATACCTTTTTCCATAGGGTGTGGATCTTAAAGGCAATCTTTAATTTAAGCGAGTTTAGAGAGAGCTTACGACAACTTTATAATACCCTATACTTAAATATAAATCCTTTATTTCTTAAGTTTTTACTTAAGCTTCGACTTAATCTTTTTTTATATTAACTTTTATATATTAATAGTTCAATCTTCGAAAAAGTCGCTATATTTACGGAAATCACGGTCAGGATCTTAGTCGTTATTATGCTTAATAATGTAGTATCTAACGAAGTTAGTAAAATGCTTTTCCATTAAATTCTCATCAACATCTTATGCCTATAGATCCTCGTCATAATACTTGGTAAAGGCAATTCTAAGGCCTTTAATTACCTTTATTAGTTCTTAGCAAGGTTTCATCTTAAAGCTTTAGCTTATATAGGACTTGATAGGTGTAGAACTTGATGGTTTAGTGCGGAGTCGCGTAAATTGGCTTTTTTGGCATGATTTGGCGATTCTTAATGTTATCGCTTAAAGCAGCGATCTTGACTATTAAATTAACGTAGGGAAAGTAAAAAAAGGTAAAGTAGGGGCAAAAGTTTTGTATAAATAGTAAATTCGAAGGTTGTTTATTATTTTAAGTAAAGGTCGAAGGTTATTTGTTATGGTTATTTAGCTGTTTGGCTTGGTCCTTTTTGCAGTAGTAGCACCCATAATAGTACTAATTTAGCCGTTTGCCAACTTGCCGAACTTTATAACTTCTAACAGTTAATCTCAACGTCTTTAAAAACAATCTAGTAAAGATTTCTTAGTGTTTTTAATAGAAATACCATCGCTTACTTCCAGATTGCTGTTTTGGACTGATGTAACCCAAAATTTTTCTCTGTTTTCCTGCCATTGTGGACTAACGCAGTACTAATAGAGGCTCTTTATAAGAATATTTCCTTTACACTAGCCGCTGTTGTAGCCGTAGAGCGTAACCAGAAAGTAGCTTATTCTTTTACTTAGCTTATCTATGCTTCACCTAATAAGTACTAATTAGTGTCGGTAGAGCCTTAGAAGTTGCAATGTTGTCGATTCGATTAGTCAAAGTAACAGTAGTATTGAATTGGTCAAGTGGTAGATGTATTGTTCTAGGTTGGGCAGACCGCTAGCCGGTCTGCACAGTAATCTATATAGCCAATTGCTTGGCCCGTTCTCTAGTGTGAAGTGGACGCATACTGTACTTGCTTTGCAGCCAATACAATAGGCCCGCACAAAATAATACACTCAACTTACAGTTAGTATAGTCAACTTTAATGTAATTAAAGTTAACTCACTGTACTACAAATACTATTATTCCAACGGTTAATATTATAATTGCGGATTAATGATCCGTTAAAGTCAAAATATTTACCTTTCGCCAAAGTTCCGACCGGTTTGCAATTCTAGAACTTTAAGTTTTTAATAGCTTGATGTTTCGATGCCAGTAAGGCAACAATTTCAACAAAAATAGTATTGTTAGTTTGTATACCTATTAATCAGAAATCTTAATCTTACGTGACCAGTAAATACAGGTTATAAGTTAAAGGTTTCATGGTCAACCTAGACTTTAAATGCGACTGATAAGTTAAGAAAATAATTAACATTTGTTTCAACTAGTCGATATAATAACTTAATATAACGTATAACCGTTTCCGAAGGGTATTTGTTACGTACTTTTCACGGTCGTTTTAGTAAAATAATCTTTTATAGATTAATTAATAACTAAGTGTATACTTATATTATATTACAACTATCAAAGGCAAACTTCTACTTAGTTTTAACTAGAAAACTTGCTACCAAAAGAACTATCAAACTTTACCTAATTTTTTCAATCTTTAGCGATTAGATAGTGATTTAGTCTTCAACTTTATTATTGTATCCTTAAATGATTAGGCGTAACTTTTTGTACGGTTGCCCCATGGTTTTTCCTTTAACCTCCTATATAATCTTCGACTTAAAAATCGTAATATTTAGGTTTTAAGGATTAATGTTGCATTTGAATGTAAATTATATAACTTTTCTAGTAAAGAGTTTATTAATATTAACTTTATAGCTTTTCTTAAAAGTGTTAATGGAAATCTTAATGATACTTTATACCTTAAATTTAACAACCAAATCTCAATCATATTTTTCTTTGTTAATTTAAGCAATATTGTAAATCCGATCCAGTATATATTCGTTGTCCCTAACGTTTCTTTTCTTTAATAGCCGGCCATATCATCGACATTTTATCAACTTGTTAATTACCGGGGGAGGGAAGTTGTGTTAATTAATTCGCTTAGTCTAAAGATCTTTATCGTCATTGTTATTATTCATTGAACTAATATTAGGTGAAACATAAGTTATAAGAAACGTCACAAAAGCGTTAATAGTTTTAACAACTACTTGAATGTTAGTGATACTTAAAATATTAAATAGGCTATTATATTTACCTAGCCTTCATTATACGAAGGCTTTAATTTACAACAAAAAAGCAAGTACGTCGATCGTCGTAAGGCCGTTTTTTGGCATTAAGCGCATTATTAACTTAACGCTGTATCGATTCTTTTTACAGTTCCTTTAAGGTCTTACCATAAATTACAATCCCTTTTTGAGTACTTACTAAGAGTGTAAATTCACTCGTTGAACAGGAATATTCTTCAAAACTCAATTAAGTTAACACTTAACCATTCAGTACCTCAATATTATTTTAACCTTTTAACGAAATCTAAAAATGTACCCCCTAATCCATTAAACTTTCAATTTCCATCATAATGATATCTTACGCCTTACAAAATAATACATATGATTTTTCAAATTTTCCAATACTCTAGTCGGCCTTAATATGCACCTATTTACACTAAATCCCTATTATCTTCGCGTTCACTTAAAACTACGTTATCGCAAAATCGGTACCGCTATTATAAACAACAATGTTAGGTGGGCTTAAATACCTATCAATTTATAAAAAATTTAACATTTATCCCGTATCTTTTGCAGATAGAGATTGAAGGAATTTTACTTCGTAAAAGAAAATGGAGGAATTTATAACGTAAAAGAAAAAATTATTATCTAAGTAAAATACGTGAACGAAAATCTCGTAATTAAAATTTTTATTGTTTTTTAATATAAATTCAAATATTTGGAGGGTTTTGGTATATATTTGGCAATAATAAGAAAACTTTACGATAGTCTCCAAAACGAAGTATTTAATATCTTTATGTCTTACAGACCTAGGGACTTCATATAGCTTATCGATGATTAGGTAATTAAAACGCTAATACAATTAACATATCTTCAAATCCATCAAATTCAATACTGTTACCTTTAATCTTCGAAAATAAAACTAAAGGTATCACTATTTAAAAGTGAAATGGAACCACTAACTGCTTTTGAACAGTTCGTTAACGTTAAAATTAACGTTAATATCCAAGATCTTTATATTTTCCAGACAGGAAAAGAACGGGGTAGGGGACTTCAATATGTGAAACTTAATCGGCCCAATAACAATTGAAATACTATTGTCTTCAATGACGACAATTATTTGCTCAAGCTGAAATTAACTTTAGCTTTACCAGTATTCTAACGATTGATTTGAGTAATAATAATATTTTCTCTTCGCAATGCCACTTATTAAAAATAATATAATATTAAGTACTTCACTGCAACTATATCTAGCATAATACCTTAAAACGTATAATCCGCGTAGAAGTTGTGAAAGGTAAAAATAAATAAAGAGTTAGATACTTAATTAGGGTAAATGTAGAGGTCTTCGTCACTTCAATGATACAAAAAAGCGTAGTCAACTAGTTAATAAACCGCGTTAAAATTAGCATCTTTATAACACGTAACTTACTTAGATAAATTGTTATCGTTAACAACGACCTCTTTTTTTACCTCGCAATTTACAGTACAGTTTGAGTAAATTTTTCTAAAAGTAATAAGATATTAGGCGTAGTATATCACCTGATATTTATTACGCTTGATCGGAGGGTAGCGAGTCAAACAAAAACTATATTTATTACAAATACAATACAATTTACTACTATTATAATTATAGTTTTTCAGATTAACAAATCCTCTCAAATTTTACTCTAGTAAACGCCAGTATAACTATAACTTTGAATCTGAAAGCCCTAGACTAGATCTTAAATGCTAAGTCAACTCGTATTTAAATTAATGTAATATGTTATTATATAATCTTCTCCATTACAATCGAGAAAATTATCAACTTATGAATATATATCGAAAGAACTCAGCATATAATTTATGATAATCTTAAACAAAAACCGTAATTAGTTTTAAAAAAACCTTTATAAGTGACATCTAAGTATTATAAAGTGAATTCGAACTCATTAACTCCCGTAACCGCTACCCCTACTTACTCGCACAACGTAACTTCGCCAAGATAGACTTTCTTCATTACTTATTTACACGAAATCAACTTATCAAACATCTAGTTAAAAAAATCCATTAGTATTTTCTCCGCTTTATTTTTAGTCATCATCATTATTTACTTTGTCGTAACACAGTTTTCACAATATAACATAAGGTAAACATCGTACTAGAAGTAACTCTTCATACTATCGTAAATCTTTCGAAAAGTTTATAATATCATTAGAAAATCCAGGTAGTAATACCTAGCGTACTTTATAGAAATTACGGGAAACAGTAAGTAAAAATTGAAAAGAGGAACCTCTATCCACTTACAAATATTAAAAAAAAACATTATCTTCATATTAAGTAAGTTATAATACTTCTCATTTTACTTCTTTACATCGTTCCAAATCTTTCCGAAATCGTAAAGAGTTTGCAATTGATATTGAATATTTTGAAAAATCTGGGAGAAAGGTTACGATAATTGTTCTAATTGTCAATAGTATTTCTTAATTTCAACTAAAGCTTTAGGGCCTCCGAATTACAATAGTGGGGTTAATTGACAGTCGTCTGGCTTTAAGGGTAAAATCTGATGGTAAAACCTATAATAAGCTCACGTATATAGACATATCTACCGTGGAAATCATCGGCTTAAAAATCTTAATAATTCTAAAAAAAAAATTAAAGATCATAAAAAAAATTCCTAAAGGGCAAGGAGATCTTGGTTGTAAAGAGGGTTCTAAGGGCTTTAACGATCTTAATTATTCAACCGTTGAATAACACTGACATCAATTACTCTTACCGCATTAACGACTATTACTTCATACGCTATACCGCTACTAAAAGCGTACTCTGTGCTATCACATAGAGGTACTAGGCTACCGAACAAATCAACAGGTTTCTT
The DNA here is from genome assembly GCA_038502455.1 of Anisogramma anomala. Taxonomy (NCBI): domain Eukaryota; kingdom Fungi; phylum Ascomycota; class Sordariomycetes; order Diaporthales; family Gnomoniaceae; genus Anisogramma; species Anisogramma anomala. The sequence goes on along the minus strand of JASMMZ010000004.1, from coordinate 12,366,432 downwards.
ATCGTTGAAGTATGAAAAATTGGTGTTATCTAAAAGGTTGAAAACTTGACTTAACTATAGATTGAAAGGTAATTCCCTAAAACACATATAACAACGTTAAAAATCGTCGATACTCTTTTTTTTTACTCCGTAGATTTTAAAGATTAGGATTTGTAAGGCATTCCTTAAATTAAATGAATTCCAAAAGAGTCTACACAAGCTGATTTATATTATTATCTGGTATGTAAATTCAAAGTCTGCCTTTAATTTAAACCTAGTACTTATCTAAATCACCTGCCATATATCAATAATCCAATTTGCAAAAAATTAAGGAACTTTTGAAAAAACACAAACGTTATAGTCAACCTCTTCTCCGCCGTCTTAATAGAAAATGTAATAACCGACGAAATTGATTAAATGCTTTTCAGTCTAATTTTTATCAACGTCTTTTCTACAAAAGTCCTTATTATAATTATTGTAAAAAAGGAATCTGTCGGTAAGGTCTCTGATTATTCACGTGAACGTAAAAGAGTAAAAGAGTAATCGTAAAGATTGGTATTATAGTAGTAAGATAAGATGAGATGTGAAGGAAGAAGCATCCAGAGAGTGCACGCCTTAGGTGAGAGCTCATAAGCTCTCACCCAAAGCGTGGCGCTCTACCATGCACTTTGCTAATCTCCCATTTAAGCAGTGAAATAAAGGGTTCATCCTACAGCGTGACACGTTATCATATAATCTGTAGGAGTATATCTTGCAGCTTGCAAAGTAGTCCTTACATATACTAACTATAGTGATATATAATAATATCCACAAAACCCGAAAATCTGAATCTTTTTCATTCTTTCCCAATCATAAATATTAAAGTTTTTAGCTAGCAAGTTAACGTCAATTCAAATGGTATAAGAACGTGATCTTTTTAGCAATTTAAAAGCGTAAGGACTTAGCGATTCAGCGTAAAGTTGCGCAACGTGCCTTTCTTAACGTGACTTGGTTATTATTGATATTTTCGCTCAAAACAATAATCTTAATGTATTGAATTACCGATTGAGACGTAAAGAGAGGAGAAAATAGTGGCGTAAAGGGAAAATTTGATGTAAAGAGCAAAATTTGATATAGGAAGTAGGGTCGAAAGTTATTTATTATTATTAGTGGTAAAAAAACGTAGGACTTATTCGTTTTTACAATAGTAACACCCGAAATAGTACTTACTTAGCCGTTTATCACTTTAACAATCTTTGGGACTTTTAAATTTTAATCTCAATATTTGTTTTCAAAAAGGATCCAATGAAAATTTCTTGGTATTTTGATAATGACGATACCATCGCCACTTCTAAACTACAGTAAAAACTAAAGTAATCCAAAAATGTTTTTTTACTTACCGTCGTAAAAATTGACGCAATCAAAAAAGATTTTCACAAAAATCTTTCCTTTACCCTAACTTTTAACGTAAATCATAACCAGAAAGTAAGCTTTTGTTCTATCTTACTAATTTATACTTAACCCAATAAGCACTTATTAGTGTTGATAGGGCTTTGGATGCTGCAACGTTGTCGATTCGAGACGTGGTTGAAGTAATAGTAATAATACGTGTTCAAGTGGTAAATGTATTATTCTAGGTTTTTCAAACCGCTAGCTGGTCTGTACACTAATTCGTATGGCCAATTTCTTGGTCCGTGCCCTAGTATGAAGTCGGCGTATACTGTATTTAAACTTACAGTAGACTTACAAAACAATACACTTAACTTGCAATTATTATAGTCAACTTTACTGTAAGTAAAGTTGATTTACTGCACTGAAATTACTACTATTATAACAGTTATCAACTATGTTAGAATAGCATTCAAGTGCAGTGCAGTCAAATTTGACTAAACTAGCTGCAAATTAATTGCAGTGAAGTGCCCAATTCAATGTAAAGCATGAGTCAAGTAACTGCTCATACAAATTAGTGTACAGATCAACTAGCCGTCTACCAAATTTATAAGAAATAACAATTTACTTGTTAACCTTTAAAATATTATATATTTCTTAAAAAACATTGAAATTTACCGTCAAAGTTTTAAATTGTTAAGAAAGAGATTACTAAGTTACCAAAACTTCTACATTTATCCAACAGTTAAGTCGCTACTACAACTACAAATCTCAATTATAAGTCTCTAATTCAAAAACCCTTATAATAACAGACAACTACTTTAACAACAAACAACTTTTACTTTTAATTTTATATTTTATACCTGTTGGATCATGATAGTATGGTAGTGTTTCTGACTGTATTTAAAGAATTAAAAAGTAAGAAACTAAGTCTAGCTGACTGCATAGTTTGTATCAAGGTATGTATAACAATAATAATAGAGTAAACAGCAGGCAGGTGAGGCACCTAACACTCTTCCCAGGTCTAACAATTTGCTGGAGTATAAATAAAGTATAATGTCCCTATTATAAAGCATGTGTCACGAAGTTACAAGGATTCTATTATGTCTCGTGAAAACAGCTTTTCACGAGAAGGAATACTCATAAGTAGCAAGACTCGGCTCATTCCAAATTTTTCTTAAACTCTTTCATTAATTCCTTTCAATATTCCAGGTCTTTTAGACCCACCTATTTATAATTCTTTGCTATAAATCCCTTTTATTTAACCAGATATTGGACTTATTTATTTGTGCGGCGGCGGCAATTAAACCGCTTGTTTTGATATACTTTCAACTTTTCATTCATCTTTATTACCCTAGTATTCAAAAAGCGTCGGAAGCGGAGCGAGTCTCTTAAAGATTTCATTATCCCGAGTAAACTTTAGATATAAAATATTAACGGTAGGTGTTGGAATAGAAGCCAAGTGCAATACAGTTAAGTCAAATTTACTTGCAGTAAAGTTCATTGTACGTACTGAAAATTGACTGTAGTTTTTGGGACTGCACTACAAGTGCAGTGTAGTAGGTGCCTACTTTAAAATGGGGCACAGGCCAAAGCGTTTGGCCATAAAAATTAGTATACAGACTGGCTAACAGTCTGCCAAACTTAGAACTTATATACCCTAATTAACAATATCAACGCAGTACTAGTTACTTCGACTACAGTGATTTGAATCGACTACGTTGCAAAGATAAAGACCTACCAACAATAATCAGTGCTTATTAGATTAAGCACAAATTGGCTTAGTAGAAGAAGAAGCTACTTTCCGGTTACGCTTTGTTTGTTTTGGTAAGGTAAAGGAAAGGTTTTTGCAAAGAGCCCCCATACGTTATGCAGTTGTTCGCGGTAGAAAATAGGGAAGACTTACAGCCCATACAGTTGTTCGCGGCAATCTATAAGTAAGCGAGGGTATTTTTATATAAAAAAACCAAGAAATCTTCATTAATCCTTTTTAAAGTCGTTGAGATTAACTTCCTAAAAGTCTTAAAGATTACCAAGTCGGCAAGTTAGCAAATGGATAAATCACTACTACTACAGGTATTACTATTACAAACTTTAAAGCAAAAATAACTAAGTCTTACGACCTTTAACCTATACTAACTTTAATGGAAAACCTATGACCTACCACTTCATATTACTCTTTTCCCTCATTATACTTTTTAATTAACGTTATGATGGCTTTAGAACACGCCGGAATTAAATCCGTTAACGACTCCGAACGAAAAAGAGGCAATTAAAAACCTAGGTGCTATCTTCCAAAAGCACTACGACGAAGAACTTTGGTTTATTGAAGCCACTGAAGACTCTACCCTAAAGTACCTTACCAACGCAATCGGCCACTTCATTTTCGACATAAATGCCATCTGAATCAGTCGTGAACCTATAGCCCTCGACGATTTTTGAAAATGGTTTTACGATTGGAATCTATACATGAGGAAAAAGAAAGAAAGGCAAGCAAAGACAGAAATAAAAGTCGAATTATTTACTCGAGGAATTGAACTCCCTGAAGAAAGGAAAGGAAGGTAATCTAGCTAACATGATTTACTAATACGCTACAGATAAACACCCTTAGTAGATATCAGTTAAGGCCAAAGAAATTACTGGCGATAGTAACCCTCAACAACTGCATACAAGTTCGTAAAGACCTGCTCAAGTCCAAGTAAGTGGAAGTAAGGAATTAGTTAACCTATATTAAAAAAGCTTTTAAACCCACCAGTTAATTGAACAAGAACCTCGGCGGACCCCTTAACACCAAAATGATTATTACTAAGTTCTTCATGACGGAAACCCTTAAGCTCATTTCCCCCAAGTTTCTTAGTACGTCTAGTTTCAATAGTCAAATCAAGGAAGGACCAGCTTCACACGCAAGCCTACTATAGGCACGACTACTAGCTTTTCTCCTCTAAACTTAGCCAAAGGTAACTATCCGACTTAATAATACCAATATCAACCTTAGTCTTTTCCACAGTTAAAACATATAAAAGAACCCTACGACAAATATATTACCCTTGCCCCTCGATGCATTCCTATGGTTAATATAGACTGTATGGCAATTACCACGTTCATTAAAATTCAAAGAAGAAAAGAAAAGTATAAAGGTAAGCCATATAACCTCCTCGACGTCAAGTTTCGCCTATTTTTCAACATTTGTCGTTGGATAATGATTAAATTGCCAAGTTTCCACTAGTTGTTTTCTAGTATATTTATTGGCTAAGCCGAGGATTACTATCTCTGGTATCTAACGAATTATTTCTCCTTCCGCAAAATCTATAATAGCTTAAAAGGCTAATTATAATACAATATTAATCTTACTCAATATCATACAGACTGAAATATTATTAAGTAATCCTATATGTTAGATTATAAAAAAAGTCGGAAAACAAGATAGACCTCCTTAATCACATACTTAACAGACTAATGCTTTGCCAATAAGCAATGGAGAACGTAGAAGTTGGCGAAGGCACTCTACTCCAATAGGTCCGGTAAGTAGTTACGAGCTATAAAGAGTTTAAATACGCTCTTTAATACCCTAATACCACTTGTAAAGGGTGTTTTTTAGACAATTGCTTTCCTCGTTAGCGACTGTGACAGCTCAAGTGTCCAGCTAGATTAATATATACCTTTAAGCTCTGGAATTCATTAACGAGGAAAAAGATCCTTTTAATTCTTATTACATTAATCGATGGTAGGGAAGGCCCAGTTAATATGGTTAACGGAAGGTCTAGACCTTTACTTACGGAAAAGGATACTTCTTTTCCTTAAAATCTTTAATCTTCCAAGAAAGTTTATATTAAACGCTAAAAGATATTTGATTTGCGGCAAATGGGGCTACTGGTTAACACGTCATATTACTACCGAACGTAAATCAAAGCAAGTAATATATTATACGCAATTCCCCTTTACTTTTGACTAGGAATACATCGAATAAGTCATATAATTTAAAGGAAGTAATGATAAAGGAAAGGAAAACAAACTAAAGACTATCGACTGGCACGAAGATACTAGTACCGGTACTGGCCCGGAGACAACGTAATAACTAGCCGATCACGCCTTTTTATACCGTCTTATAAGTAAAGAACCTTACCGTTGACATAACGATAAAGACTCTAGCCTTAAATACCTCTTTACAATTCGAGAATGTAACGCGAAATAAGTCTTTTAGGGGATTATACCAGATATAGGGACGATACAGTACTTAATAAAAAGCTATTTGTAATACATTGCGTTACGAAGGAATACTGATACTATTGAAAAATTAAACTATATGGATGTTAATAAGGCTAAGGTTAGCTTTGGCCTTAGAAAAAAGCTATTTTCACTGGGATTGACGACGGTTAAAACTGTTATTAGCCTTATTATTTTTTACATCTTGGAATCTCCTACTACCTTCCTCCTTTACCTAAAATATATGAAGAACTTCGGCTTTAATTGTTATGACACGAACTGCAGTTGGATCCTCTGATGCTGCATGTTCCCCACTACGCTTACAAAGCACATTTCCCATGTACGGCACGGCAATTGGACAACGGATGACTCAGCAGAAGTCACGTGACCTGGATCACTTGGATCACCTGGATCACCGGCTCACTTGGATCACTTGGATCACCACCAGTGATCCCGCAAACCTCATACTGGAGTACCCCCAGTATGGGTACCAACTGAAGGAACTAGATATAAGGACATGGTCATCACCACCTTAGATAGCTTCATTAGATAGTTCTTCAGTTGTCAATCTAAGTATTCAGTCTACCCTGAATAGCCTCACGGCTTCTGATCATCACTCGCACGAACACAGTCTTGATATTGCACCTTTTGTTACCTCTGCTACCTTACTGTTAACATAAACCCTCTGACACCTTCTATATACTCACGGGTATTTAGTGTGATCATTACATTAATGTTTATATTTAGACTAATAAACTGATATAAGTTAAAGCCGGTAAAAGGTTTTTACTTATCCTTAACTAGGGGTATTTTTAATTTCATCTTTAAGGGCCAAAGGCAGTAGTATTAAACCTAACGAAAGAGGAACTTCGTTAATTATATTGTAGGTTTAACTAACTGGAAATTAATAGGTTTTATAAGGTTTTAAAGGCAACTAGTTACAAAAATGTGGATTTACCAACACTAAAAGTAGTTAAACGGCTTTACTAACACTGCTAAATATACTCCTAAGCCCCTTTAAGGTTTAAGTTTACATTAAGGAAAAACTAAGACTTTAACTTGAAAGTTTTCGTAAACGTGTTTTACCTGGATAATAAGCTAATATTACACTTTATAAACTCCGTTATGGCTTTTTACAACGCCAAGTTCCTTAAAACCATTAAGACAAAAAAAATAAGATAGATTACGTATTTTGTGGATTAACACATACCTTAAGTTATTAAACTTATGAGTTTACGATACTAGTACCAACTTTATTACGATGGAGTTTCAAGCTAATATAAATTTAATAGGGATATAATGTAAACAGGTTCCCATTAAAGTTTATTAGGGTATTAATAAGGTCGAAAAGACATACGCTCTTTTATAAAGGATTTACGATATCTTTATACTGAAAATCGAAAGTTTTATAAACTAAAAAACACAGCTTTAAATAATGATAAAAAGTTTCAACGATACTATTAGCCTTAACGGACTTATATCAACTTTATTAGTATTTGAGGTCTACCTACGCATAATAACTGAGTCGCCACCCTCGTTAATTACTTAGAAACGTACTATAGAACACAGTAAAGTCTTAAAAAAATCAAGGAAGGAATCGGCACACCATGAGGTTAATAATACCCTTAACATCAGGAACAAATCTTTAATAATAAACGTGCTTTTACTCCCCTTTTGAAGTAAAGTCCTTACGAGATGTAATCTAGGTAAATGGGACGATCCGTATAAGATTTTGAGTATTACTAACTTAAATTTGGTGGTTAAAACTATTAACGACTTTATGACTTTTCGAGTTATACAGATTAAGCTGTACTGAAAACCTCTCGTGCCCGTAAAGTCTAATAAAGATCTTTACGTCGATAACCTCCGAACCGAAGGAATTAGCTAATACAACCTTTTAAAGCCGATTATTAATAAGCTAATAAAATGTTAACGTCGTAGACGACTACTCAAGAGAAGTATATATACTGAAGAAAAGGACGTCGATAGGGATTACAAGCCTAAAAGGGTGAATATAACAGTGTGGATATCTTAAAACGAGAAGTTTAATGGAAAACTTACCCTTAAATTACGTGTTAAAGGTATTATTAACATATTAGACAAGTCATTTATGGAAAATGATTAAGTGGAAATTGACTGCCTCCTATTACAGGGAATTATATAATTTATACCGTTGATGTAATTTAAAAGTTAAGACGTTATTATTTTGAAGTCGAAAATATTTTACGAGGTTAAAAGTAAAACTACGGACCGGCCATACAAAAAGTTACGACTAATCGTTTAAAGATACGGTAATAAAGGTAAGGATTAAATTTTTACTTAATCGCCTACAATTAGGAAAATAAGCTAGCGTTTAATCGTCGTTATTATTATTAATTTGACTACTGGTGTGAAAAGTTGGTTTACACTTAATAACCGGTAAATTATGTAAACGTATACGTAATTTTCTACCGATCTTTAGCGGATTATACTATTAAAGTGTTAAAAAAGTAAGGGATAAGTTTCCGGCCAATACAATAATTAGTTGTATTAAGCCTTTATACGGATTAGTCGAGGAAGGCATCCACTGATTCCTGACGTACTAGGCGTATTTTTCTTTAAAAAAAATAGGTATAAAAACTTCAATTTTTAACTCGTACCTATTAATTATAAAGTGTTAAAACTTTAATATCGTGGGTATATAAACGAACAATACCCTTTTCTTCGGCGATGTTAGGTTTATAGTGGTTAAATAGCATGATATCAAGAAATTAGGCCTTTAAAAATGTAAGCCTATCAAAATATTGACCGAGGGTATATAACTTTATTTTAATGTATCATTACTCTGTATTTATAGTATTAAAGCTAAAAACGGTACTTACATTAGCTTAGATTAAAAAAGGCAAGTTATAAGCCTGCCGATTATCGATAAAACCAATGAGGAAAGATTATAACGATATTTGAAGCAAAGGGTCCGTATAATATATATCGCCACGTTATATTAAACAAAAGTATCTTAGAACATTTTTATTATAATACAGATATAAAACCTATGAAACGAAAATTTTGACAAGTTAAGTAAGTGGATTGATTTAGTAATAAATGAACCATGTAGAAAAAGAAATTAACATGGTTTTTTAAAATCTCATGAAGGCGAAGTAAATAATTTTCGCAGACGAGTTTTTTGTTAACAATACTAACTTGACATCGGAAATTGGCTTTTTAATAATATTCGTTAACGAAAATGAGTTCAAAAAGGAATTTACAATTACTGGAAACCTTATATGTTAAATATATATTTAATATAAACGCGTGATTTGGAGTATATTAACCTTGGAAATTTACAGTATAATAATAAACTTCAATATTGATATAGTAATTAACGGTATATTGTGGATTATTACCAAATAGCTGGGACTGTTATCGATACCTGTAGTAATATATATCGACTTCTAGAGCTATTTCGAATGCCTATTAAAGCTGGGTACGACTAATGAAAAATGTGTAATAATAGACGTAATAGTTTTAAAAAAGATTATATCAATCCCATGAAATCGATAAGCTTCGGTAGGTTAACGGTAAAAATAACCCTGCTAATACTACAACTAAAACCACCCCTAATAATGTTCTAAAAAGGTTTATAAATAGAAATAAGTTAACTATATGAATTAAGGGATACGTAAACCGCCCAGTAAGTGATGTAAAGGAATAGGGTTACCTTGGTAAACTGGAGGACCTCCAGGACGATAGTAGCGAAGATAAAGGTAATAATAATAATAGCTTAAACTATTATCAAAAGGTACACAAGTGGTGGCGTACCTAATGTATAAAGGTTTGTAGCGAAAGATCTGTACACGGGAATTGAGGAACGAAGGCCTCGGAAGGGTGGAGAAAAAGGGTCATAAGGGGCCGTAATTGAGGTTGATTTTAGTAGAGATTAATCGGAATTGATAGGGGTCTAGCTTGTGGATTAAGGACGGATTTTAGAGGTTGGCACCAATTGTTGGCAAGCTACGCTGGAGTGCAGGCATAAAACAAAAAGCTGCCAGTAATGAAATAGCAGTTAAGTGTAGTACAGTCAAATTAAATTTACTTGTAGTAAAGTTGATTATACGTACTGCAAATTGACTGTAGTTTATGGAACAAAACTACAAATGCAGTGCAGTAGGTACCCACTTTAAAGTGGGGTATAGGCTAAAGCGTTTGGCCATACAAATTAGTATGTAGACCGGCTAGCGGTCTGCCAAACTTAGAACTTATACACTCCAATCAACAATATCAACGCAGTATTAGTTACTACAACCATAGTGATTCGAATCGTCTACGTTGCAAAGATAAAAGCCTACCAACAGTGGAATATATTTTTGAATTTAGCGGGAAATTTAAAGTATAAGCGAGTTTTTTAAACATATTTATAATAGTGAAAGATCACAAGCGATGAGTAGTACGTGTTTTTTTTAAGATAATTGGGTTCATATACTGAGCCAGTTTTAAGTTAAATTTAATTATTTTCTTCAAAATTATACCATTAATACTTTTTATTATACCCTTTTTTTAGCTGTTAAAACCACAATATTTACTGTTAATTGTCAATCGTATCTTAAGTGTTTTCTAACAAACCGAATGTCGGTATATTAGCAAGTTATCAAGAAAATGAGATATGTAATTAGTTATTCCAATTTAAATTCGTATGGCAATTTATAAATATTAGCGTTATTCATTCGAGAATGAGCGTTATTAAGGTATTATTTTAAGGCGAGAATACAATTAATCAATGATTAGTTAAGATGTTTAGCATTATGGTATCGTAAATCCAGTTTTATAAACTGATTTTTTTTCTTTTCAACTCACCTTTCATCCAAAGATAATGATCTGTTATTATTATTATTAATTTTGTGTCAAAACCTTTCCAACAACTTTATCAAAATAATAACAAGAATTTAGGATCGCGATCGGAGATGATACGTTACAAATAAGGCTAATTATATACTAAAAATTGTTTTACGAAACTAGTAACCTATTTTATAGTTACGTATATGGTATATTATGGTAAGAAAAGTGTTTTTTAAGCTTTATAAGTAACGGGTATAATGATATCAAATTTATTTCGTATAGGCAAATTTTATAGTGTTTTTGTAGATATTACTATATACCCTAATAGCTAGTATGCACAGGCCAAGTGGCAGTGCACTGTATTGCAAGGTAAACTCTTGCAGAGTGCACGATAACGTGTCACGCTGCAGGTTGCACTCTTGCAAGACGCAAAGTGCATCATGCGTGGAGCGGTCTGGAATGGGTATTCCAGAGCGCATAGCAAAAGGGTTACTGCTCGGATTAGAGGTTTATAACCTCCCATATGTAGCGTGCACTCTTTGGAATGCTTCTTTTGGATCAATCGATATTTTACTACAACAATACCAATATTATGATTACTCTTCTAACTCTTTTTACTTCACGTGAAATAGGCAGAAACCTTACCGACAGTTTTAAACTAAGAGACAATTAATAAAGCGACAATAAAATCTACATAAATAGTAAATACAGGTTTTTTTGAAAAAAATTGAATTAATTAAAATTTACCGGTGGATTTTTAATTTTCATTTTGTAATGAATTATATCACGGGTAGTTTTAACAGTAAGTTTCCATCAATTTGCGTTCAACGCGATAATGATGGCCATACAATGTTTTCATTATACATTAAAGACCGAAATAATGACTTTTATCATAAGTAATTGCGAAAACTTTTTAAATGAAAAAAAGAAAAAGTGAAATGAAGCGTTTATAACCAAATAAATCTCGGTTGTAAAATAAACGGTTTAAAAGTTTAAAAGGATAGCCAACTTTCAATATTGAAATGTTATTTTCGTTCTCATTATATTGCTTTTAATTTATTTTGAATGGTTTTATATGAGATTGATTTGGTATTCAAATAAAAAACGTAGCTTTGAATTGTTTGACATTCTGGTTTTATCTCAATATATATCGAGATAATACTTATTCAAAACTATTAAATATTTATCAAATATTTGGTCGAGGATAGGAAAAAAAAATTGCGAACGAACTTTTCCGTTTCCTAAATTTAAGAATGTTGATGAGGTATTAGAAACAAATTTCGAACGTTTAACAAGATCAACAACTTCAAATTTATAGGTATTGAGGTAAATAAAAGTATTGATTTTTTTATTGGCTTTATACGTGAAAATTATATTTAGTAATGTTTGATTTTTTTTTTCTCTTGTAAATTTATAGTTCGTAAAAAACATAATTCGGTGTGTATTACTAATAAGATTTTTGTGAAGATGACAACAAGCCTATAGATATGTTACCTTGGATTTGAAAAGAATATAATATAACTTGTCCCTGATAAAATATCAGCTTATAAATAAAATAGGCTTGATTTCTATAAATAATATGAAATGGCTAAAAGCCCAATACAGTTGTTTTATAACTGGAAAAATATATTCTTAAACTACGTTTAAGATTTCCATTAATTTCTAGAGAAAAATGGCGATTAGGGTTAAGATAATGCAAACGTAGGCGGTCGTATAAGAATTTCTGAATTATATCGAAAGAATATTGTTGTTTAAGCGTTGGAATGATTTTCTTGGATTACGTAAAATTTTGTCGTTTACCACGATTTCCGACCGTAAAACGTCTTTTATAACAGCTTTTAGCGAGTAAATTGGTTTTAAGTATTTGCAAAACATTTGATAGTTAAGGGAAGTATGGTATCATAGTCTTGAAAAATATAGTAACTCCTAAGTAAGTTTTTAGAGTTTTTAGGTTTACTGGAAATAATAATTTACGAAAGCATTAAGTACGTTTTTAAGTGGTGGAAAGACCGAGACTATCGACGTGAAAACCAAGTAATTTTACAAATTGAAATCCAATATATCATTTATCGGTTGATGAAGATAAGCTTTCTTATCAAGAGAAGGCTAGTACCTATTTTGAATAAGAAAGATATTTATTGAATGTATCTGAAAAGATAATTATGTCATCGATGGAGGTTTTGTAAAATGGGCTAAATAGCTTCAGCGTACGGTCTATATATCTTTGTATATAACATAGTAAATTTCGAAACATTATAAAATCTATCTTAAAGCGTTCAAAATTCCGATAATGTTTGAACAATATTGACTGATATTTCTAGTAAGTTAATTATAATAAAGTCAAGTTCACTATATTAACTATAAGTTGAATATATTGGTTGTAGGACTGACTACAAGTGTAGTGCAGTAGGTTCATACTTAATAGTAAGGCACAGGATAAAGCTTTTAGCCATACAAATTAGTGTGCAGACCAACTTGCGGTCTGCCGGACTTAGAACTTACAACTTATACAACCAGAACCAATTTGAATGCAGAACCAGTTACTTCGACCACAGTAATTCGAATCGACTACGTTGCAACGATAAAGGCCTACAAATATTGATCAGTGCTTATTAGGTTGAGCATAGATAAGCTATATAGAAAAAAAACTACTTTATGGTTATACTTTACATTAAATGGTGACTAGAGGTAGAGGAAAGATTCTTGCAAAAGGCTCTTATACACTGTATTAGTTGCTCGTGCCAGCAATTAAGGAATGATTATAGGCTGTGTTCGTTGTTCTCAGTAGTCAATAAGTAAGCAATAGTATCGCTATTAAAAAAATCAAGAAATCTTTATTACTTCTTTTTAAAGACCGCCGAAATTGACCTCTAAAAGTCCTAAAGATCACTAATGTCACCAAGTTGATAAACGGCTAAGTAAGTACTATTGCGGCTACTACTATTACGGATATTACTACTTCAATTCGAACAAAAGACTAAGTTTCACGAGCTTTAAATATACGAACTTTGATGAAAAACCTACGACCTACCCTTTTACATTAAATCCTGACTCTACTTTATATTTTACTCCTTCCTACATTAATTTAATCTTCAAGATAGATCATTACATCTAAAAATACAGAGAATCGTTAAGTCGCGTTGAAAAAGGCAAGTCGCGCGACTTTATACTAAAATACTAAATCCATACGATTACGAATCATTAAATTCACTCCACATTACATCACTAAGTCCTACTCCAGACGAAAAGTCAAGATGGATACCTAAAACGCTAACATGGATATCGTTAAAGGATCTGTTAAGAGAAAATCAATTGAAAACGTAGGACCTATATTTATTAAGCACTTTAATGACGATTTTTGGTTTATAGAAGCCCAAAAAGACTCATTCATTAAGCACCTAACTAATAAAATCGACTACTATATTCTCGACTTAGATTCCACCAAAACCGTTCAATAACTTCGAGAGTTTGATAACTCTTTCTAATGGTTCAGAGATTAGAATTTGAATATATGGAAAAAGACCACAAAATCGATGAGGGTTAAATTAAGAGCCAACCTACGTAAATGACGGATTCTAATACCAAAAGAAGTAGGAAAGGAAAACAATTTGGAAAAAATGATTTATAAATACGTCATAGAAAAGAACCCCATATGGATATACGAAGATCTTCGAGATCCTTCAGACGAAGACAAAGATCCTTCTCATGACCTGGATCTGAAAGACTCCTAAGACCCTTCTCAAGCTGAAAACCTTAAAGTTCCTCAAGACAAGGACCTTTCCAATCCTTAAAACGAAGACCCCCCTTGAAAAGAATTCGAAGACCCTTAAAATCCTCCAAACCTACCTGTTGTATTGCGGAAGGGGTGCTTGTGCTTGTTTATACAAGCTTAGTCTGGTACGTTGTCTCGTGCCTTCTCACAAGACTACCTACTCATGAGTGCAGTGCGCCTTCATATAAGACTGCCTACTCATGAGTCATCCTTCTCATGAGTACTTATTGTTATACATGCTCTGGTAGATTCCTCTTTTACTTAGTCTTTAACTTTAAATACAGACAAGAATACTACCATACATTCACACGTACATACAACACAACGAATGGTAGCTGTAAGCTGAGATTTTACTTGGCACCAGACTAATTAATTACTGCAAAGCAATTAAAAAAGGTCACCAACGCAAACCTGCAACTATATAGCTCTGAAATCAAAAAATAATAACCCACCCTATCTTCCTCTTTCTCTACTTTTACCCTACTTTATACAAGCTTAGTATACGAGTCCTTAATCTCGATATATAAGCTAGCGAAAGCTATAAGCGCTAGGTATTACACTACTAAACAAATACCAAATCCCATACTCTACGCGCCAATAAACTTGTACGAAGAAATTTATACCTTTTGCGCTAAAGTTAACTATCACTTTCCCTTTACTTCTATTAAAAGCCCCACTTTCACCTACGCGTATACCTTTACCATTACCTACAACATCTTCGCCTACGAGCTTATGTTATTATACCCTTTAAACCCATTTTTCATTTATACCTCTTACCACTATAGAGTCAGGAAAAGTATCCTTGGTAATAGGCTCTGTTAATAACGTTAAATTAGTAGAACTCATGGTAGATTTACGCCGCGAATTGAAAAACGTAATACCACGAGACGCGCGGAGCATAAAGCCATCATAAAGCGCCTCGACAGCTTAATGGTTAAGAGTCACCATCCTCTTAACCGCGAACTTTCTTCTCGCCACCATCATTGCTAACCTTCGTCTATTTCCATAATCTCCTCGAATACTTTTAAAGGCAGCCGCCATTATCCATGCAAAGGGAAGTAACGAAAGTTTTCTCGCCGCCGCCGTAAGCTTTCTTCTAGTCGCCGCGACCATCGCGACTTCCCTCGCCGCCGCGAGCCTTTCTGAGACCGTCGCGACTCCCCTCACCACCGCGACCCTTCCCCCTCTCGCCGCTGCGAACCCTTTCGCCGCAAACGCGAGCCTTCTCGACGCCGTCGCGATCTTTATTGAACCCCGAACACGATAACTACTTAATACTTGGCAGACAGCACTCGCCGTCTAAAACATAAAAAAATTAAAGTATTTAACCCTAAGTATCCTAACTCTTAGGATATAGACATTATTATAATTCGTAAAAACATAGTTTTCATTAACGTGTAAAGCTTTTAATAACATTTTAATATTTTCTTAAACACTTTTTTAGCCTTAAAAAGTTAAATCGTGGAAATGTTTTTTATCTTTTTACAAGGATAGGCTATATATTGGTAAAACAACAAAGTTATTTTTTATAAGCGTCGCAAAATATCTTGTTACGGATTCGCCTATATTATAAACATTTTTGTTAACCGTTTTACCAGAAACCTTAAACGAGATATTACGAAGTTTAAAAAGGCTAAATTCTCGTTACGCGACCTATTAAACAATAAATATGGTTTACATAAACATATATAAACTGAAATACAATGCGTAAAAGCTATAGGTATATCAAATAGCTAAAATAACAATTAGAATAACACTATAATCGATATTTGATCCGTATTAAACCTGGGTATTTAATAGTAATTACCGCTTTTATATCGTAAACAAACTATAAAGAAATACTTAGCTAAAGTCGAAAAGTTGAAAACCGTATTACTAATAGTAGTAATTCGGCGTTATCCTAATTATTAGCCTTTATCGAAAAATATACGCGAAAGGTATAACTCGCGGTATTTTCGAAAAGACGAATGCTAATTTCATCGGGACGAACAGTCCCGTAAGCCCGAAAACAACGCCAAAAGGTACGAAAAACGCCACTCATAGGAATACAATCGCAAATGATATAATTATTGTTCTCGCGAATATATCGACCCAGACTGTGGTCGTGATAAACGAAAACATAATTTCAATAAGCTTAAACATGATTTAGGCGAACGAAAATGTAATTATAAACACAAAGTTAACAATATATATTCTAAGGCAAGCGATACTAACCATTCAAATTAGAGCTATTCTAATCACTTACGAGCGCCCTTACAAACAAGTTCGTATCACTCGAATAATAAAGTGGATTATATAATAAAACTCACCTTAGCACTTCTCAATCAACGTACTTATATATATTATAATAAAAATTACAGCTCGTGTAATACTTTATTTAAATATGTAAAGGCTTGTACCTGAAGAAACAAACTATTTTTGAACGATATAAAAAATAGTATACGAGAACTAAACCGTACGTAACCTATAATCGGTCTGGATAATGTCGTAAACAACACGGATAATTTTAATATTATTATAGCCAAGATAATTAATGAGGAGGTAACACTCGTTATAAATAGCTATCGCTACGTATAAATTGCCGTACAAATAAGCCTTGTAGGCAAAAATCACATACTTTATCTCGATATGGGCGTCGGTAAACATCTCGTATTTAAATTCTGACTAAATAAGAACTTTCCCGACCATATTACGATCGACTTACTTATAACTAAACGCGAAACCATTAGTAAAGTAATATGTCCTCTTATTCGCCTTACCATTAAGGTACGTTAAAAATTTTATGCCCCCGAGTATGAATTTAACAGCACTTTTACCTTATTGTAAAAAATTACTAAAACCTGGCTTATCGATCGCCTGGATACGGGTGCTTTGTTTACAAACCATTAAAAAAAGCCTCGTAAAAAATATGTCAATATCGAGAAATATAATCTATTTTTAAAACAGTTACTTCGAAATTACTTTTTCAATATATAGAGTAGCTATATAACCTGTAATTTGTAAGGCAACTTCTAACCTTGAAGTCGTTATTAATCTTAGAAAAACAATATATATTATAATTGAATATACTATTATTTTGAAAGGTAAATCATTTATATTCTTCATTTAATATTTATATGATTTAAATATTTGAATCGACGTTACTACGTTTTATATAATACAAATCTACAATTCTACCACTAAGGTAATATGCTTTACCAAGTATACTCGTTTAAGAACCATCGAAAAATACGAAAACAATACTTATTTTTAAACAAAGTAAACGGGAGCCATAAAATTCTTTACATATGTTATAAACGTTAATGACGTATTATCTATAATAACATAACTTACCTAAATAGCTGTCGGCAACCATTAAATCTCTTTTGCTCCTATTAAAACTTTGGATAAATCTACCCCTATTCTAGCAATTAATACCAAATTTAAATTGGATTCTCCAACTCTCTGTGCTATTATCGCGCCAACAAATACGCTTTCTCTTATTATAACCCTCATAGAACCTTACTTTACTACCCCTCTCTTAAACGTAATAACGTATTTAGTTTAAAAATCTGACATCCCTAAAATAATAAACCTTACTAACGAAAAAGCCGGTTACGTTTAACCTCGCGATGTATCACGTTACTGAAATGCCTTTTTTAATATAAAAACACCCGAAAATATACCTATAGTAAAAACCATATACGGCACTTACATTAATGCGACTAACCCAAGGTAATTTATTTAATTATACCGTATTTACGAACAATATCCAACGATATAAGAAGATATCAACCTAATTAGAATACTTATAAATCAAATAATAAAAGTTTTACTAATTAACGGTTAATAATATAATAAACTTAACCGTTACCCTTATCCATGTTATAATTTAAAAACCAACTGTAGATCATAGAATGGGCCAGCGGTCCGCTGCGCTATCAGAAACCTGATGTCCAACACATCAAGCCATAGATCTCTCTTATGTAAGCACCCAGGGTTAGGTTTTGGACCGACAGGACCGCTCGCGGTCCAGTTGACAACGTTGGGATAGAAGGAAGCGACATCGATTTCAGCGGTCCAATACTGAAGACGGTATGAAGGCACGAGTATATAAGGACAAAGTCATCACCACATAGATAGTATTTACTTTATAGCTCTTCAATTGTCAATATAAGTATTCAGTCTACACACCTGAATAGCCTAACGGCTAGTGATCATTCTATATTACGAACAAACATCTTCTTGATATTGCACCTTTGTTACCTCTGCTACCTTAATGCTAATATAAACCCCCTGACACCTTCTATTTACTCACGGGTATTTAGTGTGATCATTACAATCCGATATCTAAACGAAAAAAAAAAAACTCCTTGATTAATAATTCGATACTTTTTACAAGTAACAACGTATAAATTTTTCTGACAACATTTTACCATTTATATTACCGGTATTCGCAATATAAAAAACTTTGTAAAAAGTGAATAAAAGTCGAGTCATAATGGATTTACGACTAATGAAAAAAAAAGCTATTTTGAACTGCTATTTATTACTTTTATAAGAAAAAAATATTAGATTCATTCGCGGTAAAAATTAAATTAAAGTTATATACATTACTAAGTTTTTCTTTTAACTTTTAATATATTTAGATTTTAGCAACCGATTTACATTCGTTCAATACCTCGGACTTAAACAAAGTAAATATACTCTCATAAGTTTTCGTAATTCGCCTTCCTACGCTTAACGTTTTATAAATCGAATATTAAAAGAATTTCGGCCTATTTATCGCATTTTCATCGACGATATTATTATTTTTCCCAATACGTTCGAGGAATACCTTACTTATCTAAAAGTTATATTTAAATCTTTTGCTAGAAAAGGCATCGCTTCATCGCCAAATAAATATTATGTCGGCTTCCAATGAGTAAAAATTTTGGGATTTTACGTAAACGCCTTCGGAATTTAAACTACTATGGAGAAAACTTAAGGTTTTCGGAATCTTTCCTTTCCTCGCAATTTAAAAGCCTTCGGAATGTACCTGGGAGCCATAAGGTTTTTAAGGCTAATAATACCTTATTATGCCAAATTATCAGGCCCACTTTAGACACTAAAATAGATTTTCATTAAAAACATAAACTTGTCAAAGCATATGCTAAAAATTACATAAATTACGAAAAGCTTCGAAACGACACTGAAAAACCTTGTCATAGTTTTGAACTTATTCAAACACCTAAGAAATCAATATATACGATTTGTATGGATTTTGTGGTCATATTACTAATAGTACATTTTAAAGGTATAACTTAAATCTTACTTGGTAGAGAATCCTTCGATATTATAATACTTATTACATACAAAACGTCTAAATGAACGCTCCTAATTCCTGGTTATACAATGTATACAGTTGAAAATTTGATAATTATTTTAATTCGATAATTCCTATTATACGATTAACCTTATCTACGACATATTATTTTGGATGAAAATGTTAAGTTTATATGAACTTTTTGGTAAAGATTATGAAAAGGATTTGGAATACGTTTGATAATAATGACAGCTTATTATCTACAGGCAGATAGGTAAATAAAATAAAAAATCAGTTAGTTAAACTAACTTTACGTTACTTTATCGTAAAACATCCTAAATAATATTAAGTTAATATTATACTGGCCTTATAATACAACCTTAATAATACTTACATACATACCTTAAAAACCAGTCTATATAAGTATTTATTTGGATTTAAATTTACGGTACTAGTAGATGTTTTTACAACAATTCTACCTCTCCAATAAGCAGAAATTTGCTTTATATGGAAATATTTGCGACGAAACACATAATTAACGATAGATATTATGACTACTAAGGTAAAAAAACGATACGATTAGAATTATCGTCGGAATAAATTTGCTATAAGCGATAAAGTGTGGTTAAAACTGGGAAAGACCTATAAGTCATTATACAAAAAGGGAAAATTATCACCACCGCGTATAAAACTATACACAATTGTAAAGAAAATCAATAATTTGGCTTTCTTGTTAAACTTTTCACCAAACTCACGAATTTACCCAACTATTATCATTACTTATTTGTTACCCCATTAAAACTATGTAAACAACCTATTTAACAAAATTACGCCACCGCCTAGGCTAGTTAAATACGAAAACGACGTATTAGATGTCGAAAACTGGAAAGTGAAACTTATATTGGCTAAACGAGTGGATTGACGCCGTCGCAAAGGGAATCAAATTCAATATCTTCTCAGATGAAAAGGCTTTACGGCTCGTGACGACGAATGGAAACCGGTATTAGAATTGAATTTCCCGGAATTAATTGAGGCCTTTACAAAGAACAATGAGAATGAATAAGAATAACGAGGACATCATTGCTTCTTTTAGCCCCGGAAATTTGTTGTATTGCAGAAGGAGTGTTTGTACTTATTTACACAAGCCTGGTCTGGTACGTAATCTCGTGCTTTCTCACGAGACTACCTACTCATAAGTACAGTGCGCCTTCTCACGAAACTACATACTCATAAGTCATTCTTCTCATGAGTACTTATTGTTATGCATGCTCTGGTAGATTCCT
Organism: Anisogramma anomala; assembly: GCA_038502455.1. Lineage (NCBI taxonomy): Eukaryota > Fungi > Ascomycota > Sordariomycetes > Diaporthales > Gnomoniaceae > Anisogramma > Anisogramma anomala. The sequence continues at coordinate 12,345,731 of JASMMZ010000004.1, read as the reverse complement.
CTTTTACTTAGTCTTCAACTTCAAATACAGACCGGAATATCACCATACGTTTGCACGTACATACAGCACAATACTACCCCTTAAATATGTTTAAGAGGTTAACCAGGTAACCAAACAAGAGGTTAAGTGAAAGGTGCCACAGGCTCAGAAAATATGAGCGGCTAAGTAATAGGCCTAATAGGAGTTACAGGCCCGTCAAACCTAGCAAGTCCAAAATGCAAAAGCACAGGCATAATAGGCGTAATAGGTCTAGGAAGTCTATTAGAGCTGGCACGTCTAGAAAGCTCAGCAGGGCCTGTAAGCCTCGCAAGCCCGGCAGGGTCGGCAGGGTCAAAAAGCTCGTTAAGGTCGAAATATACATTTTGAAGGCGTTGGTTAATTGAAACTTTACATGGCAAAACCACCTAACAAAGGCCAAATCACATAGAGAAACAGTAATGCTCTGGCAAACTGGAAAACTACTAGGGTAGCAATGGTAGTAGTAGCGTATAATAAAAGCATACTCGAAACTATTGGTAAAAGGTGCGCAATTAGTAGAATGTATTATGCGTGTAGGTCTATGGTGAAAGACTTATGTACGGGAGTTGAGGAACGGAGGATTCGTAAATATGGGGTAAAGGGTAGTAATCGGTGTCAATTTCAGTGCAAATTGACTGGAATCGATAGGGGTCTGGCATGTGGATTGAGAAGGGAATTCAAGGCTTACCGCAAACAAGTGGTTGGCCATGCTGGCACGTAAGCATAAAACAAAAATTCGCCAGTGTTGGAACAATATTAACTGCTAATTTTAGCAGGTCAATTACAATACAGTCAAGTCAACTATACTAATTATAAGTTGACTGTACTGGTTGTAGAACTAACTGCAAGTGCAGTATAATAAGTGCCTACTTTAATGTGAGGCACAAACCAAAACGTTTGGCCATACAAATTAGTGTGCAAACTGGTTAACGATCTGCTGAACTTAGAACTTACAACTTATACAACTAAAACCAATTTCAATGTAGTACCAGTTACTTCGATCACAGTGATTCGAATAGACTACATTGCAACGATAAAGGCCTACCAACTGATAACTAATGATAATAAAGAGATTTTGACAACATAAGTAAATTAATAATTAAAAGAAAACATATGCAATATTTTTTCCAGAAATTCACTTAGTTTTACGTAAAAATTGGATTATTTGGCTTTCATGTATTAAATTGTAATTGTATAGAATTTTCTATTTATTAAATGGTTTGAGATTCACCACAACACGTCTGTTCTAACTGTAATATATAGAACGTCCAATGATGAAGACTGGTAAGGCAAAAAGTTAAATCTTATTAGAGTATTTATGTGATTTTATTTATGGAGTTTGTCAAATTATTGATTAATGAGTTACTGATTACGTTTTGAAACCAGATAAGGGTGATAATTCAACTTAGCATATTACTAACCTTTCACTAAAGGCACTATTATGTAATGATCACACTAAATACCCGTGAGTATATAGAAAGTGTAAGAGGGTTTATGCTATCAAGAAGATAGCAGAGGTGCTGAGTGAACAATATTGCAACCGTGCAAGTAATGATCAAAAGCCGTAAGGCTATTCAGAATATACTGAGACTGAATACTTAGATTGACAACTGAAGAGCTATGAAGGAAATACTATCTATGTGGTGATGACCGTGTTCTTATATCCTATGGCCTTCATACTATCTTCAGTACTGGACCGCTAGAGTCGCTGTCGGTCCCATCGGTCCTTCCCTGTCCGGGGTTGCTGACATAAGAGAAGTTCCCCGCCTGATGCGTTGGACTTCAGGCTTCTCAGTGGCGCAGTTGCATACTGGCCCATTTCCTGACCCAACCGCTGTCTGGGTCATGACACATTATTATTTGGTTTTCTGAAACCCTTACTAGACCTATATCTTTTTATGCTTTACGGAATTATTTTAAAATTCGTTAATGCTGTAAAACTTCTTTCTATAAATTATTTTAATACAAGTATTTAAAAAAAGTCAATTATTGATATATTATGAAAAGTTTTCATAATAAATGAATAGGTAATATATATATAATGGTGTTGTCTATTTAAATCGTATTAAAATTAAATTTAGCCGATAATGAATAAACAACGGCATTAGCAAAGGTAGTAAAAGTTTATATATTATGTAAAAGTTGTATAATAATATAAAAACTTAAGTTAAATTTAATTTCCAACGCCAAAATTCGTATTTTAGCGTTAAAAGTCCAAAAGACGTAATGTTTACTATATGATAACCTAAAGTTATTTCAAAAGGTTACTTTACCGATTACAAAATTGTTACTGACCTATTACTTTATATCAACGCTTGAAACCCACTGTTCCAATAAGCTTAAAAATATAACCATTTCTTTTATTTGATCATTGTACCGAGTTCAATACGTTTAGATTTTTTGTTTACTTCTTTAGTTATGTCGTGAAATTGAATAACATATAATATAATAGAATCTACAATACTATGTAAAGAGATATAATATTAAGAAGTAAATATAAGGATTTTTTCATAGGAAAATCAACGTATTTTACGGGTACTTAAGTTGTCTGACCTCAAAGCATGGCTACCGAAATTTGAATTTTTATTTTATGAATCATTATCTTGAAAGTATATTTGTAAATGGTAAATCATACGTCTAATTTCCCGTTTTTAAAAGAGATTAAGTTTCGCGATATAAGAATATTAATATTACGAGGCTTTATCTAACTGTTCGTAAGAAGCGTATCAGATTTCAGGCGATTTACAATCCAAATTTTAGCTGTTTTGCGTAATATTTCCGAAGTACCGTATACCTTATAGCCAGGATCCCAAAATATTTATCAGCATTTAAAATTTAATTTAATCGATGGTTTTATAACGTTGGCGATGATTTTACGGTTTTGAAAAGGTACCTTAAACTTGATATAGTCTAAAAAGTGTTTCTTAAGAAAGTGAATGCCGACCAAATTCTTTTCTATGCCAATATCGAAGTATATAGTAACATTATCTTCTTTGTTAATTACTTTATCGCGCTTATAAATATTAATTTACTAGTATTAATAGCTGTTTATAGCTGTAGTAACAGTATTATTGGCATTAAAAACAATTATAACATATGAATTTTAAATTTCATCAACAATATTATTGTAAACTAGCGTATCGGTCTTTCGTTAACAACGGCATATTTTTCGCGAGTATATCAAGTAACGAGTCGTATAAATTTTAAGGGAAGAAAATAGCTGGTTTCGTGAATCAAATAAGGCAAGGTAATAATCGTAAAGTTTTTTATTGGGCTTGGAATTGGGTAAAGTAATTAGGTTACTTACGAAAACTTTAGCCCTTGATGAGGGTTTTGTTAAATATGTGGAAGAATTTCGGAGGTATGATCGAAAAGACTGCGAGGTTTACTTATTCTTAGCTTTAAAGTTAACGTTGTAGTTGCGATTACGCTAACGACTACGGTTACGTTAGAGCGACTGCGGTTACGCTGGAGGTTACTATTTCGTAGAGGAGTGCTACGGTTTCGCTGGCGATTTTCATGGTTTCGTTTTTGCAAACGCTCATTTTAATCTCGCTTTCGCTTACGAGAACGATCCTCGCGGCGTTGTCAATTCTCATAATACTTGTTCTTTGCTCAATTATGGTAATGATTATTGGTCTGATCTTACCTTTAATCTTTAAAGTAGCGAAAAGTGTTATAAGGGTAACTAACATCATTATATCTCTTACAAGGATATTTTTTACAATCCTAGCAAAAATAGTAACGATTTTTAGTTGTATTTTTAAAAGATATTAAATGGTAACATTCAAATAAGTGGTTGATAGTAGCTTATCAAATTATTTCACTTTTTTAACCTTGGTTATATATTCTTGTGTCTTCTGACTATGATAAAGAGATGATAAATGTTACTCAATATTAAAGTTCAGTACGAACTATATATCCGTTATAACGTTTTACTAATCTTATTATATATATGTAAGTTTCCGATAGCGCGAGTATACCTTATTTTGGTTTCAATATGCCTTTTTAGGTTATTATTGTCGTTTAAAAGATTCCGTAAACGAAAGATATAGTTACGGTACTTAGTCGTGGCTAATTTAACATCTATGCTCAACTTAGTAATAAAAGCGTTTATAATTTACGGGAAACCTCGCTAGTAAATTTTCTGATAGTTTGTAATGATCACACTAAATACCCGTGAGTATGTAGAAGGTGTTCAGAGGGTTTATGTTAGCAGTAAGGTAGCAGAGGTAACAAAAGGTGCAATATCAAGACTGTATTCGTGCGAGTGATGATCAGAAGCCGTGAGGCTATTCAGGGTAGACTGAATACCTAGATTGACAACTGAAGAGCTATGAAGGAAATACTATCTATCTTGGTAATGAAAGTGTCCTTATATATCCGCGCCTTCATACGTCTTCAGTGCAGGCTCGACTGGCTCGATACCGAGTCCATCAAGTCTCACACCATGCTGACCCTAACMCTTGTGTACGGTGTGTCTGTTGTGGATCCCTGGTGCCTGCCGARAGGCTGTGTCCAACCGATTTCCTTCGTTATCTGCTGCGGGGCCGCCGCTGGTGCGCCCTGCAGATGTTGGGTCATAACATAGTTATAGAAAGTTAATTTAAATTTTTACTAGTATATCGTTAAACCTTGTAAAAAGGTTTATATTATCTCGACCAATTAACTTTCAGCTTTAAAATTTGGGTTTATGAAGGAATTGAACTTTTGTAAAAATCTTTAGATAATAATAAATACTACGTTTTTGTTTATTGTAATTATGTTTAATTTAGCGGGAGTAGAGTATGTAGTCATAATTTGTTTGATATTTTTTCTCTTTAGCCGATAAGTTCTTATGAAGTATTAAAAATAAGTTGGAAAGGGTTTCGGGTAAGTTGGAGGTAGTTTCGCGGGAAAATTCGTTCGTTTTGTCGATCTTACCGCTTATATTCGCGAGTATTTCGATTTACCTGGCGAGCGAGCTAATTATCCTCGCGATTACGGCGAGTATTACCTTTTTAGTGAGGACGGAGGGACGATTTTTGCCGGAAAGAACGATAGGACGATTTTTATTAACGGGAATAATAAGGAGATTTTTGCTAACGGGAACAATAAGGCGATTTTTACCGACGAGAATTATTATTTTCATGGCGGGGAGGAGGTTAAACGTGATCAGCGAGGCTCTTTATAATATTTTAGAAACTTTTAATATTGCTAGGACTTTAAAAGTTGCACCGTTATCAATTCGATTAGTTGAAGTAACAGTAGTATTGTATAGTCAAATGGTAAATGTATTGTTTTAGGTTTGGCAGACCGTTAGATAGTCTACATAGTAATTTGTATGGTCAATTCCTTGGCCCATTCCCTAGTGTAAAGTGGGCGTATACTGTACTTAACTTACAGTTAATACAGTAGACTCACAAAACAATACACTCAACTTGCAGTCAGTATAGTCAAATTTACTTATATTAAATTTGACCTACTGCACTGCAAATACTACTATTCCAATATAGGCGGCTTTCTAGTTTATGTGTGCGCGTTAGTGTAGTTAATCAATCTTTTCCGGTACGCGCTAAATTGCAATATCGTCAACTAGCCAAACCTCTGTTAATTTCAATTAACTTCCACATCGAATTGTACACATTTACACTTAAATTGACTCTAATTACCGTTAATTTCCCAATGGCTTCGAGGTATTACTTTATCAATTTTTACAAAGACTTCTTCCCCTATTAGCTTATGTAAGGCTTGACTTTGGCCGTTCCACGGAAACAAGTCACCGTTGTTAGTTCCTTAGCAGTTTCCTAGTTCGCTAATATATTTCTGACCGCCGTTATGTGTTTTGGCCTTGCCGGATGGACTTTTAACCTAGCGTTCGATACGTATAATCAGCCTATTGTTGTCTACAAACTCTGGCAGAGCCTTGTTCGGCGACGTTTTCATTATAACGTTAGTAGAGTTATCCCTTCTATTAATCCACCAGAACTTTTTCATTTCCTTGCATTCGTAAGCTTTACATAGTGCCATTACGTCGATTATTAAGTGTTTTTATCTAATGGTTCCGAGTTTTAAAAGGCATTCAAATAAGTTCCTCGAGTTGGTACAGATTACTACTAGAATAGGAGGAATCTTGAACTGCCTAATAATAACGTTAAAGGTTTCCCACAATGTTATTCCTATATTAAATCTAATGCGTTTCGTATAATCCTTTTATAGTTAATAAAGTTCCAATAGATTAGGCTATCAATAATGTCAAATTGCTTTTTCCGTTTGTTTTTATTGATAAGGGTTATCAAAAAGCCGATTCTTAAATACAAATCAGTGTTATTAAAGAAGAACCTGTCCGTCAAGATTATTAATTTATCCCTTGAGAAGTCTATCAAAACCATATAAATCCCTCGGTTCAAATTCTATATCTATTACTTAAGCCTTTTATTTAACCGGTTAAAGTCGTTATTCACTAAGGTTTGTACTTATGTTGTAATAAATAGGTCGTAGAATACCTCCGCTTAACATAAAGTGGTAATATAACTGTTAAGGATACGTTATTTCAGGTTTCGTTTAGTTTTAGCTACGTTAGTCTTATCGATTATGGTCAAGTTAACGCTTTGGCATTTTTAGCAAATATTCAAGCTGGTATTGATATTAAATATACGGATTGATAATTCATCAAAGTCAATTTAATTTTTTTCCACCAACGTTGTAACCGGTTCATCATTTTGAAACTTAAAGTCATTAATCACATATCGCTTCGATACCATAAAGCCAGCTATTTTAACAAAAAGGATATTATTAGTCTATATATATAATAGGCCGAAATTTTTCTCTTAAGCTACTAACAAATACAGGTCGTATGTTAAGTATTTTATATCTAACTTCAACTCAAAGTATAACTAAAATATTAAAAAAAAATAAACTCCTACGTTAACTAGCCCGTATAGTAATTTAATACATCGTATTATTGTCTCCGGAAGGAAAATAACATGTAATTCCTATAATGATTCCAATATAACGATTCGCTATAAGTTGGTTACTAATACATATATATTTACGTTATATTTCGGTTATTAAGTGTGAAATTTCCCTTGGTTTTCGCTCAAAATTTACTATTAAGGAGATCACCAAGCATTAATTAATCGTTCAAATCGTCAAAAATTACATAAAGATCTAATATATACTTTTATTAGCATATATTTAGGCAATTAAACGTGATTTTTCGTATGGTTTCACCGTTATCTTACCTTTAACCTTATAGATAATCCTCTATTTAAATATCGTGATATTTGTGTCTTAAAGGGTAAAGTTGGCTTTCGACACGAATTATACGATCCCTCGAGTTAGTTGGCCGTTAATCTAGACCTTATTACTTTCCTTAAAAGGTTTACCAAAGGTATTAATAATACCTTATATTCGAAGTTTTCGTTCTAGGTCTTCATTATCCTTCTCTTTTTTAGGTACCTAATCAGTATTATAAATACGGCCTAATTTATGGTTCTTTCTTTTAACATTCCTCTTTTTCAGGGGTCGTTCATGCCGGCGGCGTTTTGTTAGCTTATTTATAATGAGTAGAAAAAGTTAATATCAACTCAGTTGTTTAGCTCAAGGGTCTTTATTAGTGATTACCCTGGTATAAAGCTTAACTTGGGTAATACGTAATGTTATAAAACCGTTAGCAACTTTAAAAAATATTTAAAATTTGGTGATACTTAAAATATTAGATATGTTGAAATAGTACTACATGTAGTATAGTAGGTCAACTTTACTTGCAGTAAAATTGACTGAACTTCAAGTTGATTATATTGTTTGTATGGATTTACCGCATTGGATATAAGTCGAGTGCAGTACGCTTCACTCCACTCCAGGGAACAGGCCAAGCAATTGGCTATACAAATTACTATACAGACCAGCTAGCAGTCTGCCAAACCTAGAACAATACATCCACCACTTGACCAATGCAATACTACTGTTACCTCGACCACAATTCGAATCGACAACGTTATAACGATCTAAGTCTCTACCAATACTTCTCAATGCTTATTGGGTTAAGCATAGATTAGCTAAGTAGAAGAAAAGGCTACTTTCTGGTTCCACTCTACATTAAACGGTGGTTAAGGTAAAGGATTTTTTTTTGCGAAAGGTCTTTACTATTTTATCAATCTCTATGATAGTAGGTAAAAAAAACTTTTGTATTGTGCCTGTCTCTATGGCAGACTCAAGGAAGCGACAATATCACTATTAAAAATACCAAGAAATCTTTACCAAACTTTTTTTAAAGACGTTGAAATTGATTGTCAAAACTTTTAAAGTTCGGAAAATTGGTAAACGGCTAAGTTAGTACTACTACGTGTACTATTACTATAAGAAAAAAGACTAAGTCCCTAAGCCAAAAAAGCTTTATCACCAATAAACGACCTTTGACCTTACCCTTTACACCAGAACTTTGCCCCTACTTCACTTTTTTCACTCCCCCTACGTCAATTTAATCGCTGAGATCGCCGTCCCAAGAGAAAACACCGAAAATCGTCAAGTCGCGCCGAAAAAGCCACATTACGCGACTCCATACTAAATTAGCAAGTTTCTACGCGACATTACACCAAAACACCAAATCTATACGCTCAAAATCATCAAGTCTTTCGCCTTACAAGCCTCATACATTTAATATAAGCCTAAACCTTAAAATGGCACCTATCAAAGAGATTTAAAAAAGGATAGATGCCTAGATTCCCTCTATTCAAAGTAATACGATGAAAACCTATAGGAGTAAGATATCAACGAAATTTTAACGGAAAAACACTTGGTTAATTACATCGATTACTATATCATTAAAAAAAACGGAGGCGAAAAAATTAACCGCGGCAACAGCGCTTTCCTAAATTTTCGTAACCTCTTCGGCGATTAGACTATTAATATGTTTTTTAAAAAGTTATCAAATTCAACCTCAAAGCTAAACTTTAACGCCGAGGGATTTACGTGCCAGAAAAGGACTTTATTAGATTTGCAAAGACCCTTTTTAAACTAACTTAATTGAAAAATTCCTTTAAGATTTATACCCTAAGAAAAAATGTATTACGGGATTTTACCGCCCTTACCTGCGAGTTAGGGGACCTTTTCCTTACCCTTAATTAAGTTAATCTTTTTTATGTATTAACGATAAGAGACCTATCAAACTGTTTGGCAGTTTAACAATTTCACATAATAAAACGAAATATGCCTTTAGCGGTGGAATAACACATAATGTAACAGTTGCCAATACGACTCAAGGTATTGACGTCGGCGCTTAACACCAGTCAATTAAGAAAAATCATCAAGTTTTGTAAAGCCGTTAAGTTCTCATTCACTTTTAACAATTTACTTAAAATCGCTCATTCTCTTAAAAACCTTCCTATGACAGGTTTACTTATATATAAAAGCCTACCATAAGTCCTACCACAGAATTTTACCCTTCGGATTAAGAAACTGTTAATTACCTTTAATACCGTGCCTTGAAATCTTTAAGGCGTAAACTGCCAGGAAACACTAATTAAGATTAGGATAACTATCGCAAATTACCCCTAAAACATATTAAAATAGTTAATATTAACTTTAAACTTTTTACGGACTTCGGCAGAATCTAAAACGACGTAATAAAATATAACGGAAAGCCTTATAACTTTTTCGATACTATAATAATTCTCTTTATAAATATCTATTAGTAAACAAAGGTTCCGCCTTTTAGTTTTTACTTACTATTCCCCGGAATTCTCACAAGGAACGCCAGGGACTATTACCTAACCTTCCTTACCTGGGCTATTATATTTCGCGAGATTTATAATGGTATAAAGGAATACTTCGAATATAACGTCCACCTTACATAAAACCATACGAATTAGACTATTATACGATAAACTACGATAATAGAAAGGAAAAAAAGGAGGAAAGACTAATGGATATCCTTAACCAAATGCTTAATAAGCTAATATTGTGCTAATAAGCAATAGGAAAAGACTACATTGGTAAAGCTATATTTTGAAAACTGGTATGGGTAATAGAAACAGGTGTTAATGAATTCAAATACGCCTTATAACGCCTAAATACTATCTTCTAAGGTATTATTAGTAAGTTTCATTCTTCACTCGCCACTATAATAACAAGTACACAAAACTCGCTTGGTATATACCCCTAAGCCGGCAACTTTCCCAATGTAAACAAAAAAGACCTTACATTAGTTAATTGCACTAACCACAAATACGGCTACGGGAGCCCTTAATGCCTAAATTCTGGTTTATCAACTATAAACTAAAGGAAATAACCACGTTAACGCCAATAGGGCTAAAATTTAAGTGGAGTTATAAACCGTCAGTACTATATTTATAATAGTGTCAAAGATATCAAATTTATAACAAGTCTAGCTATTAGTTAACACGACACCTCCTCGCCAAACGAAACATCAAAAAGGTCATATATTACATCCAATACCCCATCACTTTTCAATAGAACTACTTGGATCGAATTGCAAACTTCGAAAGCGACAAGCTAATCAATGGTAATAATACCCCTGAAAAACAAGTGGTATGAAATACTTTTTTTAATACGTTCTAATAATTAGCTAGCTATATCTTTTTATATCTTTTTAGAGGTAAAAAGCGTTATATTTACCTTAATCAAGCCGATAATCCCTTATATATCTTTGATCTTCGTGATTGTTATATAGACCACGCGTTTTAAGGTATTATACCAAATATAGAAGCGTTAAAGTACTTTATAGAAGGCTATTCGAAATACGTGGTATTATGCATGGAGAGTACTGTAGCGACTAAAATTAATCGTTACGATAATAATAATATTAAAGTTGGTTTTAAACCAGGTAAACAATTATCGTTAATAGGGATAACAATAATTTAAACTATTACAAAAACGATTACGTTCCATATCCTTAAGTCCCTTACCCCCTTTTCCCTTTGCTTGAAGGACATAAATAATATCGGAGTTAACGTCTACATTAACGTAAAAGAATTGGTTAAAAACGTCTAAAGGTTTCCCATCGCCTTTAAGAGGGTACACTTATGGGTTTATTTTTAAGGCCTGTAAGCAGTGGTATTAAACCTAACTGAGCCGGAAATAGGTTAATTATATCGAAGCTTTAACTACCCAGTTGTAAATAGGCTATACAAAGTCCTAAAGTCCGTAGGTTATAAAAATATGGAAAACTTTACCCTAAAATCTATTAAAAGACTTTGCCACCACTACTAAACGTATGCTTAAGCCCCCCCAAAATTTAAGTTTACACTAAAAAACGATAAAGATTTTAATTATAAGATTTTCGTCGATATATTTTACTTAGATAACAAACTTGTTTTTTACGTCATCAATTTCGTAACCGCTTTTTACGGAGCTAAGTTTTTAAAGTCCCTTTCGGCAAAAGATAGATTGGAAACGTTAAAATATTATGAAATAACACGTACCTGGACCCACCTAACGTCGTCGTTTATGATATCGGTACGAACTTTACGGCGACAGAGTTTTAGGAAAACGCTAAGATAATAGGTATTTAATATAAATAGGTACCTGTAAAAGCCTACTAAAGTATTAAAAAGGTTAAAAGAGTATATATACTACTTGCTCGAAAGTAAATTATACTTACGCTAGAAATTAAAAGCTTTATAAACCCGGAAACACAGTTTTAAATAGCGGTAGATAGCCTAAATGATACTGTAGACCTTAAAGACCTAGTATTAACGTTTTTGGTCTTTGAAGCGTACCCACGCTTAACGAGTAAATCTTCGCCCTCGGAAAGTACTTAAAAGCGTATTGAGGCCTACGGCAAAGCTTTAAGGGAACTACGAAGGGAATTGACACGCCTTTAGGTTAATAATATCATTAAAACCAGGAAAGAACCCTTAATAATAGACGTATTTACTTTACTATTACAAAGTGAAATCCTTGTATAGCAGAATCCGGGCAAATAAAAAAGCTTATATAGGATTTTAACTATCGCGAATTCCGAAGTGGTTGTTAAAACTACTAACGGTTCTGTATCTCTGCGAACAACTTGAATTAAATCCTATATTAGGGTTACTAACAATAAAAACCCCTAAGCTAAACTATTAAAATGATATGAACCTCTTTTACCTATTATCAACAAATCGATAAAACGTTGCCAGTATGGATTACACCTGAAAGGGAAAAGAGTTAAAAAGGAGAAATATAAGCCGGGTCGTATTTACAATATTATTTGAGTAAGTAAAAAGAAGAAAAAGATAACGAAAGCTTAATATTAAAGCTCCAAGTATAAGGGATTATTAAGACCTCTAGAAAACCTTTTAAGGAAAACGATAAGGTCGAAATTAATAGCCTATTAACTCTAGGGGTAATACAATTCGTGCCAAAAATTGATTTTAATCTTCAAAACCTAAATATGAGGATTTTTAAGTCGAGGATTATTTACGAGGTTAAGAATAAAACCAAGGGTCAGCTGTACGAAAAGCTACGTTGTATCGCCTAAGAATACGGCGATGAAGGTAAAAATTGAATCCTTGTGTAATCGCTTTAATAATAACTTTGCTTACTAAAACTAAAGGCAAGTTTACGTTTAATAACTGTAATAAAACTTAATTAATAACTGATTTACAACGGATCGAATTATTAAAGTTGTTATACAAACTATGTAATACCTACCCTTTAGGGACGGTAATGAGATATATTAGGTTACTATATCAATCAATTAACACAAGAGTTCATTAATTCTTTACTTACTAGTTACATTTTAAACTATAGCTAATAATGCAGTATTTAATATATAACCCGTACCTGTTTATAACGTAAAAAAAGGACTTCGGCTTAGTAGGTAAATAAACTAACAATACCCTTTTCGTTAAAACGGCTGACTTTATAATATTAAAATAGCAAGTGATTAGGGTCTCTAAATTCTAAAATTGCCATCCGGTAATGACATTGATCGAAGGCAGCCAATTAAACTTTAATAAATCGTCAATCTGTATACTTAGTATTGATACCAGCTTTAGTTTTCGCTAAAAAGGCTAGGGTACTATTTTAGCTATAATCGATAAGAGTAATATGACTAAGGTTTAACGGTACTTGGAATGGCGTGTTTGAGGTAGCTATATCGTTACCTTATATTAACCGGAAGCCTTTTACGACCTCTTCATCGCAGCGTAAGTACAGCATCCGGAAAATAAAGACTTTACCATACTTGATAAAAAGCTTAGGTAGCAGATATTAAACATCGCGGGATTAATATAATCCCAATCGACATATCAAAGACAAAGTAAATAATCTTGACAAACGGGTCCTTTAAAAATAAACACCGATTTATCCTTACAAATCGGCTTTCTAATAACCATAGTTGACAAAAATAAGCAAAAAGAACAATTTAATATTATTAGTAACATAATTTACTAAACATTGGCCAAATGTAGAAGTATTATACGAAACATATTAACTTCGGAGATTTACGGCATAATGACGGGTTTTAAAGCAAGTATGGTATTATGAGAAACCCTTAGCTTTATTACCAGGCAGTGAAAGATTCCTTTTATCCCGGTGGTATTTTATACCGAGTTAAGGAACTTATTCGAATGCTTTTCAAAGTTTGGAACCATTAGTAAAAAACATCTGATGATCGACTTGATAGCATTTTGTAAAGCTTACAAGGAAAGAGAGATTAAGGAGTTTCGATAGATCAATGGTAAAGATAATCATTCTAATACTATAACGAATGCATCGCCGAACAAGTCCCTGGAAAAGTTTGTAGATAGCAACAGGTTAACTATATGTATCAAAGGTTACGTTAATAGGCCACCCAAAAAATATAAATCATATGACAGTAGTCAAGGATATGCTGATAAATTGAAAGACTACTAGCTAATTAGAGGAATCAATAATGGCGATCTGTTTTTTTGGCACGGCTAAAGTAGAAGCCTACAAAGGCCTATAGTAGAAGAACTTTTTTGGGATTTAATAAACTCGGAATTCGAAGCCTTGGGGTAATAGACGGTAAAAGGGGTTAATTTGAATTCAATTGGGTGCAATTTAGTATAAAATTTAATTGAAATCAACCGGGGATTGGCAAGTTAACAAGGTGGCTATTAAACGACAACCGGAAAAAATTGGTTAACCATACTAGCGTACACGCATAAACTAAAAAGCCTCTAGTGTTGAAATAGTACTATATACAGATAAAAAAGTCAACGTTGCTTATAATAAAGTTAACTGAACTGCAAGTTAAGTGTATTGTTCGTGTAGACTTACCGCATTGTGTATAAGTCTAGTACAGTACGCTACACTTCACTCTAGGGCATGGTCCAAGAAATTAGCCATACAAATTACTGTGCAAACCGGCTAGCGGTCTGCCAAACCTAGAACAATATATCTACCATCTTACTACTGTAATACTACTATTACTTCGACTAATCGAATCGACAACATTTCAACGTTTAAGGCCTACTAATACTGATTAGTAATTGCTTACTTATTAGATTAAGAACAGATAAGCTAAGTAGAAGAAGAAGCTACTTTTCGGTTACGCTTTATAGCTACGGCAGTTAGGCTAAAGGAAAGATTCTTGCGAAAGACCTTTATTGGTACTGTGTTAGTCTCACAACGGCAGGAAAACAAAGAAACCTTCTGGGTTGTGTCAGTCTTATAATGGCAATCTGGAAGTTAGCGACAGTATCGTTATTGAAAACATCAATAAATTTTTTTTGATCCTTCTTAAAGAGATTAAGATTAACCGCTAAAAGTCTGAGTTCGAAAGTTGGAAAACGGCTAAGTTATTACTAATATAGGTACTTTTACTGTAAAAACGACCAAGTCCTTATGTTAAATAACTATAATAAATAACCTTTGCCCTTTACCACCACCACTACTTCCGGACCTTACCCTTTACACCAAAACTTTGCCCTAATTTACTCTTTTTACTCCCTACGTCACGCTAACCGTCAAATTCGTTGCTTTAAGCGAAAAACATCAAGTTGCGCTAAGAAAGCCACGTTACGTGACCTTTCGTCAAGTCGCCAAGTTCCCACGCGACTCCACGCTAAAAAACTAAGTACCTACGCCTAGGATCACGAAGTTCCTCAATATATACGCTCCATCAAATCCCAAATCGCCCTAAAACATAAAATGGTACCTACCCAAAAGATTTAGAAGGGAATTGACGTCCTCGGACCTGCCTTAACCAAGTTTTACGATGAAAACTTTTGGGCGTTGGATATTAACAAAGAATCAAAATAAAAACACATTAATAAATTTATCGGCTATTACATCGTTAAGCACCGCAATACTCAAGAATTTGATTATGCTTTTATTAATTTTCGAAACCTTTTTGGTAATTATATTGTTACTATATGTATTTTAGTTTTAAAAGAGATTAAGTTAAGAGTTGAAGTAAAATTCAAATGGCAGGAAATTTACGTGTTACCATAAGTTATTACAAAGTTAGCGTAAAAATTCTTCGACTTAGCCTAGTTTTAAAAACGCTTTTAAAAACCACACCCTAAAGAAAAGAGTATTAAGGAATACTACCGCTCTTACATGCAATATAAGGGACTTCCCATTTACCTTTAGCTAAGTTGAGCCTTTTTAAGAGCCATCGATAAGTATATAAACCTATTAGGTAGCCTAATACCTTTACGTAACAACGCGAAATACGCCCTTCCCGTGGATAGTGCACGCGAAACAACGGCTGCCAACGCGGTCAAAGGTATTAACGTTGGATTTTTACACCAATCAATCAAATAAGACCGTCAAGCTTCCTAAAATCTTTAAGTACCTATCGTTCTTTAAGATCCTTTTCTGTTTACATTCGCCTACACATAGAAGCTTGTTATAAGTTCTATTACAGGATTTTACCCTTAGGGCTAGGCAACTAGTAATTATCTTAAACACCATACCTTGAAGGTCTCAAGGTTTAAACCACTAGGAAATAATATTTACGGTTGGGACGATTATCGCGACATTCTTTCAAAACTTATCAAAATGGTAAATATTAACTATAAGTTTATAATAAACTTCGCCAAGATTTGGGATAATAAAGAAAAGTACTACAGAAAGTCTTATAACCCCTTCAATACTAAAATAATATCCTTTTTAAATATCTGGAAGTGAATAGAGGTTCCTCCTTTTAGTTTTCACTTACTTCTTTCTGGAATCCTTATAAAGTATGCCAAAAAACACTACCTAACTTTACTAACTTAAACAAATACGTTTCGCGAAATCTACGATAGCATAAAAGGCCATTTCGAACACGACATTTACTTAGCGTAATATCATATAAATTGGACCACTAGGAGATAAACTGTAATGATAACGAATAAAAAAGAGGAGGAAATAATAATAGACGTGTTTAATTAGATGTTTCATAAGCTAATGTTTTACCAAAAAGTAATAGGTAAAGTATAAGTTAGCGAAATAATACTTCTCGAATAAGTACGGGTCGCAGTTACTGGCGTCAGAGAGTTTGGACACGCCCTATAACGCCAGATGACACCTGAGAAAGCTTTTTTAACCAGTTGAATTCCTCGTTTACTATAGTAATGGCGCGTATACCAAATTCGTTTGGTATATACTTCTAAGCCGGTAACTTTATTAACGTGGATAAAGAAGATCTTACGATAGTTGACTACATCAACCATAAGTACGGGCGTTTATAACGCCTAAGGTCTAACCTATCGACCTTAACTTTAAATTAGAGGTATTAATCACGTTGGCGTTAATAATATTCAAGTGGACCTATTAACCGTAAGTACTATCGCCGTAATAGTGGTAATAGATGTTGGATTTGTAGAAAGTCTGGTTATTGGTTAACTTGGTACCCCTCTACTGAAAGTCATAACAGAAGGGAAATATTCCACGCTTAATACTCTATTGCTTCGAAACAATATTATTTAGATTAAATTACCAACGTTAAAGGCGATAAATCAGTTAACGTTGTTGCTAACGTTTTTAAACAGATTAAGTAGTATAAAGAGATCGATTTTAATACGGCGGTCTAATAATTAGCCGATTATGATTCTTTATACCGTTTAGGTGGTAAAAACATTTACCTTCACTTTAACCAAGCCCTTAACTTCTTATACACTTTTAACCTCTGCGATAGTTATGTGGATCACACGTTTTATGGTATTATGACAAATATAGGGTCAATAAGGTATTAAATAGAAGGTTATTCATAGTACGTGACGTTGCGGAGGGAAAACACCATAGCCACTAAGATTAATCGTTACGATACGGGTAAGGATAAAGTTGGCTTTGGTTTAGGCGAACAACTATCATTATTAGGGATAACGGTAGTTTAAAATGTTATAGGAGCGATTACGTTTTATATCCTCAAGTCTCTTACCCATTTTCTGCTTTGTTTAGAGGATATAAAGACTTTTGATATTAACATTAATGTTAACGCAAATGAGTTGGTTAAAAAAGGCCAGAGATTTTTACTCGCCATTAAGTATAGACACTTATAATTTTTTTGAAGGTTCGAAAACAATGGTATTGAACCTAACCGAGCCGAAAATACATTAATTACACTAGCGTTTTCATTACCTAGCTGTTAATAGGTTATATAAAGTTTAAAAATCCGTAGGGTATGACGATATGAAATACTTTGCTTTGAAAACCATTAAAAGGCTTAGATATTACTGCTAAACGTATGCTTAGGCCCTATAGAGATTAAAGTTTATATTAAAGGACGATAAGGACTTTAATTACTTGTTCTTTATTAATGTATTTTATTTGGATAATAAGCTTGTTTTTTTTCGTCGTTAACTTCGTAATATTCTTTTATAGAGCTAAGTTTTTAAAGTCCCTTTTGGTAAAAGATACGTGGAAAACGTTAAGGATGTTATAAATTGACACGTACTTGGATTTACTTAACGTTGTCGTATACGATATTGATACTAATGTTACAGCGGCAGAGTTTAAGGAATATATTAAGATAATTAGTATTTAGTGTAAATAGGTACCCGTAGAATCCTATTAAAGTATTTAAAAAGTCAAAAGGACATATGCACTATATTGCCGAACATATAATATCTTTATATTAGAAATTAAAATTTTACTAATCCGGAAGCACGCTTATAAATGGCAGTAAAAGGACTTAACTATATTGTAGGCCCTGACGATTTGGTGCTAACGTTCCTAGTCTTTGGAACGTATTTATGCCTGACGAGTGAATCTCCGCCCTCAATAAGTACTTAGAAACGTATTGCGGCTTATAGTAAAACCTTAAGGGAACTACGACGAAAATCGGTACGCCGTCAGGTTAATAACGCCTTTAATACCAGAAAAGGCTTATTAATAATCGACGTGTTTGTTTTGCCATTATGAAGTCAAGTTTCAGTATGGCGAGAGCTAAGTAAATGGGAGGGCTTATATATGATATGAAGTATCGTAAACTTTAGAGTAGTTATTAAAACTATTAACGGTATTGTATCTTTTCGAACCATTTAGGTTAAGCCTTAAATTAGGGGTATTAAAAACGAATAATGTTAATCCTTTTAAGTTAAGCGACCGAGTTAATACGAACCCCCTTTACCTGTTATCAATAAGCCGATGAAACGTCGCCAACGCAAACGATCACCGAAAAAGAAAAACGTTAAAGAAGAAAAATAAATACCGGGATATATTTTCAATACTTCTTAGATAAGTAGGAAAGAGAAGGATAACAAGAACCTGGTACTAAAGCTTGGTGCTTAATTGATTATTAAGACCTTTGTCAAGCCCTTTAAAAAAAGTAACAGAGTCTAAATTTACGGTTTGCTGATTTGAGGACTTGTATAATTCGTATCGAAGACCAAATTTAACCTTTAAAACCTAAATGTTAAGATCTTAAAGTCGAAGATTATTTACGAAGTTAAAGATAAAATTACGGGGAAGCTGTACAAAAAGTTACTATTAATCACTTAAAGATACGGCGATAAAGGTAAAGATTAGATTCTTATATAATCGTTAACGATTTAAAATATTATTTAAATTTTAATAGTTACTTTGGTAGAAAATTCATTAGTTAAAACCAAAAGTAAGTTGATGTTTAATAGACGTGATATAACGTAAGCTAATACATAATTAGTAACGGATTTACAGCGGATCGTATTGCTAAAATTACTTTAGGAACTCCGTGTTATTTACCTTTTAGGTACGGTAATACAATGTATTAAGTTATTATACGGATTGGCTAAAATAGGTCTTTACTAATTCATAACCTATTAGTTGCATTTTAAATCCCGGCTAACGATAAAGTTTTCAATATACGATCCGTATTTATTGGTCACGTAAGAGAAAGACTTCGACGTAATAGGTATATAAATTAAAGATACTGTTTTCGTTTGAATGATCAGTTTTGTAATATTCAAACAATAAGAGATTAAGGACTTTAAATTTTAAAATTGTAAGTCGGTGACGAAGCTGACGGAAAACACCCAGCTGGATTTTAATGGATCGTTAATCCGTATGTTTGGTATTGATGACGGCCTTATTTTTCGGCAAAAGAGCTAGGGGGTCATTTTGGCACAATTGAAAGGATTTACGAGGCAAAGGCTTAACTGTATTTGGAATAACTTATTCGGGGTAATTATATTATTACCCTATGTTAATTGGAAGCTTTTTCCGATTTATCCATTGTATTATAAGTATAAATATTAACGAATGAAATCTTTAACCGGTTAAATAAAAGGCTTAAGTGGTAAAGATAAAACCTGGACCACGGGATTAATATAGTGTTAATAGACCTTTTAAAGACAAAATGAATAATTTTACGGACAGGTCTTTTTCACATAATACCGACTAGTCCCTTAAAATTGGCTTTTTAATAACCTTCGTTAACGAAAATATGCGGGCAGATCAATTCAACATTATCGGTAATTTAATTCATTTGTTTTTTGTCAAGTATAAACAAATTACACGAAACGTATTAATATCGGAGGTTTATAGCATAATAGCGGGCTTTGACATAGTTATAGCACTATAAAAAACCCTTAACCTTATTAATAGACAGTTGCGGATTCCTTTTATCCCGGTGATAATTTGTATCGACTTAAAGAGCTTTTTCGAATGCCTATTGAAGCTCGAAACCACTAGCAAAAAACGCCTGATAATCAACGTAATGGTACGTCGTAAATCCTATGAAAGGAGGAAGATCGAGGAATTCCTATAGATCGATGGCAAAGATAACCCCGTAAATGCTATAACGAAGGCAACAACAAATAAGTCCCTGAAAAGTTATGTGGATAATAACAGGCTAACTATACGTATTGAGGGCCAATTTAACAGGCCGCCCAAAAAGCCCAAATTACGTGATGGCGGATTATGATGAATTAGTAGATTAGAAAAATGTTAGTGGATTGATAATAGTAATCTATTCAAGTAGCATAGTTAAAGTAAGAGCTTGTGAAAGGTTGTGGCGGAAGAACTTTTTGTGGGAGTTGATGAACTTGGACCTCGGAGCGGCGGAGTAATTAAGGCCAAATGGGGTGAATTTACATGCAATTTGGTGCGATGTAGTATGGAATTTAATCGGAATTGACAGGGGGTACGTGGCCGCTGTTTAACGCTAACCAAAAAAGATTGGTTAGCCACACTAGCGTGCGCGTACAAACTAAAAAGCCGCCAGTATTGGAATAGTATTACATGAAATACAGTAGGTTAAATTTACTTATAAGTAAAGTTAACCGTACTACAAGTGTATTGCTTTATATAAAGACTTTCCGCATTAGATGTAAGTCGAGTGCAGTACGCTGCATTTCACCCTAAGGTACAGGCCAAGTAATTGACCATACATATTACAGGGCAGACCGGCTAGCGGTCTGCCAAGCCTAAAACAATATATTTACCATCTAACTACTGCAATACTACTATTACTTCGATCATTCGAATCGACAATGTTGCAACGTCTAAGGCTTACTAGCATTAGGAGTATTATCACCTTCAATTAGCTTGTTACCTTTAAAATCTATAATTTAATTTAAGTAATGATGTTTGGAGGTAATAAGGTACTGAATATTATATATCACCTGTTTATTATAACGTTTAGCGTAATGGTAACGAGTTAACTGATAGTCAAATTTGTTAAAAATCCAACATCATTTGCCACTATTACGACGATAATTCTTACATTCAGCAGGTCAGTTTCAATTTTTACTTTATTAGCTCCAAATTGGGTATTACTTGTTTAAGGCTGTTAGGCCAGACTGTAATGATCACAATAAATACCCGTGAGTATATAGAAGGTGTCAGAGGGTTTATGTTATCAAGAAGGTAGCAGAGGTGCTGAGTGAACAATATCGCAACCGTGCAAGTAATGATCAAAAGCCGTGAGGCTATTCAGAATATACTGAGACTGAATACTTAGATTGAAAACTGAAGAGCTATGAAGGAAATACTATCTCTGTGGTGATGACCGTATCCTTATATCCTATGGCCTTCATACCATCTTCAGTGCTGAGGCTCACCGGTACTCACTGAGGCTCACTGGTGCTCACTGAGGCTCACCGGTACTCACTGAGGCTCACCTGTGCTCACTGAGGCTCACAGGTGCTCACTGAGGCTCACCGGTAGCTCAGCTGCATGCTGGCCTGTTTCCTGACCCGCCAACGTGCTTGGGTCATAACACAGACCTTAGGCTTTAAGGGCGTCCATAGCCGTATTTGCGGTCGACGTAGTTAACTACCATAAGGTTTTTTTTATCTATGTTAAGGAAATTACCGGTTTAGGGGTACATACCAAGCGAATTTAACGTGTACGCTATCACAATTACCAAAGAGGAGCTTAACTAGCTAAAAAAGACTTCGCAAGTGGTATCTAGGCGTTTTAAAGTATATTCAAACTTATAAACTTCTTTATTAGCTTCTTGTACCTGCTCACAAAGTGTGGCTTCGCCAATGTGGGCTTCCTAAATTGCTTTTTGGAACAACATTAATTTGTCAAGCATCTGGTTCATCATATACATTAATATTTCCTCCTCTTTTTTATTCTCCAATATTGTGGTCCACTTTATCATAGCCCATTCAGTATGGTATTAGGTAAGGTGGACGTCGTGTTCAAAGTGACTTTTCATATTATTATAAACTTCCCGAAAAGTAGTTACTCAGGTCAAGAATGTTAGATAATAATCACTGGCATACCTTATAAGGATTACAGAAAACAGTAAGTAAAAACCAGAAGATAAAACTTTTATTTACTTACAAATATTTAAAAAAGGTATCGTTTTCGTATCGAAAAGATTATATAGTTTTCCGTTATACTTTTTTATATCGTTTGAAATCTTCACGAAGTTCATAAAACTCTTGTAATTGATATTAATTATATTAACAGGTTTTAGAGAATGGTTGCGATAATCTTTCCATTCTTCGTTGATATTTCCTTATAGTTTAAGTTTAGGAGCCTTTAAGCCACGATAAAAAATTTAATTATCCGTCGCTTAACCTAAGGGGTAAAGTCCTGTAATAGAATCTATAGTAGTCTTACGTATATAGGTAAACCTATTGTAAGAAGGGTTTCAAAGGGCTTGATAAGTTTAATTAAATAGCTCAGAGTTAATAAAGTCTTAGAAGTTTCCAAAACCTTGACGACCATATTTAATTCAATGTTGAAAGGCGTTTAAATTAATTCTTTTAACCGTATTAGCGTTTGCTGGTTTACATACCCTACTACCGCCAAAGGCATACTCCATGCTGTTACGTAAAGGTATTGAGCTACCGAGCAAGTTAACAGATTATTTATTATGAGCGCGTAAAAAGCCTTAATTTAATTAAGGTAAAAGGGGAGGTCCTCTAGAACGCGTATAGGCGCGTTAAGGTTTTTAAATAGCCTTTCTTTTTAGGTGTAAGTCTTAAAAGTATTCCTCAAATTGCGTTAACTCGAAAAAAAAAATCCCCGCCTACCCTTTTAAAATCTTGTTTAGTATGTAAATTCTGCGCCTATCAACCTCTGACTTTAATTTGTTTTAAATAATACGTTAAATCGTTCTATATATATATCAATATTCCAAAATCTAAAAAACTTACGAAAGTCTTGGAAAACGCGTTGGCCACGGTCAAAATCTTCGCTGACGTTAATATCGAGGATATACTAGCAAAAGTAATTAGTTAGGTATTTTTTTAGTTAAGGTCTTGTCGGTATCCCCAAACAAAAGGTTCTTATTATATCTTTTAGAAAATCCAGGTCACAAAGCTTGAATTGTTTCGTTTTTGGTAGGATTGACGATGGCGTTGATTCTGGTGCTTGCGATAGAAATCTTGATGTTTTGGTTGGCGTAAGACTCGATAGGCAAAGAACTTAGTAGTTTGAGGCTTGATATTTTGGTATAAAGTCGCGTTGAAACTTGACGACTTGGTGTTGGATCGCTCGACGTGGTTTTCTTGGCACGACTTAGCAATTCTTTGTGTTTTTAATTGAAGCAGTAATCTCGACGATTAAATTAACGTAAGGAAAGTAAAAAAGAGAAAGTAAGTGAAAAGGTTTGGTGTAAAAGGTAAGGTTGGAGGTCGTTTATTATTATAAGTAAAGGTCGAAGGTTAAAAGTTGTAGGCTATAAGATTTGGTCGTTTTTACCGTAGTAACACCCATACTAGTAATAATTTAGCCATTTACCAACTTTTTGATTTAACACTCTTGAAAAAAAACCTTCGGTATAGATTTCTTGGTGTTTTTAAGAAATGATACCGTTGCTTACTTTAAGATTACCGTTCTAGACTAGCGCAACCCAAAAGTCTTTTCTGTTTTTCTGCCGTTGTAGACTGGTATAGTACTAATAATGGATCTTTACAAGAATATTTCTCCTACCCTAGCTGTTACTGTTAATATAGAGCGTAACTATAAAGTAGCTTCTTCTTTTACTTAACTTATCTGTACTTAACTTAATAATTACTTATTAGTATTAGTAGGGCTTTAGACGTTACAAAGTTGTTGATTCGTTTGGTCGAAGTAACAGTAGTATTGCGTAGTTAAGTAGTAGATGTATTGTTCTAGGTTTGGTAGGCCGATATCCAATCTGCGCAGTAATTTATATAGTCAATTGCTTGGCCCGTACCCTAGTATAAAGTAGGCATATACTGTACTTGACATGCAGTTAATACAGTCGATCCACAAAATAATACACTCAACTTGCAGTCAGTATAGCCAACTTTAATTATAGTAAAGTTGACCTACTACATTGCAATTACTACTATTCCAACAGGTAAAGTATTTATTTATTTATTTACAAAATCGTGCCATGTTGGAGTTTTCGATGGTAAAACAGGTGGGGCGTTTATTAATAACATTAATAGAGGTATTGGTAATGGTCAATAACATTGTTTAATGCGAGATATAAAGGGGTGTATAAAAGCAAATTATAACAGGTAAATAAAGAAGAAATGGAACTTTTAATAATTTAGTAAGCGATGTAATAATGTGAGTAATTAGTAACGCGATAGAAGGAGAAGTGAAAGCTTATTAATTCTTCGTTTTTTGTAGCAGAGTAATAGGTGACAACTAATTGGCCAACAAAAATTGTAATTACCTTCTGATTATAAAAGGAGGAAATAAGCTAATTCATGGTTAAATGAATAGGGGCGAAAAGCTAATGATAACTGTGAAAAAGATAAAAGCTAGTATTTTAATTACTATAGGATAACCTTTTAAAGCTGGCATCAGTATTGTTAAAAATAATAAAGGTTGGTGACTGTTTGAAAAAACCTTTGGTATCAACTTGATTGGTAGTTCAAAATTACCATTTATTAGATCATGATGATACAGTAGTATTGCTGACTGTATTTGAAGGATAAAAAAAGAAGAAACTAAGTTTAGCTGACTGTATAGTTTGTAGTGAGGTATATACAACAACAACAACAAAGCAAGCAGCAGGCATGTGGGACACCTGCCCTCTCACTGAGGTCAAACAACATCAATTTTTTTCTTTACACCAATCCTTCTTTCCTTACATCAATATATCGCCAATCGAACACGTCACTAAACACGTTAAGATCACTATGCCGAGCGAAACACCAAGATTGTCCAATTACAAAAACTAGGCTACGTCATGAGATTCCACACCCAAATCGCTAAGTTTCTATCGAGTTAAATGGTTACATTATACCACATTAAAATCGACAAATCCTACCTAAACTGATGTCAAGTTTCTAGTTAAAACATTAAGATGATAAAACATTAGGAAAGTATAAACGCAATTAAAGCCTTCGGTTTTATTTATGCCAAATATTATAACGAAAATTTTTGATAAAGAGACGTTAACAAAACTTTAACTAAGTATAACTTGATTAATTAAGTTGATTAGTAAGTTTTAGAGAATAATTATAGCAAAGAGTTTACCCATAGTGCTTACGTTCCTTCAGGTTTTGTGAGTTATTAATTTATTGGATAATTCACAAGTCAAATATAATCCAATACATTATTGAGACCAAGTCAAAAATAGAAGTTTATATGCGTGGGATTATTATTGCAGAACAAACCCTAAACGGATTAATAAAACCATTTTTCGAATCAGTATAATGAGAAGAATACCCTTGACATATAAAACTTTAAAATTGACAAAAAAAGGCAAAATATTACTAACAATTATTAACACTCTGATATATGTTTTAGGGAACTACCCCAAAATTTCCAATCCAATTAAACATTTGAACACCCGGATTTGGATGATAACTTTGTATATTTCGGTAATAAAAAACTTATTAATTTGCTAGGTTATACATTCTATACCCATAGCAGCGCGGAATACGTGTTTGTCAGAGGCAGTGTACATAAAGAAAAGGCTATCAACACTATACAAGCAATTAAATTCTTCGCTATTTAACGTTTAATTAAGAAAAATCTTCAAAATCCTTAAGGATTTCCTCAAGATCATTAAGGTATTCC
This sequence comes from Anisogramma anomala, assembly GCA_038502455.1. NCBI lineage: Eukaryota > Fungi > Ascomycota > Sordariomycetes > Diaporthales > Gnomoniaceae > Anisogramma > Anisogramma anomala. Next base: position 12,319,886 of record JASMMZ010000004.1, on the reverse strand, counting down.
TTAAGGTGATCTTTCACGTAACGCGATTACAAAAAACCTATCAAGTTACGCTTATATACGTAAACTCACTATATGTCCTATTATAAGACTATATCATTCGAGTTAAGCGATTCATAACTACACATATTACCGTAATTTAAAAGGTTTCAAATATTATTTGATGAAAAATAATATGAAAGATTGGAATAAATATCGTAACCTACCTCTAAAATCGGTTGTAATAGAAAATATCAATAATAAGCTCCTTACCAAATTTATTAAGATCAGAAAACAAACAAGTATATAGGAAAACCTTACAATTTACTTAATACGAGAATAATACCGTTTCTTATTATTTTTAAATACATGATGATTTAACCTTAAGGTTGTTACTTATCTTTTAAAATTACTTATGGGTTACACTAAGGATTATTATCCAATCTTTTCAACTAAGGTATATACTTACTGTAACATTTATGATGAAATGAGAAGTTATTTAGAATACAATATTCACTTTACGTAGTATGATACGAATTCAATTACGATGCGGTAAAAGACGATAATAATGAAAAAAATCTGCTAATCCTAATACATATAACAACCACCACCACTATATATTATACAAGAGAAAGTTTGAGGTTAGGAGTCGCGTTAACAGGTTGTCCCTTTTATTTGTTTTGAGGATGCCATGCATAGGCCACCTCGCGCATACAAGAGTCACCTAACAACAACTACGATACATCTTACGATACTTACATGCTACTGTACACGTGTTTTACTTACCCCCTTCACACTGGCTTTTATCTTGCATTTTTTTTCTTTATGGGGCTCTCTTCTTTTTAGAGGGCCAATGCAGCCGTATTTCTGATGCAAGCAGGCGCTGGGTAGTGACTAAGACGGCCGCTTTTCACGTCCCGACCAGAGCTACAATTTACATGCCTTCAGATCTCTAAACTATAGAGCATCCTAAGGTCTTATTTTGAGGGATGGTGAAAGACCTTAGCAGTCTATACAGGCTATAGTAGCCTTTCGTTACGATTCCTCCAATCAATATCTATAGGATTACTTTGTAGTAGCTAGTATAATACTTTGCAATTAGTACTGCCTAGTGACAGTACAATAAAACATAATGAAAATTAAAGAGAACGAAATAGTAATGGATGACTTGAGCTGGATGCATAACAAGTTGATATATGTAGGAGTAAGCCATGAAAAAATATACGTTAGTGCAACCATACTTCGCAAGCAGGTTCGAGCGGCTGTCATTAACGTTAACGAGTTTAAATACGCCTTATAACGTCCAAATACCACCTATAAGAGATTTTTGACCAATTACGGTTTTTATTTACAACTTGAATAACATGTACGCTAAACATAGTTAAAATGTACCTCTAAGTTGATAGTTTCTATGAATAAGACGAAGAAAACCTTTGATCACGTATTATATCGATCGCAAGTACGGAAGATCAATGCGTTTAAAATATAGTTTAAAGCTTTTGAACTGACAATTATATCAACGATAATAACGTGGGTAAAACTTAAGCAGATATGATAATTATAAGTATTATCACCGTAATAGTAAGAAAAAGTGTGAAATTTGTGGTAATTTCTGCTGTTAATCAAGTCATTACCCCGTTATTAAACGCTATAAATGGTAGAGTGTTGATAGACCTTCAGATATTGCAACGTTGTCAATTTGGATAATTCGAAGTAACAGTAGTTATGTGTAGTCAAGTAGTGGATGTATTGTTCTAGGTTTGGTAGACTGCTAGCTGGTTTGCATACTAATTTGTATGGTCAATTGCTTGTCCAGTGCCCGAGTCTGAATTGAGAACTCTAAAGTCGATTGACTTACAATCAATTTGACTGTATTATACTTAAATGTAATTTTAATATTGACAGCTTTTCATTCTATGGTATGAATACCTGTGTTAATATATATTTTCAGAAAAACTCTTTGGTTACGTAAATTTTTCTCCATGCTAACTCTACTATCATTTTTATAGCAAGATTATTACTTACTATTTATATTTTTTCCACGAAATGCAGTAATGACTTTCGCATTACAATTCTTCAATATACGTATAACTATATACCCAATTTAATCATACCAATCAATTAAGTTATTTTTAACAACATCCTTAACTCTCTGTCATTATTTCAGTTTGAATTGAAGATATAACAGACAGAGTTTATACTTAGCAACAAAGACAGTTTCAACTTACTATGGCTTAATACCAATGAGAAATATTCCTGAAATAAGGATTTACACCGGAATACTAGTAAGGACACTAGTAAGAGTACTAGGGAATAGTATATTAAGGTATAGAAGGATCGAGATAAAGATCATAGTTATATATAATACTTACTTGTATAGGGTACTAGTACTTACTTGTAATGAATAATAGTACTTATTAGTATAGGGTTTCAATCGTGATGATCGAGTTCTCCATATAGATTCTATGTTGGTAGGGCTTTAGACGTTGCAATATTGTCGATTCGATTGGTCGAAGTAACAGTAGTATTACGTAGTCAGATGGTGGATGTATTGTTCTAGGTTTGGCAGACCGTTAGTTGGTTTGCACTATAATTTGTATGGCCAATTGCTTGGCCCGTGCCCTAGTGTGAAGTGTAGTGTACTGTACTTGAATTACATCCAATATAGTAAGTGCATATAGAACAATACACTTAATTTGTAGTTAGTATAGTTAAATTTACTGTAAGTAAAGTTAACCTATTACACTGCAGGTAGTATTATTCTAATATTGTCGGATTTTTAGTTTGTGTGCGTATGCCAGTGTAGTTAATTATTTTTTTCCTTTTTTCGCCGAATTGCCTCCTTGTCAACTAGCCAGACCCCTTTTGATTCAAGTTGACTTTTATATCAAATTTAACCCAATTATACTTGATTTAACTTTATTTAACCTTAATTATTCCGTGGATTCCAGGTATAAGTTTATTAATTTCAATAGGAAGTGTTTCCACTACAGGCCTTCGTAAACCTTTACTTTAGCCGTGTTAATTAAACAAGTTACTATTATTAGTTTCTTGGCAGTTTTCCACTTCGCCAACATATCTTTAACTGCTGTTACATAAACTAGGCTTTTCGGGCAGCCTATTAACGTAATCTTCGATACGTATGATTAGCTTATTATTATTCACAAACCTTTTAAGGGCTTTATTTGGCGATACCTTCGTTATAGCGTTAGAAGGATTACCTTTTCCGTTAATCCTCCTAAACTCCTTAGTTTAACTCCGTTTATATGCTTTAAAAAGTGTTATTACATCGATTATCAGGCGTTTTTCGTTAGTAGTTCCGAACTTCGAAAGGCATTTAAATAATCTTATTGAATCAGTAAAAATTACTACTGGAATAAGAGGAATTTTGAATTACCTAATAATAAGGTTAAGGGTTCCCTATAGTACTATACCTACGTTAAAGTCTACTGTTATATCGTAGACCTCCGAAGTTAACGCGTTTCGTGTATTCTTTTTTACATTTAACAAATGTTTACTAAATTAGGCTACTGATAATGCTCAACTGGTTTTTTAGCCTATGTCTGTTGACGAGGGTTATTAGAAAGCTAATCTATAAAAATATATCGGTGTTATTTACGAAAAACCTATCTATGAAAATTATTAGCTTAGCCTTTGATAGGTTAATTAATACTATATTAATTTCTCAATCCAAATTCCGTATTTTTTACTCGAACCTTTTATTTAATCGGTTAAAGTATTGATTTGTTAGGTTTTATACTTATAACATGATAAACAAGTCGTATGATTCCTTAAGTTCATATGGGGTAGCAATATAGTTGTCATGGATACGTTATTTAATGTAGCGTTAGGCTTTAGTTATATTAATTTTCTTAATCATTGCTCAATTAATACCCTGGCTCTTTTGGCGAAAGTTAAAGCCGGTATTAACACTAAGTGTTCGGATTAACGATTTATTAAATTTAAGTTGGTGACCCTTTGCCAATGTCGTAACCGGCTTATAATTCCAAAACTTGGAATCCCTAATCACTTGCTATTCCGATATTATAAAGCCAACTGTTGGAATAGTACTACATGCAGTGCAGTAGGTCAACTTTACTTACAGTAAAAGTTGGCTATAATGAACTGCAAGTTGATTGTATTGCTTTGTGGAGACTTATCGCATTGGTTATAGATAGAGAGCAGTACGCTGCACTTCACTCTGGGGAATAGGCTAAGCAGTTGGCCATACATATTAAAGTGCAGACCGGTTAGTAGTCTGCAAAACCTAGAACAATATATCCAACATCTAACCACTGAAATACTACTGTTACTTCGACCAATTGAATCGAAAACGTTGCAACGTCTAAAAGCCTATTAGGAAAGGCCTACCAACACTGATCAGTATTTATTGAGTTGAGAACAGATTATTTAAGTAAAAGAAGAAGCTACTTTCCGGTTACACTTTACGGTTACAGCGGCTAAGGTAAAGGAAAGATTCTTGCGAAAGGCCTCTATTAGTACTACGCCAGTCCACAAAGGCAGGAAAATAGAGAAGACTTTTGGGATTACGATAGTCCACAATAGTAATTTGGAAGTAAGCGACGGTATCGCTACTAAAAACACCAAGAAATTTTTGCGTATTCTTTTTGAAAAAAAAAAAAAAAAACATTGATATTGACTGTTAGAAGTCTCAAATTTCGGCAAGTTGGCAAACAGTTAAGTCAGTACTACTACGGGTGCTACTATTGAAAAAACGACTACGTTCTACAACCAAACAACAAATAACCTTCACTCTCTACCACTAATAAACGACTTTCGACCTTACCCCTTATACCAAACCTTTACCCCTGCTTTACTTTTTTTACTTCCCCATGTAAATTTAATTGTCAAATTCTCTTTTTCAAGCGAAAACACTAAGAATAGCGAAGTCGCACCGAGAAAGCCACGTCACGCGACTCTATGCTATCGCTAAGTTTTTATGCGACTTTATGCCAAAACACCAAGTAGGTTCTACAAAGACCAAAACCTTAAGATGTCCACAATAAACGCTTACTTTGAAGTAATTACCAACCCTACCAAAAGAGAAGTAATTAGGGCGCTTGGAACTACTTTTACTAAGCTATACGACGAAGATCTTTAGGCGTTAGATATCGATAAAATCTTAATGGAAAAACACCTTACAAACTTCGTTGGATACTTTATCGTTAAGTATTATAATGATAGTCACGACTTTAACTGTACTTCTAACAAATATCGCGACTCCTTTAAAGACTGGATAATTAATATGTGAAAAGTAATTCAAAAAAGATTTAAGTCGAAATTTAGGTCCTTATTAGAGAAACGTGGTATTTACGTTTAAATAAAAGGCGTTACGACGTTAGCATAAGCCCTTTTCGATTAATCATAGCTTGAAAAATGCCCTTAAAACCCACAGCATAAAGTAAAAGCTGTCAAAGTACCTTAACGATCATATACACAATCCAGGGACCTTACCTTTATCCTCAGCTAAGTCAAGCCTTTTTATTCCTGGGTGATAAGTATTTTAACCTACTCGAAAGCCTAGAACCTCTATGTAATAGCGCGGAGTATGCCTTAAGCGGTGGCAGAGCACGTGAAGTAGAGGCCGTTAATGCGGCTAGAGGTATTAACGTTGGTACTTTAAAATAGTTAATCAAGTAAAATTATCAAGTCTTTTAAAGTCGTCAGAGACTACTCCCCCCTTAGTATTTTACTTCAAACCTCCAAACCCCTTAAAAACTTTCCCCCTTTAAGTTTTCCTACCCGTGAGAGCCCATTACAAGTCTTACTATAGGACTTTATCCCTCGGGTTAAGCGACTAGCAATTACCCTTAACACCCGCGACCTTTTCCCAAGGCCTGTCCAAATGGTTTATATTAATTACAAGTTGGTTACGGACTTTTCCAAAATTTGAAACGACGTAGAAAAATATAACGGAAAGCTCTACAACCTTTTCAACACCAAGATAATGCCCTTTTTAAATATTTACAAGTAGAAGAAAGTTTCTTCTTTATGTTTTCACTTACTATTCCCCGAAATCCTTACAAGATACGCTAGAGATTATTACCTAACCTTCCTTATTAGAGCTACTTCATTTCGTGAGATCTACGTTAACATAAAAGTTTACTTTGAATACGACGTCCACCCCGCCTAATACTATACAAACTGGGTGACTACGTAGTAAACTATAATAATAGCGAAGAAAAAAGAGGAGTAAACACCAATAAATATCCTTAATTAAATACTTAATAAGTTGATTCTATGTCAGAAAATAATGGTGAAAGCCTACACTAGTAAAGCTACACTTCGCGAACAGGTATGGGTAGCGGTTACGGGTGTTAACGAGTTCGAATACGCCTTATAACGCCCAAATTCCACCTACGAAGGCTTTTTTAGCTAGTTACGTTCCTCTCTTACGACTATAATTCCGCGTACATCAAACTTGCTTGGTATGTACCCCTAAAACGGCAAATTCCCTAACGTGGATGAAAAAGACTTTACGGTAGTTAATTATGTCGACCGCAAGTATAGCTACGGGCATCTAAAACGCCTAAGGTTTAGCCCACCAACTATAGACTGGAGGAAGTAGCCACGCTAATGCTAATAACGCTAAGATTTAGGCGGACCTGTTAACCATAAACATTATCGTCATGATAGTGATAAAAGATATTGGATTTATAGAAAGTTTGGCTACTATTTAACTCGATACCCCGCGGCCAAGCGTAATAATAGAAATGTAGTATATTATACCTAATACCATACTGTTTTCGAATAAGACTACTTGGATTAAATCGCAGACTTCGAGCGCGACGAGTCAATTAACGACGCCAATGTCCTTAAGCAGATTAAGTTGGACGAAAAAATTGCTTTTGATACGGCTTAGTAACTAGCCGACTACATTTTTCGATATCGTTTAGGTAGTAAAGACTTTTACCTTTACCTTAACCAAACCTCTAACCCCTTATATACCTTTAATCTTTTCGATTATTACGAGGACTATCCGTTTTAAGAAGTTATGCCAGACACAAGGGCAGTAAAATACTTAATAGGAGGTAATTCGAAGTAGGTGGTGTTATGGAGGGAAAGCACTACAGTTACTAAAATTAATTGTTACGATACTGATAAGGTAAAAGTTGGTTTAAAACTAGGCGAGTTACTATTGCTACTAGAAACAATGGTAATTTAAACTGTTATAGAAGAAATTACGTTTAATATCTTTAAGTTCCCTACCTCTTTTCCACTTTACTTCAAGAATGTAAAGACTTTCGGCGTTAAAGTCAGCGTTAACGTAAACGAACTGGTTAAAAGCGGTTGAAGGTTTTCCTTCACCTTTAAACAGGGGTACTTATAGTTTTATTTTTAAGACTCGGAAATAGTGGTGTTAAACCTAACGAAGCCGGAGATACATTAACTATACCTGCGCTTTAATTATCCAGCCGTTAATAGGTTATATGAAGTCCTAAAGTCCGCATGGTATAAAAATGTAGAATACTTTATCCTCAAAGTCATTAAAAGGATTCATTACCACTGCCAAACGTATACTTAATACTCCAGAAAATTTAAGTTCATATTAAAAAGCGATAAAAATTTCAACTACGAAGTCTTTATCGATATATTTTACTTAAATGACCAGCTTATTCTTGATGTCGATCATTTTATAACCTTTGTTTACGGGGTTAAGTTTTTAAAATCCCTTTCGATAAAGGATACGTAGAAAACGTTAAGGATATTGTAGATTAACACGTATCTGGGCCTACTTAATGTCGTCGTCTATAATACCGGTACCAATTTCATGGAAAAAAAGTTTTAAGAAGACACCAAGATAATAGATATCTAATACAAAAAGGTACTTGTAAAAGCCCATTAAAGTATTAAGAAGGTTAAAAAGGTATACGCTCTACTTCGTTGAACGTATAATATCCTTAAGTTGGAAATTAAAAGCTTTATAGATCCGAAGGAACGCTTATAAATGGCAGTAAAAGGCCTGAATAATACTATAGAACATAACGCCTTAGTATCAATGTTGTTGGTCTTTAAAGCGTACCCACGCCTAAAGAGTGAATCTCTGCCTTCGGCAAGTATTTAAAAACGTGTTACAACTTATAGAAAAGCTTTAAAGAAGTCAAGAAGAGAATAGGTACGCCGCCAAATTAATAAAGCCCTTAATACAAAAAATGGCCTTGTAATAATCGACATACTTACTTTGTAGTTATAAATTAAAGTCCTCGAATAACAAAAGCCGGGCGAATAGAAAGGCCCGTATAAAATATCAAGTATCACGAACTCTAAAATGATTGTTAAAACTACTAAAGGTTTTATATCTTTTTAAAACACTTAGGTTAAGCCTTATATGAGGGCTACTAACGATAAAGACTCTTAAGCTAAACGAGCAATCCGATACGAACCTCCTTTATCGGTTACCAACAAGCCGATAAAACTTTGCCAATGCGGACAACCCCTAAAAAAGAAATACTAAAAAGGAAAAATACACATCGGGTCGTATCTATAATACTGATTAGGTAAATAGGAAAGAAAATAATAACGAAGACTTAGTACTAAAGTTCCGAATATGAGGTATTATTAAAACGTTTGGTAAATATTTTGAAAAAAGCGACAAAGTCGAAATTAACGGCTTACTAACTCGAAGGGTAATCGATTCGTACCAAAAACTAACTTTAATCTGTTAGACCTAAACGTTCCCATATTTATGTCTAAAATGATTTATAAAGTTAAAAATAAAATTACGGAGCGGCCGTACGAAAGGTTACGCCTAATCGTTTAAGGATACAGCGATAAAGTCAAATATTGGATACTTATATAATTTACAACGATTTAAATGTTCAGTTAGCGCTTGGTGGTTGCTTTAGCAAAAGGTTTACTAGTCAAAATTAAAGGTAAGTTTACACTCAACGACCGTGATATAACGCAAGCATATACGTAATCGGTAACGGATTTATATCGGATCGTATTACTACAATTACTATAGGAATAACGTATTATCTACCTTTAAGGAATGGTAATATGAAATATTAAGCTATTATATAGATTAGGTTACGCTGGCGTTTATTATTTTTAAACTCACCAATTACACTTTATGTTACAACTGGCAATAAAAGATTTAACGTATATTTGTATTTGTTGGTAACTTAAAAGAGGGAATTCGACGTGGTAGGTATACAAATTAACGATACTCTTTTCGTTGGAATAGCTAGTTTTCTATCACTAATACAATATGCGATTAAGGACTTTAAGTTTTGAACTCACAAACTAGTAACGAAGTTGATAAAAAGCAGTCAATTTAACTTTGGTGGATCGTTAATTCGTATATTTGGTATTGATACCGGCCTTAACTTTTGAAAAAAGGCTAAAATACTATTTTAGCTATAATTAACAAAATTAATACGGCTAAGGCTCAACGATACCTTAAATAACGTATCCGTAATAGTTATATCGCCACCTTATATTGACCGAAGGCATTATATGATCTATCTATCGCCGTATAAGCATAAAAGCCAATAGATAAATACTTCAACTGGTTAAATAAAAGGCTTTAGTAATAGATACGGAATTCGGACCGTGGGATTAATATAGTTTTAATCGACCTGTTGAGAGTTAAGTAAATAATCTTTATGAACGGGTCCTTCATAAATAACATCGACTTATCCTTACAAACAGGCTTCCTAATAACCCTCGTTAATAAAGATAAACGGGAAGATCAGTTTAATATTATCGATAGCCTAATTTACTAGACTTCCGTCAAGTGTAAAAGAATTATACGAAGCGTGCTGGCTTCGGAGTTTTATGGCATAATATCGGTTTTTAACGTAGGTATAACACTGTGTAAAACCCTCAACCTTATTACCAGGTAGTTAAAAATTCTTCTTATCCTAGTGGTAATTTATAACGACTCGAGAAGTCCCTTCGAATGCCTTTCGAAACTCGGAACTATCAGCGAAAAACGCCTCATAATCGACGTAATGGCACTTCGTAAAGCCTAAAAAAAAAGGAAGATTAAAAAATTCTGATGGATTAACAGCAAAGATAATCCCGCAAATATTATAACGAAGGTAGTGCCAAAATGGGCTTTAGAAAGGTTTTTAGATAGCAATAGGCTCACCATACAAATCGAGGGCTACGTTGATAAGCCGCCCGGAAATCCTAGATCATGTAACGGCAGTTAAGAATGTGATGGCAGACTGGAAAAATACCACGGAATTGACGATACAGACCTGTTCAATTAGTACAAATAAAATGGAGTCCTGTAAAGGCATATAGAGAAAAAGTTATTTATAGGAATTAATAAGCTCAGACTTTAGAATAACAGAGAAATTAAGTTCGAATGGGGTTAATTTTCATGTAATCGGGTGCAATTTAGTATAGAAGTTAACTAGAATTAATAGGGGTCTAAATAGTTAACGAAAAGGCAATTTAGTAGTAACTGGAAAAGATTGGTTAGCCACACTGGCGTGCGCACACAAACTAAAAAGCCGCCAGTGTTGGACTAGTACTATATACAGTGCAATAGGTCAAGTTTACTTATAGTAAAAGTTGGCTATACTGAATTGTAAGTTAAGTGTATTACTTTGTAAAGACTTACCATATTGGATGTAAGTAGAGTGCAATACGCTGCACTTCACTCTAGGTCACAGGCCAAGAAGGTGGCCATACAAATTAAAGTATAGACTGGCTAGCGATCTGCCAAACCTAGAACAATACATCTACCACTTGACTAATGCAATACTAATGTTACTTCGATCAATCTAATCGACAATGTTGCAACGTCTAAAGATTTATTAGGTAAGGCCTACCAATACCAACCGTTTCAACGAAAGAGGTATCGTTAGTTTATATACTCACTAGGCTGAAGTTCTTCATTTAAATTACCAGCAAATACGGGTCGTATATTAAATAATTTATACCTGATCGTAATTTAAAGCTTAATGGGTAAGTTTAAAAAAAAGCCTACATTAACTAGTCCGTATAATAGCTTAATATATCGTAGTACCGTTCCTAAATGGTAGATGGTATGTAGTTTATATAGAAACTCTAATAGTACTACCCGTTATAAATTCTTTGCTAATTATGTATAGGTTTGCGCTATATTAGGATTATTAAACGTAAAATTACCTTTACTCTTAGCTACTAAACTCGTTGCTAAGGCGACTACTAATTGTAGGCTGATCTTTTAAATACTTGGTGACTATGTAAGAATACAGTTTTTATATTTTTTGCCGTATCTTGAAATGATTAGACTTAAATTCTCGTAAAGCTGCTTCATAGTTTTACCTTTAACCTTGTGGATAAGTTTCGACTTGAAAATTGTCATATTCGGATCTCAAAGGTTAAAATCGACTTTCTATATAAATTATACACCCTCTTAAATTGATAAACCGTTAATCTCAACTTTTTCGTTTTTTTTAATAGTTTACTGAGAGGTTTAGTAATGCCTTATATTTGGATCTTTAATTCTAAGTTTTCGTTATCCTTCTCTTTTCTACTTACCTAAACAGTATTATAAATACAGCCTAGTATATATTTCTTCTCTTTAATATTCCTCTTTTTTCGGGGGTCTTCCATGTTGGCGAAGTTGTATTAGTTTATCCGCAATAAGTTAAAGAGGTTTATATTAATTAGATCGTCTAAATTAAGGGTTTTTATAGTTGAAAGCCCTAATATAAAGCTTGACCTGAGTTATACGAAACGTTATAGAACTACTAGTAATTTTGATGACTATTTCATAGTTTACAATGTTTAAGATTTTATACGGGCCATTCTTTTCGCTCGGCTCCCAGCATACGAGTACTTCACTTTACAACGGCAAAGTAAGTATATCCATTGTTATAGGGTCGTTCCTGGTATTAAAGGTATTATTAATTTGGCGGCGTGCCGATTCCCTCCGTAAATTCCTTAATACCTTACTGTAGGCCGCAGTTTGCTTTTAGGTATTTATTGATAATGGAGATTCACTCGTTAGGTGTAGTAATATTTTAAATACCGGTAGTGTTGGTATTAGGCCATTAAGACACATAGTATCGTTTAGGCTCTTTACCGTTATCTAAAGGTGTGCTTCTAAATCCATAAAACTTCCAATTTGTAACGTAAAAAACTGTACGTTCGGCGAAATAGGATGTATACTCTTTTAACCTTCCTAATACTTTAGTGGACCTTTATAGGAACCTATTTGTATTAAATACCCATTACTTTAGTATCTTCCTGAAACTTCGCCGACGTAAAGTTGGCACCGGTATTATAAACGACGACTTTAGGTGGGCCTAAGTACGTGTTAATCTATAGCATCCTTAGAGTTTCCTACGTATTTTTTACCGAAAGAGACTTTAAAAACTTGACTCCGTGAAAAGAAGTTTCGAAATTAACGACGTAAAAAACACGCTTGTTATCTAAGTAAAACATATTAGTAAAGACCTTGTAATTGAAGTTTTGGTCGTCTTTTAATGTAAACTTGAATTTGGGGGGAGCTTAAGTATACGTTTAATATTAATAGCAGAGATTTTCAATAATATTTAGGTCAAAATATTCCACATTTTTATATCTTACAGACTTTAGGACTTTATATAGCCTATTAACGGTCAGGTAGTTAAAACACCAATGTAATTAACGTATCTTTGGCTCCGTCAGGTTTAATATTACTACTTGCGGGCCTTACAGATAAAATTATAGGTGCCCCCATTTAAAATCAAAGAAAAACTTTCAGCTATTTTTAACTATCTCGTCTACGTTAACTTAGACGTTAACGTTAAAGATATTTATATTCTTTAAGTAAACAAATAAAAACGTAGGGGACTTAAGGATATAAAAAGTAATTGTTTTCATTAGAGTTTAAATTACTGTTGTCTACAGTAACAATAATTGCTCGCCTAGTTTAAAGTTAACTTTAGCCTTGCTAACATTATGACAATTAATCTTAGTAGCTATTGCGTTTTCCTTCCTTAGTACCACGTACTATGATAACCTCCTATTAAGTATCTTGTTCCCCTTATGCCTGGTATAATACCTTAAAACGTATAATCCGTATAACGATCGTGAAAATGAAAGGTATATAAGAGGTTAAAGGCTTAATTATGGTAAAGGTAAGGGTATTTACTACTTGAGCAGTATAAAAAGCGTAGCCAGCTAATTAGTAAGTTGCGTTAAAAGCCTTATATTTATATTACTTGATATTTATAGGGGTATTACCATATTTCATTATTCTGTTGCCCTCAAAGTCTGCGAATTGGTTTAAGTAATCTTATTCAAAAGCGGTAGAGTATTAGATATAGTATATTACCTTCCTATTATTTAGTTTAACTGAAGAGTAATGAGTGAACTAATAACCATGCTTACCACAAATCCAATAAAATTTACCACTATTACGACAATAAGTTTTACGATTAATAGGTTCGTTTGAATTTTAATATTATTAATGCCAACACGGGTATTACCTCCAGTTTGAAATCTATAGGCAAACCCTTATGAGTTAAGGGCATCCGTAGCTATACTTGTGATCGATATAATTAAGCAACACAAAACCTTTTTTATCTACGTCAGGAAAGTTGTCGGCTTAGGAGTATAAACCAATCGAATTTAGTATACGTTATATTATAATTATTAATGAGGAATGCAACTAGTTAAAAAAATCTTTTCGGGTAGTATCCAAGCGTTATAAGGCGTATTAGAACTCTCTAACGCCCGTAACTATTGCCTGTACCTATTTACGAAGTGTGGCTTCGCTAACGTAGGCTTTTTTCATTTTTTTAACACAAAATTAACTTATTAATTATCTGGTTAAACATATCCATTGGTATTTCATCTTTTTTCTTATTGAATATTATCGTCGCCTACCTTGTAATAGCCTAATTTGTATAATATTACGTAAGGTAGATGTTTTATTCGAAGCAGCTCTTTATAGCGTTATAAATCTTTCGAAACGTAATTAATCGGGTTAGGAAGGTTAGGTAATAATCCCTAGCGTACCATATAAGGATTTCAAGAAACAATAAATAAAAACCAAAAGAGGGAACCTGTATCCACTTCAAAATATTTAAAAAGGGCATTATCTTCGTGTCGAGGAAGGCATAGAGCTTCTCGTTATACTTCTTTACATCTTTTCAAATATTATCGAAGTCCGTGAAAAACTTGTAATTAATGTTAACCATCTTAACAGGTCTTATATATAGGTTGAGATAACTATCTCAGTTTTTATTCGTGTTTCCTAGCAATTTAAATCTGAAATCCTACGAAATATAGTGTTAAGGGTAATTGCTAATCGCTTGCTTTAATAATCACACTAAATACCCGTGGGTATATAGAGGTGTCAGAGGATTTGTATTATCAAGAAGGTAGCAGAGGTACTGAGTGAACAATATCGAAACCGTGCAAGTAATGATCAAAAGTCATGAGGCTATTCAGATTTGTAGACTGAATACTTAGATTGACAACTAAAAGGCTATGAAGGAAATACTATCTATGTGGTGCTGACCGTGTCCTTATATCCTTTATCCTTCATAATATCTTCAGTACTGTCCTGGGTTTGATTATACTGGATTGCTATGATCTTTCATGATCCATCACGTGACTTTTCTTAGTTATCGTGGCTGACATAAGAGATGTTCCCTGCCTGATGTGTTAGACTTCAGACTTCTCAGTGGCATAGTTGCATACTAGCCCGTTTCCTGACCTAATCACTGTCTGGGTCATGACATATTCCAAGGGGTAAAATCCTATAATAGGACTTGAAGTAGGTTTTAGTGTGTAGGCAAACTTGCTGTGAAAAGAATTTTAAAGGGCCTGACGATTTTGATTAAAGTGTTAAGAGGAAAAGGAGACCTGAAGGGTTTTAAAGGCTTAACGGTCTTACTTAATTGACTGGTATAGAATGCCAAAGTTAATTCCTCTGGTTGCGTAGGTGGCTGTTGCTTTACGTGTCCTACCGCCGCTAAAGGCGTACTCCGCGCTTCTGTATAAAGGTGTTAAGCTGTCAAACAGGTTAACGATTTTCTTATCGTTGGCGAGTAAACAGGCTTAACTAAATTAAGGGTTAAAGGGGGTCTCCTAGATCGAGTATAAAGGCGTTAAAGTTCCTTAACACCTTTACTCTTAGGGTGTAAATCTTAAAGTCATTCCTTAAGTTAGTTTAGTTTAAAAAAGATATTAACCAGCTTAATTAAACTCTTTTCTAACACGTATATCCCTTGGCGTTCTAGTTGAGCTTTCAACTTTAACTTAATATCATTTTGAATCTTCGTCCATATATTAATAGTCTCATCGTTAAAAACGTAGCAGAAGTTTCGAAAGACGCGATCGCTACAATTAAATACTCCGCTACTATTGAGGTTGATAATGTAAGAGCCAATAAATTTAACCAAATAACTTTCTATTAAGTCTTTGTCGACGTCGCATCCTCAAAGTTCTTTATCGATATACTTGGTAAAATGAGGTCTGTAGGCTTGAATTACTTCTATTTACTTTTGGCTAAATGAGATCTTAGGGTTTTGGTTTATGTAAAACCTGGTGGGCATATAGAGCGAGAGACTTAATAATCTTTGAACGTGAAGACTTGGTGTTTTGATGTAAAGTCGCATAGAAACTTAGCGATTATTGATGTTTTCGCTTGGAAAAGCGATCTTAACGATGAAATTGGCGTAGAGAAAGAGAAAAAAGTAAAGTAAAAGCCAAGGTTTGGTATAAAGGGTGAGATCGGAAATCTTTTGTTGTTGGAATTTTTTTCAAGTAGGGAATTGATCGTTTTTCCTATAATAGTAGCATCCGTAGTAATACCGACTTAACTGTTTGCTAACTTGCTGATTTAAGACTTTTAGCGGTCAATCTCAAAGCTCTTCAAAAAGGATCTGGTTAAGATTTATTGGTATTTTCAAGTAAAGACACCGTTACTTACTTCTTGATTGCCATTATAGACTGACGCAACCTAAAAATCTTCCTTGTTTTCATATCATTGTGGACTGGTGCAGTACTAATAAAGGCGCTTCGCTAAAACCTTTCCTCTACCCTAACTGCTGTTGTGGCCGTAAAGAGTAACTGGAAAGTAGCTTCTTCTTTGACCTAGCTTATCTGTGTTTAATCTAATAAGCACTAATTAGTATTGGTAGGGCTTTAGACTTTACAACGTTGTCGATTCGACTGGTCGAAGTAGCATTAGTATTATGTAGTCAGATGGTGTATGTATTATTCTAGGTTTGGTAGACCGCTAGCCAATCTTCACTGGTAATTTGTATGGTCAATTTTTTGGTTCGTACCCTAGTGTGAAGTGTGGTGTACTGTACTTGACTTACACCTAATACAATAAGTTGACATAAAATAATACACTCAACTTGCAGTTATTATAGTCAATTTTACTGTAAGAAAAGTTAACCTACTGCACTGAAGGTAGTATTATTCCAACATTCTAGGTATTTATGTATTTCAGAATCTACAAACCTATACAATATCTTTTTGTATAGTCAATTCAAAAGTTTGCTAGAGTACATCTATCCCCTTTTTGCCCTCCGTTATGTAATACCTTGTTATGTGGTTTATCGACGTAGCTTTCAATTATTATAGTTAGTTCATTACTATCTACAAACATTTTTCAGGTTTTATTTAGTATATACCTCGTTATCTCATTAGTAGGTTTATCCTTGTTATCGATCCATTGAAAACCCTTAATTTCCCTGTTTTTTTAAGCTTTGAAAAAAGCTATAACATCGATTATCAGGCGTTTATGATGATTTTTTACCAACTTTAATAGGTATTCCAACAGGCGTTTTGAATATGAGTAAATAACGACTGGCATTAAAGAAATATTTAACTAGTTAGTAATGATGTTGAGCGTTTCTCACATTGTTATAAATATATCAAAACCGGTCATTATATTATAAACTTTAGAAACTAAATGGTTTAAAGTATTATTTTTACATCTAACAAATTTTTCATAACTCAAATTTCCTATAATAACCAATTGGTCGTCCTATAATTCATTTTCACTAACGATACTTATGGATAATCCAATCTATAAAGATGAATTGATATTATGAATAAAGGAACCGTTCGTAAAAATTATTAATTTAACTTACAACAAATTGGTAGAAACACCATTAATTTCTAGGTATAAATTCTTCATATATTAGTGGATTTTTTTTTCAATTGATCCTAATATTCATGAATTCGGTCTTAGGCTTACATTACAACTGATAAATTATAGGATACTTTCTAGTGGTACATGATTTTAATATAACTGTTACGGGAAGATTACTCATAGTACTTTTTCGTTTTGAGCTACATTAGTTTTGTTAATATTATCTCAGTTAAAACTTTCATTACTTTAAAGGAAGCTAAGATAAAATTTGTTAATATTATGTATGCGGATGAAATATGTATTGAAGTCTAGATTTTTTTTTTTAGTTGAAGTTTCAATCAGCTTATTCTTCCTGAAATTTAAATCCTTGACCGTAAGTTATTCCGTTGCTATAAACCTAACAGTTCCAACGAAAATATTATTGTTATTCTGTATGTCTATTTTACCTAAATCTTGATCGGTATACGTAATTAATAGGTACAAATTGTAAATTAAAACCTGTATTCCTTGTTTTCATTTGAAATACAATTGACAAGTTATAAAAAAATGGATACTTGTGTTGTTTAAGCCGTATAATTATTTAAAGTATTATATAACCGTTTGAATATCCACCAGTCCGTTCGAGATATTTTTCAAGATAACAACCCTATATCGACAAATCTTTACCTTTAGTTTGGAATTGACTCGCTCCTAAACTATCTTCTACAAATCAATAGTTCAGTCGACAAAAAAGTTACGAAAGTTCTCAAAAGCGTAAATAATACGACTAAATTCTTCTCCTGAGTCTACCTAGAGGATGTATTAGCCAATAAAGTTGGTCAAGTTTTCTTCAGTAGATGTTTCGTTAACATATCTTCTCCACAACCTTTCGTTAAAATGAATAGGGAAAAGGGATCTGAATTTCTTAATTTCCTCTTTTTGATATAAGCAGTTCTTCATCTCAACATTGTGACTAGAAAGTTAACTTCAATTCATGTGAAGCCTGGCGATTCAAAAGCGTTGTAATGTGATCACTTAATGTAACTTAGATATTTAACGCAACGTAATGATTTCTGATGTTTTATTCGGCGTAGAAATCCTGAAGTGTTGACTAACGTATCCGATTAGCGATCTTATAATGTAGGGAAAGGTAAAAATAATTTAAAAAGTGAGGTTTGATGTCAAAGTTTAAAGTTTTTTTATTGTTAAAGTCGTTATTTATTATATGGGTATTGTATCTAACGATATGTAACAACAGTAATAATGACTTTGCTGTTTACCAATTATAAAAAATTTGGTAACTTTTTAATCGCTTTTCTACTGATTTAAGACTTGAGTAGTCAATCTCATCATTCTTCAACAAGGTTTCAATGAAAAATTCTTAGAGTTTCAATAATGACGATACCGTCGCCACTTCTGAGTTACCAAAATAAAAAACCGTTGTAATCCGAAAGTCTTTTTTCTTACATCCGAGAAAAACCGGCGCAACTAGTAAGGTCTTTTTGGGTTTTTCTTTTCTTTTACCTTAGTATTTTACAAAGTGTTTCCAGAAAGTAGTTTCTTTCTATACCTATATCATCTGTATTTAACATCATAAGCAATAATCAGTATTAATAGACCCTTAGACATTGCCAAAAAATCCGATTCGAATCGACTGAAATAATAGTAACATTATGTAGTTAAGTGGTGAATGTGTTATTCTAAGTTTGGCAAGACCTTTAGCCGATCTATATACTAATGTATATGGTCAATTGCTTTGCTAATGCCCTAGTCTGAATTGGGCACTCTATAGTTAATTGATTTGTAGTTAGTATAGTTAACGATGCTGTACTGCAATTAACTTGATAATGCTGCACTAGAATGCAATCCCTATAAAGTAATATATTAAATTTAGTATCATCATGCTTGTAGAAATTACTATTTAGATCGTGTCGAAAATTTGGAAGGAAAGAACAGGTTAAATGATAAAGAAAACGCGTTAACGCTGTTTATATATTATAAAGATACTATTATTGAAATAACTTAATAATTAACTGACCACTATTTCTTATACTGTCTAATAGGCCAAAACCCCTACCTTTACAATGAATATTAAGCCTATAATCACTTATATACCTTTAAGTTTATAATTTTTACGTGAAGTATACGTGTGAACGAATTATACCAAATATGGGGGCAGCAATACAATAAATTAAGGGTATTTGAAGTATATAGTTTTACGGTAGAAAAGTATTAACGTTCCAGAAATCCATCGTTAAAATGAAAGTAAAATGAGACTTAACTTCGGCCTAAATAGAAAATTATCGTTACTAGAATCGGTAAATATATTAACTTTTGTTAAATTAGTTACCTTTTATATCTTTCAGTATCTCATTACATTCCTTCTTTACCTAGAAGATATAGAGATCCTTGGAGTTTACATTTATGTTACTGTTAAATTTGATAAACTGGTTAAAAAGTGCCAGAGGTTCCCTTTCGTTTTGAAATAGGAAAACCTATAGTTTAATTTTCAAAGGCTGAAAGAACCGGTAATAAAATTTATGGATTTTGAAATAAGTTAATTGTGTCGATACTTCAACTATTTAAGTATCGATAAACTGTACAAAATCCTCAAATCTGCAAGGTATGAAGATACGGAATACTTCGCGTTAAAATTTATCGAAAAGATTTGCCACTATTTCTAAACCTACATCTAAACCCCTACATAATTCAAGTTTATTTTAAAGAAAGAAAAAAACGATAAAAACCTCAATTGTAAATTTTTGACGAATTTTTTTTGGTTGTATAACAAATCTGTCCCTTACCTATTGAAATCGGCAATCATATTAATGTTATCAAGTTTCCAAAGTTGTTATCGGTAAAAATACTGGAAAAGTGTTAAGGATGTTGTAAATTAATACGTACCTAGAGTTTTAAATGTTAACGTCTACGACTTCAGTGTTAATTTTACTACGGAAGAGATTTAGGTTTATATTAGGATAATACCCATTTCATGCAAATGAATGCGTATTAAAGTATATTGAAGTATCCGAAAGATCGAAAGGGCTCATACGCTATTTCTCAAAGCGTATGATGTTTTTAAGTTTGAGATTGAATGCTTTGCGTATTGTGAGGCATGGTTTTAAATAGCGGTAGGAGGCCCAAATAACATCGTAATCTATAATAAGTTGGTACCAATATTACTGGGGTTTAAAGAATATTCTTGTTTAACGAGTATTTTTTTACTATTAGTAAGTACATAAACGCGGGCTGCAGCGTATGGTAAGGATTTAAAGACACTATAGAAAAAAAATGCTAAACGCTGAGTTAATAACTGCTTTAACACTATATATTTCCTTATAACAATCGATATATTAACTTTAATATTATAAAAAAAACTTATTATAGAGTGAAAGACAGGTAAATAAGATAGACTATTTAAATTTTTAAGTGTTATTAACGTATAATTAGTTGTTGAAATTGTTTATAACCTTCTCATATTCCACATAACTCAGGTTAAACCTTACAATAAGGTGAATACCGATAAAGATCTTTAAAATAAGTGAATAAGCCAATATAAGCTTTCTTCACCTGTGATTTACAAGCTAATGAATTAATGGCGGCGTGATCTACCAAGAAAAAAGAGGAATAAGAAGAATAAGGATAAGTAATATATATTGGGGCAAACTTATATACTGCGTGGGTTAGCAGAAAGGAAAAGGATAATTAAGACTTATCTTTAAGCTCTACATATAATAAATCATGAAAAACCAAAGAAAATATTTTAAGAAAAGCTATGAGGTTATCGGTAGGGTCTCTATACGTTAACGTAGTAGAATAGTAATCGTAAAGATTGGTATTGAATTGTAAGGGTCTCTATACGTTAACGTAGTAGAATAGTAATCGTAAAGATTGGTATTGAATTGTAGGAGTAAGATAAAATATTGAAGGGAAAAGAAGTATTCGGAGAGTGCACGCCTTAGGTGAGAGCTTATAAGCTCTTACCTAGAGTATGGTACTCTACTGTACACTCTGTAAACGTTTCTTCTAGACTGCGCCACGCATAATGCACTTTATAAGAGTGAAACCTGCAGCGTGACACGTTATCTTGCACTTTATAGGAGTGTACCTTGCAATATGATGCACTGACTTATAACTTACAAAGTGGTTCTTACGTGTACTAATTATGGTAATATATAATAATATCCAAATAGGCAATCTTTTCTTCTTTATTGTACTTCGTATTTATAGTTTAGTGGAGACAGTTTAGTTATAATACGGTTCGTATCCGTAATTTAGTAATAATAATACAATTTGTAATACCGTTCGTATCCGTACTCTAATAATGACAGTACAATTTGTTCAAGATTTTAATTAGTTGTTTAGTAACAATAGTATTGTATAGTATAGGTCCAAGCAAAACTTATTTCTTTCTTCCCTTTAATTAATATTGTGGTAGTGTTGCGGTTTTGAGTTACGTGACCTTTTTCGTTACGTTTTTAATAATGATAGTTATTAAAAGTACTGCACACGTTTCAAATACGTAATTCAAAGAGTTTTACGTGGGTAAGAACGGTGTTAATACGTATTTCTGGGTGTTTTGTCTTTGTAGGAGCGCTTTAAATACAATATTTAAAGCGCCTTACATTTATAAGAGCGCTCCTCAACTTTTAGTCAAAATGTTTTATCATAAAAGCATTTATAAAGCGGTATTTAAAACGACTTTTTCCTTTCGAAGGTCGCGTTTTAAAGCGTTATTATAGCATTTTATGACTTTAAAAAAGAGGTTCGGATTACTAATATAGTCTATTTTGTTTTTTAGGTTACGTTTAAGGCCTTTCCTTTTCTTAAAATCGAGGACCGGATTGCTAATATGGCTCGTCCCTTTATTAAGATCTAGTTGCGTATAGATCATCTGGATAATTCTCCTCTTAAAGTTATGGCTCTAATTTCGAACTTAGACCTTCGTTTTGTAAAAGCCCTTACTTTTTTCGAAGTTCAGTTGCTAATGCCGTCTTTATACCTTACTCCCTTTAAAAGCGCAGCCTAAATAAAGTATCTAGCTTCTCTTTCTTTTAAAAGCGCGTTATTAATAATGTTTTTAGCCCTTACTTCCTTCAGTAGTATGGCTTAAAAAGCTTATATGGCCCCTTTTTTCCTCCAAGAGGACCTTTCTTCTTTTGGGGCTACGGCTTAAATTTCGTATCCGGACCCTCCTTTACTTAAAAGGGAACTTTCTCCCCTCGAAGCTGCGACCTAAATGGCGTACTCAACCCTTCCTTCCCATAAAGGGGGCCTTCCTTTTCCTGAATCTACGCTTTTAATAATGTTTCCAATCCCTTTTTTTGTTAAAGCTAAGCGCTGGATAATATTTTTAACTTTCTTCCTTCTTAAAGGCGTATTTTGGAATACGCGTTCATTCCACCTTTTTCTTAAAGACGCGGCCCATATCGTTCTTTTGGACCACTTTTCTCTTTCAGCTCGTCTTTCTCCTTAGGTTATGATCAGTGTTATTTATTCAAACCCACTTTTCTTTCAATCGGCGCGTCAAAATGCTATTGCAGCCCTTCCTCCTAAAGTTAAATGCTGGATTTCGTATCTGGACCGTCGTTTTTTTCAAAATACGCCTCCAATAATGCTTTAAATACCTCTTTTTCCTCAAGTCGAACGCTGGATATTGTATCCGAGCCTTCCTCCTCCTAAAATCGCAGCTTGAATAGCGTATCTGAACCTTCCTTCCCTTAAAGATACGACATAAACTGTTTATCCAAACCTTCCCTCTCCTAAGGAATTCGAGTGCCGGTTAAGCTTTACAACACTTTCTGATAAGTATATAAAAGCTCCTCCGAAACTTTTCTCTTTTAAATCCGAAAGCTGAAACATCGCCATTTTCCTTCCTTATATAACACTTCGTAAAATTGGATTGTAGTAAATAGTACTTTAGTAATACGACTATGTATACTACTAGGTATATTAATACCTTGGTTTCGTAACTGTATGCATTATACTCTTTAAATAGAAGTATATACCGTACGCTAGATTTCCAACATATACCCTTAAAAATCCCCCTTAAAATTATCAAATAAATTAAAACTAGAAAAAAGATACCTTAAGTACTTAAATCCTAATATTCATAAATAATTTCAACAACGTATGTATTTACACATAAAGGGTTAAAGTTTGATACTCACGCCTTAATTCCGTTATCGCATAAGCTTAAGTTAATAAACTTCAAACCGTTTTTTTGAAAGATATTATATTTGAAAAGAGTATATATAACTGTTAACTTTAACTAGATTTACTTCTTATTAAACCATAAAATTGAGATAGGAGTTAAAGCGTTATAAAAGTTAAACCAAGGAAGAAAAATAAGGAAAGCATTACGAATAATAAACTTGAATAGTAGCAAAATATCAGAATCGGCGTAAGAAGAAAAACTTAAATAATAACGTAATATGAAAATTGGTTTAAATATTAGATTCTAGCTATTTCAAAAGTGTGTAGGCGGTTTCTATACTTCGTCTTAGCTTCTTATAAAGTGAGCGAGTGGTTCGGATCCTTCGTTTCAGTGTTTACTAAAATATATAAGACAAAAGTTATACCCTAGCGACTCTTATAGTTTGCGAACGATTTGGTTGCTTTGCATTAGCCGCTTTGATATTTTGTAAGCGATTTGAGGATTACGTCTTAACCGCTTCCGAATTATATAAGCAGTCTAAATACTATATTTAGATCGAATAGGTCCTAACGAAAGGTTCTTAAATTTGGTAGTTTTAGCTTACGTAGCCTGTTATATGAAAGGACGCTCTTTAAAAAATACTCGGGTACGTTTAAAGCGTTAAAGCGAATTGACGGATAAAATAATTGTGCTTTTGGGAAACAGGGTATTAACTGGGTTTATAATATAGTACTAAAGTTATTCTTTTTAAAGTTATTCCGGATTTTACAATATTACTACGCTTTAGGTTTTAAAGAAGATTCTACATAATTTCACACTTCCATATAATTCTTATAAATTGTAATGTTAAACACAAACAGTTGGGACTATTACAGTATCCTGCTATAAGTATTTAATTTAGATTTGTCTCTTTTTTTCCTAGGCTATTTATAGTCAACCGAGTCGACTACTAATTAATGTTGGTAAAGTTTTTATACGTTAAAATAATAGAAAAGTAATCGTATATATTAGTATAAAATTGTAGTTTTAGAATTGAATATTGAAGGAAAAAAAGTACTTGGAGAGTGCACGCCTTAGGTGAGAACTTATAAGCTCTCACACAGAGCGTTGCACTCTATCATGCACTTTGAAAACGTCCCTTCTAGACCGCGCTACGCATGATGCACTCTGCAAGAGAACAACCTGCAGCGTATACGTTATGATGCACTCTGCAGGAGTACACCTTACAGCGTAATGTACTGCCCTATTACTTACAAGGTGGTTCATACCTGTATTAACTATAGTGATATATAATAATATCCACAAAGGTTAATATTAACGTATTTTTTTATACAAGTTGTACAATTTATGTTCAAACACAAATTTAACCTCCATAACCCTAACATTACGATCTTTAAGTCGAGGATTATATACAAAGTTAATGAATAAACCACGAATAAGTTGTGAGAAAAGTAACAACTAGTTGTTTAATAATACGATAATAAACGTAAGTAATATATTTTCAAAAAATCGCTAATAATTTCAAAGATTCAATAACATTTGATGTTTATATTGGTAATAAGTTTAGTATTAAGTATTAATAGGAAATTCACCCTTATTAGCCGTGATATTATCTACATATATATGCAATGAACGATTGATTTACAAAAGATTTTTTTTCCTAGAATAACCTTATGGATTCCGTTATAATTATTTATTAGGAATGGTTATACGATAAATCAAACTATTATAAGGAATAGTTAAAATACATTTATTGGTTTTTATTTCAAGAATAGTATTATAAGTTTGAAATATACATAGAATCCTTGATTTACAACTTATACCTGTTCATTATGTAAACGGATACAAATTACGGCATGGTAGGTATATGAATTAACAATACTCTTTTCATCCAAACTATTTGTTCCATAGTAAAAAAGAAACGTACGATTAAAGACTTGAAGTTCTGGAATTATAAGTTAATTACGACTTTAATTAATGGTAAACGTCTAAAATTCAATGGATCATTCATCCGTATAGATAGAATTAACGACGTTTACCTTAGGTTTTCTCAAAAGAGCTAAGATATCAGCCTGACTAAAATTAACAAACCTAACGCCGCAAGGACTTAAAAGTATTTGGAATAATGTGCCTGTAGTAACTATATCGTGACCCTATACCAACTGAGGACATTGTACAACCTATGAGTTGCGGTATAAATTTAAGACCCAATTGATAAGGATCATTATCGATTCAAGAACAGATTATAATAGCAAATAAATAATTTGAACCAAAGAATCAAGATGGTGCCTATTATCCTATCAAAAGCTAGGATAATAATTTTTTTGAACTGCTCTTTTACTAATAACAGGAATTTGTTATTATGGATCTTATTCCTCATAATAATCGTTAACTTAAATAAATCATGGGAGAATCAACTTCATATTACAGGAAACTCGATTTAATAAACCTTTATTAAATATAAAAGGGTTATAGGAAAAGTATTTACTTTCAAAGTTTATAGCATAATTACTGGTTCTAATATAGGAAATATTTATATAAGAAATGGTTGGTAGGCCCGCTTGTAAATAATGGGCCTTTACCATTGAAAAGTAGTTGATTCAAATCACTGTGGTTGAAGTAACTGGTACTGCATTGAAATTGGTTTTGAGTTTGTAAGTTCTAAGTTTGACAGACCGCTAGCCGGTCTGCACACTAATTTGTATGGCCAACTTCTTTGGCCTATATCTCACTTTGAAGTATGCACCTACTACACTAGACTTGCAGTCAATCCCACAACCAGTACAGTTAACTTACAGACAGTATAGTTGATTTGACTGTATTGTAATTGATCTGCTTAAATAGCAGTTAATATTATTCTAACAGGAATACAAAATATTGTTATCAGATTATTAAGGGTCTCACTTATTCCAGTTTTTATTTTTAGAGATTCAAAAAGCATATTTGAATACGTTTTGAAACCAAAAACAACTAATGAATAACATTTAATAATTGACGTAATAGCTTTCTGAGAAGCTTACCAAAACAGTGAAATTAAAGAATTCCGATACATCGATGACGAGTATAACCCTATTAGCATTATAACGAATATTATAATCAATAAAGCCTTTAAAAGGTTGGAAAACAACAATAGGCTAACCATATATATTGAGGGATATATTAAGATGCTACCTAGTTTAGTATTGTTGACTCAGGAATAAGGAAGAATATAGGGGTATCTTAATAAATTGGAAAATTGCTAAGCACCCAATATTGTTATTAATACAATGTTTATTAACTAGTATGTTTAAGTTGAGTATGTAGTTTTGTGTATATTCAGGGATTAGAGTGCGAAAGTAATATAGCATTTATTTGCAAGATTATAAGTGATAAATAGTAAGATTAATAAATAAACAGCAGTGGAGTTGATACAAAAAATAACTTGCGTAGCCGAAAGGTTTTCTTATAAGACGTATTAATACCGGCATTATCACTACAAAATACAAAGCTCTTGGTGTTAGAATGGCGTTTAAATGAAATACGGTTAAAGTTGATTGTATTAACTGCAAAGCAATGAAAGTGAAGTGTATAGTTTAATATAAGGTACGGGCTAAAAAATTAGCCATATAAAGTAGTATGTAAACCAGTTAGTAGTTTACTAAACTTAGAACACTAAATCCACAACTTAATTATATAATGATACTGTGACTTTGATCAATTCGAATCGACAAAGTTGCAACATCTAAATGCTTATCAATAAGTTTACAGTTTTCAATTTATAATAGTAATAATGGTAACAACTTAGCTGTTTACTAAATTTGAAATCTAAGAAAATTGATAATTTATTTTAAAAAAAAAAATCGATTTGAAGACTCTTGTTGATTAATTCGAATACTCTTTTTAAAACTTATTTAATTGAGATATCTTAGTATTGTTAATAGCGATATCGTTACTACTTTTAAACTTCTATAAAAAACCGACGTAATCCTAATTTTTTTCTACTTATTAGCGTAAAAACAAACGTAATTCGTAAATTCTTTTCGCAAAAATCTTTCCTTTACATTACAATATAAAACGTAATTAAAAAGTAATATATTCTTTTATTAAGCTAATCTGTGCTTAATTTACCATTAAGCATTAATTAGTGTTAACAAAACTTTCGAAAATATAATGTTGTCGATTCGAGGTAAAGTAGAAATGACAATCGTATTGCAAAAGTTAGATAGTAGGTTATTGTTTCTTTCAAGTTTGGCAGACCACTAGCCGGTATATACACTATTGTAAAAAAAAGTACTTGGTCATATCCTACATTGAATTGAACACTTTACTGCAATTGATTTGCAGCTAGTATCGTCAACTTTAACTGTACTATACTTGAATGTTATTCCAAAAAATGTGATAGTATTAAAGGAGGTATACAAAACTCGAAATATTAACGAATTCAGGTAAATTAACAGCAATAATAACTATATTAACACCATAACTAGGACTATATCCAATAACATGTTAAAAAGGTTTGTAAATAATAATAGGTTAACTATACAAATCAAAAGGTAAATGAACTAGCCGGTACGTAATGTAAAAACATAGAGATACCCTATGAATTTGAAAAACCGCTATGGTAATAAGTATAAAAAACGTATCCAAATCTACTGCCAAAGGGTATAGGATTGGTAGCGTATAAGTTTATAACAAAAAACTTATATATGGGATGAATGGAAGTGAATACCTGCAAATGTGAGTTGAAAAACAGTAATCAAAGTATAATTTGGGTGCGAAACAGGCTAGGATTGGTAAGGGTATTGCCGATAGGGATAGAAGGAAGTTTAGCATTTACCTTTAATTAGTGATCGGCCACATTAGCGCGCACATATAAAACAAAAAGTCGCCAGTGTTAAAACAACAGTCAATCGTAATACAACCAAGTCAACTAAACTGACTACAAGTTAACTGTACTGACTGCAAGTCAATACAGGGAGTGCCCAATTCAATGTGGGGCACGGGCCAAGCAGTTGCCCATACAAACTAGTGTGCAGACCGGCTAGCGGTCTGCCAAACTTAGAAGTAACCACATCACCACTTTCAATGCAATACACCAGTTACTTCGACCAGAGATTCGAATCGACTACGTTGCGACGATAAAGGCCTACCAACAGTAGCCTTTTTGAAATCGGCTTCAGTGCAGGGCACTACGCCCCTTCCTCTGCAAAATTTCAAGATCAAGAGGAATATCGAAAACACGCTGGCCTAAAATGCTCAGCAGCATGATTTCGCGTGTATCCCGGCCTTGATATGCATGAGATGCCTACGCCTGGCCGTAGGTGGCTCGCCGCGGTCGCATCGCTGCTGGGGGATGCAACCCTCCTGGTTGGAGACACTGAGCTCATGAACCCCATCGTGGAATACTCGTTGTACCTCTCAACACCGATGCCATCGTTCATTTTCAAGTCTTGCTTGGGCCACAGCTGAGAGGACAGACCTTCAGCTTCTAGCAGGAGAATCTCAAGGATTGCAGCCATCGCAGTAGCAACTTGAGATAGCAAGGTACCAACGTTATATAAACGAAGATCCGATATACAAGCGTCCAATGTTCCGCCATGATATCCACATGTCCTATGAATGATCAATGATGGGTATAGATCAATTCATAGCTCCATGAAAGATGGGACAAGCGTCTATTCTCTAGGCTCGAAGTCCCTCCCATGGTCCCACCTACAAAGTGGTGGGTTTTCCCTGCAGCCTGGCATGTGAGCACATTATGTGTTCATTACCAAAGTAGCAAGACCTAGCAACTTCCCCCAATTTGTTTCTCCATCAAACGTCGGCCCATACTGGCGGTGCTAGAGTAGGGTGTGTATGTCGGCTTCTTAGATCAACGTACCCTTGTTCTGCTTGCGGTCGACGTTGTAATTCTTCCAGACCGCAATGGCCGGAACGGCCAGGATCAGCACCGCCGTGCCGCAGATGGCGACGCTCCTCTCGTAGTCGCCCCACGCCGCGTTGATGGCGGCGCGCGCCGGTGTGCCGACGGCGTACGTCTGCTGCAGCGCGTACGAGCCGCGCCAGATCTCGGTGGCGTTGGCGCGGAGCGCCGCGGGCAGGCGGCGCGTCGCGGCGGCGGCCCAGACGTTGCTGTAGATGGCGCCGGTGACGGCATAGCCGACGGCGCCGCCGACGCTGGCGCACAGGCCGAGCAGTGACAGCATCAGGGGCACGCCGTCGCGGTCGGCGGCCGCCATGACGGCCATGTCCGCGCTGATGACGAGCGTCCCGCCGGCGACGGCGACCAGGACCTGACACATGACGAGGTAGCGGATGCCCTGGTCGGCGTTGCGGAAGTGGATCATGAGGCCCGAGCCGAGGAACATCAACGGCAGACCAAAGAGCAGCGCGGTGTACTTGAAGTGCCTGGTATAGCGCACCCAGATTCCAAAGATGACACCCCAGAAGGTCGAGCCGATGTTGTAGATTTGCATTACGTATCCAGACATGGCGAGGTCGAGATTGTAGACGACAATGATGAATGGCTGGAGGTACAAGTCCCATTGGTAGAAGGAAAAGAACAGAATAGCAGACACAGCACAAGCACCCGTGACAGTTCGGCTCCGGAAAAGCTCCCATCGGATGAAGTGCGTCCGGGCGAAGTAGCGTTCCCAGAGGTAGAAGACTGGGAACAGAAGGACACCAATGACGACCATGGCAATGAACTGGGCTCCTTTGTACGCTGCCAGGCCATGGCTGGTCAGACTAAATGGCAGCAAGAGCAACAGGAAAGCAGCCATGAGAAGCAGGCAGCCGACAATGTCAAACTCATGGAAGTAGTGGACGAAAGACTGGATGGTGGTACGACCACTGGCCTGGCGTTGGAGGAGTCCCAGTTTCCTGGCCTTGATGGTGTAGAACTTGAAGACGAGAGCAAGCGGGAGGAAGACGGCGGCCATGATGATGCAGAAAGATCCATAG
Organism: Anisogramma anomala; assembly: GCA_038502455.1. Taxonomy (NCBI): domain Eukaryota; kingdom Fungi; phylum Ascomycota; class Sordariomycetes; order Diaporthales; family Gnomoniaceae; genus Anisogramma; species Anisogramma anomala. The sequence continues at coordinate 12,289,764 of JASMMZ010000004.1, read as the reverse complement.
CCCCAGCGCCATCCAGAGGACTGGATGAAGCTCGCGGCAGCCAGAGGCGCGGTGAAGGCGGTGCAAATGAAGGGCGTGCCCACGAAGGCAAAGGCGAAAGCTCTATTACGAAGACCCGAGGTATCGGCGACGAAGACGTCGAGAATCAAGTAAATGGCGTTGTAGCCAATCCAGTAAAGGACGTAACCGGCAGCATACCCACTGGTGTTGGTGCAGCTGGCGAGGAGGATGATACCGAGCTCGTAGACAGCGATAAAGAACAAGAAGGCCTCGGCACGGCCCCAGAGGTTGAGCAGTTTCGCAATCGGCAGCTTGATGATTCCTCCGACGATGCTGGAAGTCACGGAGGCAGTGGTGAGCTCGGGAGCGGCGACGAAGTCGGCGTAGGCCCTGACGTTGAAGGTGGCGGTCATACCGTTCTGAAGCGCAAGCATGAAGAAGCAGACCCAGATCCAGGCATAGGTGCAGTAGACAACCCATTTGGGCCAGACGAGGGCAGCAGCCTCGGCCTTTTGCACACCGGGCTCGGCAGTAGCAGTGACCTGGTTGGGGTGATTCTGAACCTCTTTCTCGCTGCGAGCCTCCAGGCTGAGCCTTGAGGAGTCCGACTCGCTAGACGGCTGCTCGACATCATTCTTGGCATCGGAAGACGGCGGGTTCTCGACATGGGTCTGGTTGTTGTTGACTCTGGCCCGCCGAAAGGAATCGGTCTCCTGAGGTTTGGACCGGCCCAAGAAGCCGGCCATGTTGAGGTCGTCAAGTCTGTATGTATTGGGTCTGCTGATGGCGTCAGTGTCTTGGGAGTCGGGACTGTTGGCAGACCTGAGATGACGGTGGACGTCGTTGCCAACTTGCGGCCGACCAAGACTCAACGGTGAGACTCGAGGCTGAGAATAGAGTGTTCGTCCCGTGTTGGCGGGCAGGGCAAGGCCTACAGCCCAAAAAGAACGTGGGCGCCACTAGTTCCTGAGGAATCCGGTAACGTAGTAGTCCTTATCTAGCAGATGATGCAAGATGCAACGAGCGCTATGGCGTATCAGGATGACCTAATCAGATCTTATCACTCCTTCCCTCGCGTACCTTTTTAATTTTTGGCTTGTGCGGACTCCTCCCACTTCAGTTCGAGAATTCATGTCGCAGTCATCACGACTCACGAGTGATCCGAGGAAGCTTGAGGATTCCGGACACAGTATCACTCCGGTGCAAAGATTTCTCTTGCTCAGGATGAACAATGAGTGTGGGCTGCAGCAAGTGTTGCCAGGCCAAACCTTGGTCTGAATCAGCACCCGTCAGATGCTTTGAGGGCTGACATGAATCGGTTTCCAAGACGAGGCTTGTGGAGAGGAAGGAATCAGCGGCGATAGCCAGGTATGTTACCCATCTGTTTGATGATGCTCGCGGAAACATCGGGCGCCACCTAGCTATTTACCGACTATGCCTATAATCAGCATTATCTGGACCACGCGCCGTCATTGTAGACTTGTGGGCACGGCCTAGTCGTGATCACGTTGCAATAGTCTTGTTTGTACTGCGGTATGCTTCGGTGATAGTTGTTGGTGTTTAGGTCCAAGTCAATCTCACAGTGCAACTGCAAGTCTTGTGTGCAGGGTCACGGGTCGCACGGGCTAGTCCTGATTAGGCAGTCCCAACAGGGATCTGGCCCACAGCCAACTTGATTACAAGCCAAGTTGGCCTACTTACTCACTCGATTGCCACGCAAGCCTATATATCACTATTCCCACAAAACTCGAGACCAACATTAATATTTGAGCTGTGTCCAACTACTTTAATACAGATGATGTCTTTAAGCGAGATCGATATTTGAATTTGGCTGTTTTGATTGCCTTTTCAATACTTTTAAATGTTTATTTTTTTATTGAGACTAATTGGTGTTAAACGTGAAAAAGAATATATTATAAAGAATGAAAGTTAGCATTAGTAAAATTGGAAGTCGGCACTTATGAATGGAACTTGGTATTGACGTGTCCTGTTGGTAGGCCTTAGACGTTGCAATGTTGTCGATTCGATTGGTCGAAGTAACAGTAGTATTGCAGTGGTCAGACGGTGGATGTATTGTTCTAGGTTTGGCAGACCACTAGCCGGTCTGCACTGTAATTTGTATGGCCAATTTCTTGGCCCGTGCCCTAGAGTGAAGTGCAGCGTACTGCACTCGACTTACACCCAATGCGGTAAGTCCGCACAAAGCAATACACTCAACTTGCAGTACAGTCAACTTTACTTACAGTAAAGTCGACTATTCAGACTGAAAATTGAGTGTATTGTTTTGTATGGGCCTACTGGATTGGCTGTAAGTCAAGTACAGTATGCGCCCACTTTACACTAGGGCACGGGCCAAGAAATTGGCCATACAAATTACTATGCAAACCGGCTAGCAGTCTGCCAAACCTAAAACAATACATCCACCACTTGACCACGTAATACTACTGTTACTTCGACTAATCGAATCGATAACGTTATAACGTCTAAAGCCCTACTAATACTAATTAGTTTTTATTAGGTTAAGTATAGATAAGTTAAGTAAAAGAAAAAGCTACCTTCCGGTTATGCTTTACATTAACAACGGCAGCTAGGGCAGAGAAAAGATTTTTACGAATGGTCTTTACTACTGTGTTAGTCTTTATAATAGTACGTAAAAAAGACCTTTAGGCTACATTAGTTTCTACGGCAGTTCAAAGGTAGCGATGGTATCGCTATTGACAATACTAAGAAATCTTCAATAAAGATTATTTTTAAAGCTGTTACAAATAACTGTTAAAGGTCTTAAAGTTCGGTAAGTTGACAAACGGCTAAGTTAGTACTATTATGGATGCGACTACTATAAAAACGACGAAGTCCTACGGTTAAATAATAAATAACCTTCAACTTCTACCTATAATAACAAACGACTTCCAACCTTACTCTTAATATAAAACTTTCCCTTTATTTCACTTTTTTGACTTCCCCTATACTAATTTAATTGCTAAGATCTCTACCTTGAGCGAAACCACTAAAAATCATCAAGTCTCGCCAAGAAAGCTACGCCGCGTTACTTTATATTAAATTATCAAGTTTTTTACCCATCAAGTCCCATATAAGCTAGAACTTTAAGATAGCACCTACTTATGAATTATAAAAAGGGATTAAAGTTTTCGGATACCTTTTTTAAAGTAATACGATAAAAACCTTGAGGGGTTATATATTGATGAAGACTTAATCGAAAGGTATTTGGTTAACTTCGTTGGCCATTTCATTGGTAAATAAAACGGCGGCGAAAAACTTAACCGCGGCGACCGCGCTTATCGCAAATATGATAAGTTTTTCGACGACTGGATCATTAATGTATAAAATAAAATTTTAAAGGGTGTTGAATCCAAATTAAAAACAAAACTTGAACGATGAGGGATTTACGTTTTAGAATTTTTTTTTACTAAACTGATAAAAATCCCTTTTAAACTGATTTAATTTAAAGAATGTCTTTAAGACCTACGCCTTAAAGTAAAAGATTTTAAGGAATCTTAACACCTTTATATACGTTTTAGGGGACCTCCCTTTTACCTTTAGTTATATTAAGCCTTTTTACGCGTTCAAAATAAGGAACTTGTTAACTTGTTTGACAGCCTAGTACATTTATATAATAGCGCAGAGTACGCTTTTAGTAGCGGCAGGGAATGCAAAGCGGTATCTGCTAACGCGGTTAGAGGAATTAACGTTAACGCTCTTTACCAGTTCATTAAGTAAGATCGTTAATTTCTTTAAAACCTTTAAGTTCTTATCCCCCCTTAGCCTTTTAATAAAGACTTCTAAGCTCTTTAAAAGCCTTTTCACGATAAGTTTTCTTATACGCGTAAGCCTATTATAGATCCTATAATAAGTCCTTATCCTTCGGACCAAGCGACTAGCAATTACCCTTAATATTATAGTTCGAAGGTACTAAGGCTTAAATTTCCAGGAAATACCAATGAAGATTGGGACGATTATTACAACCTTTTCTTAAAATCTGTTAGGATGGTTAATAATAATTATAAGTTTTTCACGGACTTCGTTAGGATTTAGAATAGTATAGAAAATTATAAAGGAAAGCGTTATAACCTTTTCAATACGAAGATAATGTTCTTTTTAAATATTGGGTAGTAAATGGAGGTTTCCCCTTTTAGTATTTACTTATTGTTTCCCGAAATCTTTATAAGGTACGCTAGAAATTACTACATAACCTTTTTAACCCGAGCAACCACCTTTTGCGAAGTTTATGATAACATTAAGAGCTACTTCGAATACGACGTTTACCTTGCCTAATATCATGCAGATTAGGCTATTATAAGGTAGACTATGATAATAACGAAAAAGAAAGTGAAGAAAATACCAATGGATATGCTAAATCCGATACTTAACAAATTAACGTTGTGTTAGTAAATAATGGGTAAAGTTTACATTAGAGAAGCTATATTTCTCGAATAGATACAGGTAATAGTTACGGGTGTTAACGAGTTTCAATACGCTATATAACGCCACAATACAATTTGTAAAAGCCTTTTTAACTAGTTACGTTCTTCATTTATAACTGTAATATCGATAAGGTCTGCTTATTCACGTAAAAATGAAAGAGTAAAAGAGTAATCGCAAAGATTGGTATTGGTAGTAGTAAAGATAGATAAAGATCAGGAAGAAGTATTCATAAAGTGTATGCTACGTATAGGAGGTTATAAACCTCTTATCCGGGTAGTGGCACTTTGCTATATACTCTGGAACGCCCCTTCTAGACCGCGCCACATATGATGCACTCTGCAAAAGTGTAGCCTGCAACGTAACACGTTATCGTGTACTTTTCAGGAGTATACCTTGTAGTATAGTACATTGCCATTTGACTTACATGTAATAATTATAAGGATATATAATAATATCTATACAGGTAACATTTTCTTTCTTTCTGTACATTTTATGTATATATTTTAATAGTCATAGTATAGTTATAATTAGTTCGTATCCATAGTTTCATAATAATAGTAAAATTGTTATAAGTTTATACTTTTAGTTTTGTAATAATGGTATAGTTACGGTACTAATTATAAAGGTTTGAATTCGTAGTTTTCAGCCGCGGTACTAATTATAGTAAGGGCATGGTTAGTATAACCAATTGGTAACAATATGGTTATTAATAGCGTTTTTTTTTGTTTTTCAATAAGGGTATAGTTATACGGGTATTGTAGGGGGGATTTCGAAGGAGTAATTACTCTGTTGTATATTTTAGGTTAATATCAAAGATATATGGCTACGGTCTAGGAAAAGCCTTTTTTCTTTTCACTTTTAACGGCGCGTATATGAAGCTAAATCAAGTCCTTATATTAATTAAACCTAATTCCCTATTTTAAATAACCACTTTAAACCGCTCCGATAGGTAGGTAACTTAACTAATCCCTATATAATAACCTTATTTTTAAACAAATACCGCGTAAAAAAAGGATTGCTTAGCGCTGTTTAATGCGTAAACGCTGACGCACCGCCGCTGCCGCCGCTGCTACCGCCGCCACCACTAATAGCCTCCCCTCCTCTGGTACCATCTCCTTTATTACCGCTTCGCCCCCGGCTTCAGTATTCGCCGCCGCCGCCGCCTACGCTACCACTACCTCTCCTCCTTTCTTTCCCTCCCCCCTTTCCTTTAGTTTTTAAGGGGAAGAACGTAGAGATTTTAAGGTTATAAACTATACCCTTTCCCCACAGGTAAAAACCCCTTTACTCGCGAAAACCATTTTACGCCGTAAACGTAACTTGGTGAAATTACACTACGGTTCGTATTTATTAAACTTACTCGTTTCTTTTCCTTTCATGATTCTTTTAAACAAGGAGGTCAAAGCGGATCTCTTTCGCCGCCTCGAGCAACGTATTGCTAAGATATGTCGTGAGGCCTTTTTAATGCGTAAGGCGTTAAAACGACGTATCCGAATCCATAGCGTGAGGCTATTAATAGATACGCTTTACGTGCCATATATCGCGTCCGCGGCCACAGATAAATCTATTAGCGATTTCTACGAAAACGGAGGTCGTTTAACCCACTATTACCGTTACAAACGGATTACCAGCAGATATACCACCGTTTCGTTAGTCTTAGGGCCGTAGGCCAAAGCCGTATTACGCGCCTGTCGGTTTTATATTGAATTTTAATCTATTTTAAAAAACGAAATCTTTTTTCAAAAAGTATTATTTAAGGCGTTTTTGAAGACAATTACGTTCGTAAATAACCAAAACAAACTAATATTAACTAATAATTAGTCTTAACCGGTGTATTGAAGAGTTGGTAACCATTATTATCGCCTAAAAAATGGGGCTTGCGTATATATTACGTAGGCGAGTTCGACGACGTTATTTCACGTCACCGTAAAAAGGGTAAAAAAAAACCCATACCTTTACTCAAGGGCATAAGGCCTAAGGTACGGGGCCACTTTTTTGCCAGCGCCGATAATACCGTCGATAGAGGTAATAGCGGTGGCACCAGTTCAAAGGGGGAGGTTGGCGGAGAGGATAGTGGTGATGCGATGGCGTCGTCTTTTCCTCTTTTTTTCTAGTAGTAAATAGCTAACCTTTTCGGCCGGACCGGAGTCCCCGATTATGATATAATACAGTACATAATGATGTTATTTCTCTTGATAAATATAATTATGATATAAGTAATAAATATAAAAGTTAAAGTAATTTTCAAATATACAAAATAAAGAGTGATAATATATCGTAAACGTTACAAACTCGTAAATATAAATGGAATAGGGTAAAGAATAAAGCGGATCGGTAGAGCCGAAGTATATTAAATAGAAAGTAATAATATATTAGAAGCGGTGCAAAATAATAGATCAAGATAGGGGCAAATTCATAAGAGCAGTATAGGTATAGGTTATACACTGTGATATAATACGGGGAACGAAGTGAATATTTAGTTTCGGACCGCTTTAAATCGTGAAAAATAGCATAATAACGCAAAAAAAGAGTAAAAGAAAAACGTAAAATGTTAACCTAATTAGGGTTTCAAAACCTTTCTGATAATACTAATGAATAGTGTATTAGTTAATATAAGCGCCTTTAGTACTTTGTTTGGTGTGGTTTTAGTTATTATATTCGTTTGGTAGGATTTTCTATCGATTCATTTTATTTCCTTGATTTCCCGTCATTTATATAATTAGCGAAGGGCTATAATATCGATTATTCAGAGTTTATAGTTAGTAATACTAAGTTTAACCAGACATTCGTAAAGCGAAAAAGAATTAGTATATATAACGAAAAGGATGGGTTTTAAATTAAGGTTAGAAATAATTATCCGGACAGTTATCGTTATGATAATTCCCGAAACAAATCATTTAACTATATCATATATTTTCGAGGTCAAATTGTTTTTTATAACCCGTTTACACTTGGTAAAGCTTTAATGAATAATGTTTTTACAAGGAGTAAAGTGGTTTTGGGCTGGTATTTTGTTATTTAAAACTAAACCGAATCTTATTTACGCATTGTAGTTATTATTATTAGCGAAAAATCCGTTAGTGAAAACAAAAAAAATTTTAGTACGTACATTTAACGGTATAAATTGCAAATGGAGTTTTGAATTGTTTGTTTACTATATAAGGCGTTTATTAATCGTTTTATATATATTGTTTAATAGTGTGTTTAAATATTACAAGGAGACTGAAAGATTGAATACCGCCTCAGGTTATACTATTAAAGCAACCTAAACATTATGTGTACGTTAGCACTTGTATTCGTCGACTCGTTTTACGTTGTCTAAAACGATAAGGGTAATTTTATCTAACTACCCTTTTTACTTAAATCCTTAAACGCTGTTCCAGAAAGTAATAATAACATTATTGAAGTCGATTATATGGTTTTATGTTAAATACGTTTTGGTTTTTGCCTTTGAGCCGGCCTCTAAAAGTTTCTTATATTTAAATGCGGAAGACGACGTGTTACATAGAGTTAATATATAGTCTATTTATATACTCATTAATGTAAAGCCGTGAAAACGGGCTATTAAAACCAATAAATATAGGTCGAAAGTTATATTAGATATTCCATGTCGTTTTATAGTACCTTTAATAGGTGTTATACCAGTAAATACCAGTTTTAACGAGATCGTAAAGAGGCTTCATGATACGCAAAATCGTTGTGAACGGGTAGTATATTTTAAAATTCGTAGGTATATCTGTGTAAATACTTTATTGAAGCCTCTCTTTAAATTATATATAAGTTTCCATGATATTATGAGGAATAACATATAAATTATAAGGGGTATTATGGGAGGTTGCGAATATAAAAATCAAGTAGTGGCTAACTCGTTATAAGGTGGGCAACTAGTTTATAATATCCTTTTTACCGTCGTCGTTATATCCTTTTACAATCAAGCGGTTCTTTTCGTATAGTTGACCGGTTTTATTCTTAACTTCGTGTACGATACAAGTAGGAAAAATGCTATAGGCGCCGTAACCCGTTAAGTAGAACCGTTTAAAGAGAAAAACGCTCTAGTCGATTAAGGTAAAGATTTACGTTTGGGTAGATTATTCGAACGGGGCGTTTATGATCATGATAATACCTTCACTTAGAAGCTTTAAGTTAAGCTTGTAGTTTCCCATTTCTCTTTAAGTAATAAAGTAATTTACAATAAAATTCCTAGGGAGTTTTTTGGTTTTTAAACTAAAAGAGCGACCCCGGAAGCGAGATACTAATGGTGTTAGTATAAATAAACCTCTTTCTTATAGTGGTAACAGTTAGAAAATACGAATCAGGGGTTGTACTGGAATTAGGAGTGGTTTGGATTCGTTGTTTTAAGAGTAGCTTCGTCGGCGATTTTGGTTGGTCTGCGGTTTTAGGCCGCTTGTCTCCACCTTTTCTCTTTTACACTCCCGTATTATTATTTAGAGGAACTGAACTATACCGTTTAGCAAATTAACTAATATATTATAGCCTTTCAATCCGTTAAACTTGTAAAAGCCAGTTTATTTCTTTTTAGTTTCTCAAACTAGGACTTCGAATTGTAATAATAGATCTAAAACGATAGTTTTACGTAGGTTATTCCTTATAGCCATCGCTTTTAAAAAGTTATTCTTGACTCGTAGAGAAAGTAACGTTACTATATATTTAACCATAGTATTCGCCCTTTACACCGTGGTTAACAATGATACATAGTTTGTATGGATCTTTGGGTAAAGACCAAAGATAAAGAGTGTAGGAATTAACTTATTCAGGCCGAAAGTATTATTAACGGCGTTAACCTTTATTTATGAGATAGATTCCATGAAATCAACACTCTTTAGCTTTTCAAATAGCATTATATACGCTTTTTAAGCGGTTTATAATACCGTTTACATTTGTTAATACCCTATAGTATTTTTCATTAGTATTCTTTCGTATTCGTTGCCGGCGATCCTAGCTTTGTTACACTACTTGGTGAAGTCGAAAGACATTTAAACGGTGTAGTTCATCTAGTTCAGAGGTCTGAAGTAAACGTTTAACTAGTAATTAATTAAAACGTTTTAGTAGTTTATAACGAAAACGCTCTGTATAAATTAAGCGGCTTAAAATGATATTGCTGTTTCGATGGCGTAAAATACCAGCCAACTATTTGAGTATATTATATCGATAAATACCTCGAAGTTAAAGTTTACGTTATCTTGAAGGCGGAACTTAAACCGCTGTTAAGCCTATAAGTGTAGTTAGTATTTATAGTAAAACCTTTCGATGACTTTAAATACGTCTTTTTTTATATCCGTATAACCCACGGAGTAAAGTAGCCGTAAAAGGTGTTTTATAATTGGTTGTTCTAATCTGTGGTGTAATATTTTTAATTATAGTTACGTTAAGTAAATAGCTTTAATCGTACGTGTTGCGGGGAAAAAACCATAAGTAGCTGAATTTAAATCGGAGCGATACGGATACGCTATTCGAAGCGCAGATAAGTTGGTTAATTGTATTCCAGACCTTAATTCAGAGTTTATTTATATTAGCTAACGAAAGCAAAAATAGTGTTTTAAAGTTTATTACGTAAAACTTAACCGGTTCGAATCGCGTATCTATAACGATTGTTGTAAGTAATGACGCTTTGTCTTTACCGAATAAAACCTTTCAATATTTTCTTATTCGGTTAAGTTAAAATTTCGGGAGTTTCGTTACGAGCGCGTCAAATTATCGTTTTCCAGCCGTTAAGATGTTGGCCGCGCTGGTGTTAGGTATAATTCCCTGAAATCGGTTGCCGTATCTTTTTAAAATCGTGAATTACAACGCTATATAGGCATTCAATACTACGTTTACGTAATTCAAGCTTATATTATATAGGAAAAAGTCGTTTTAGAGGCCTGTAAAATACGTTAGACGGTTTCGTCATCTTAGGTTGTTAAGTAAGTATTATTACCTTGAAAAACATTCTCCGGAGGTGTATTCGTAAGGGTAGGCGTTAATTTTCCTTTTACGCCTTTATATTCGGCTGCTTATGTTACAAAATCAGCTGAAAACTGTGTATTGATCCGATTTTATCCATATATTAGGTAATTAATTAATTAGTAATCGATTTTACGGTATATAATATAGCGTTTCTATAAATTTATAAGGCTTCATATACCTTTTTATGAAAATTGCTATAACCGTGGTACGTTTTATACTTGGCTATAAGATCGTCTTCGATAATAGCTGCTTTACCCTTTATTTTCAGGGCTCTATCAAAAATACCTCTTTTTCTTGTAATTTGTTATAGGGCCCTTATTTTGCCTTAGGTATACTTTAAACCTTCTATTTAAAACATAGTGAATAATTTCGATAAGGTTTACTTTGGTGATTTAGCCTTCACCTTTGGTTTTGTCAGTTATAAATGCTATTCAGAGGTTCTTCTATTGGTGTATAAAGGTTTCAAGTGACATTTTGAAACTTATATAAAAGGCTTTTAACATCATTTTCGGTTCTAAATAGTATAAGGTTGAAATATGGGTTTCCGTGATATATTTTTGTTAATATTTGTGTAAACAGTTTATTACCTTTGTATTCCGGTTTCAATGTCGTTTGGTATTTCCATAACTTTACTCATAAAAAGGGAAATACCTCCAATAGGTTTTCATTAACGTTTTTACGTTGATTTTTTACGGATTCCCAGGTTATAATAGTTCAATTTCTATCGTAAAACTCGTAGTTAGTTTTTGTATTGAAATGGAATTTAAAGGGGTGATAATACTTCTGAAATATATTTACTTGCGTAAGGTAATATATATACCATTCATCAGCCTAACTAAATAGTATACCGGGTAAAATAACATATAATTAAGATATTTCGATATTTGGCCTTTTATACATGTTAAACATCATATGTATTTTATTATCGAATATATTGCATAGTTCGTCGTTGTAGTTCTCAGATTTATCCAAAAGTTTGGGGAAATTAATAAGTTTTACAAGGTCGCTTTTATTAGTGGAAAAGCGGTGCGGTAAAAGGTTAGGGTGGGAGTCGTGGTTAACAGGTATTAGTACTCAAGGTACGTATTAGCGTTTTATAACGCTAATTATTTTTGAAGCGGTTTTTTTTTTATTCTAGCCGTTTTTATCGTAGTTAAGCTGTTCATTAACGGTATTCGAGGCGTGTATTTATTTTAGTTTCTGTTTATAATTACGTTTTGAAAAGGGTTCATATTTAACTCGCGTTGTGGATAATTTTTTCTATACTTCCTTTTCTTCCGTCGATCCTTCCAGCTTCATTTTTACTTCGCGGCAGGCGTTTATCCTTGCTAAGAGTCTCTTTTCTTTTTGTAAAGGCTTTTCACGTTCCCGATCTATTATTTAAAGCAGACCACTCTAGTATTTTCTTTATATAGTATCCCTTTATAAACTTTAATTTTATTATTTTATCGTTTATCTACTTCGGTATTCATGTAAGCTAGTCCGGTATTAATAAGGTCTTTGTAATACGACTATTATTTCCACCGATCGTATTAATCCCTTTGCTTCGTTATTCTTTTTTTAATAGTTTGGAAATCGTATTATCGACTATACGCTATATATCCAACGTCTAGTTTACAAAATCTTTTCTAAAATTGTGGAATGAGTCGCGCCCTTTAATTTCGCCGTTACAGCAATTAAAGATTATATTAATAATATACGTATTTGTCGTAAAAGGGTCTAAATTCTTTACTAATGTTTCGATTTTTTTATTTTATAGGTTAAGGTCCAAATATTTTAAAATATTACTGCGAAACGACGTATTCGTAAACAGATATTCTATATATTTGTTAGATTTTGCCAGGTTTATTACTAATAGGGCCATAATTATACCTTAGATAGGTAATTACTATACGTACTTGAGTACTAAAGAGGTGCAAAATATTAATTTCGCGCTGTAATTGTGATTCGGATATGTTTAGGGTTTCAAGAAAAAGCATAAAAATACGTAAATACAAAAAAATGGAGCCTTCATCATTTAATAGTCAAAATGAAATTTAAATAATACGTAAATAAAGCGTAATTACAACCTAATTAAACGTTTTGAATTAGTTTTATTAGAGTTAAATAACGTTATAACAACCAAGCGGAGAGAAAAAACCTATACGTTGTAAGTTTAAACTTATAACACGTAGTGTAAAGCGAGCGTAGGGAAACGAATAGGGTAAATATAAAAGAAGAAATAAAACTATTAATATAGGGAAGTATATAATATAATCCAGTATATAAAGCCTGTTTCATATTTGGTAGAAGGTTTGAATTATCGTGTTATGGTTGTTCCTAGTGGTTACGAACGATTTGGGTATTACTTTCGTAATCTCTTTTTAGTTTTGTAAACGGTTTATATATTGTATCTAAATTGGGTGTATTTTAATGAAGGGTTTCATAACTTCGTAGTTTTGGTTTATGTGGCCTGATATATAATATGACGCTTTTCAAAAAGTGTCCGGATGCGTTTAAAACACCAAAACAAATTAATGGTTAACATAATGAGGCTTTTAGTGAATAAAGCACTAACTGATTGATATTATCTTATTAAAGTAGTTTTTTTAAAAAAAAATCATTTCGGATCTTACAATCCTGTTATGCTTCAGCTTTTAAAAGTATTCCCGTAAAATTTCACACTTCCGTATAGTTCTTATAAGATGTAGTGGTAAAATACAAAAAGTTAGAACCGCTACAAAATCCCGTTATAAGTATTCAACTTCGATTTGTCTTTTTTTAGCTGTTTATAATCGACTTAGTTGGCTACTAATGAGTGTCAGTAAGGGTTGCTTATTTATGTAAACGTAAAAGAGTTGAAAAGTAATCGTAAAGATCGGTATTTATAATATTAAAGATAGATAAAGATTAGGAAGAAGTATTCGGAGAGTATACGACACGGATAGGAGGTTATAAACCTCTTATCTGGGGAGTAGAACTTTGTCATTTACTCTGCAACGCCCCTTCTAGACCGCTGCACGCATGATTCACTCTATAAGAGTGCAGCCCACAGCGTGATACATTATTGTGCCCTCTTCAGGAGTGCACCATACAGTGTAATGCACTGTTATTTGACCTACGTATACTAACTATAAGGATATATAATAATATATACATGAAATAACGCGTATACCAAACTCTCTTGATATATACCTTTAAGCCGACAACTTCCTCAACGTAGATAAAAAAAACTTTACGGTGGTTAATTACGTCGGCCGTAAGTACAGTTATAAGCACCTTTGACGCTTGAGATTTAGTCCAACAGCCTTAGGCTAGAGGTAATAGCTATGTTGGCGCTAATAAAGTTAGCACTTAAGCGAACCTATTAACCATAAAAACTATAGGTATAATAGTAGTAAAAGATATTAGATTTATGTTAAGTTTAACTATTAGTTAACCTGTTACCTCTCCACCTAATGTAATAAAATAAGTGTAATATATCACATCTAATAACCTATTCCCTCCGAATGAAATTACATGGATTATATCGCAGACTTCAAAGGCGATAAGGAAATTAACGGCGACTATACCCTTAAATAAATTAAGTAGTATGAAGATACAGCTTTTAATACTTTTTGGTAATTAGTGAACTACGCCTTTTTATACCGTTTAAGCGGTAAAAACGTTTACCTTTGCTTTAATTAAGCCTTTAACTCCTTATATACCTTTAACTTTCACGATCGTTACGCGGAACACATGTTTTAAGGTATTATACTAGATAAATGGGTAGTATATTATTTAATAGGAGGCTATTCGTAATACGTGATAATACGGATGGAAAACATTACAGTTGATGAAATTAATCGTTATGATACTGTTAAGGTTAAATATGGCTTTTGACTAAGCAAGTAACTATTATTTCTAAAGATAGAGGTAGTTTAAATTATGATTAGGTCCATTACATTTTCTGTTCTGAAGTCCCCCACCCATTTTATTCTTTGCTTAAAAGATATAAAGACACTTAATGTTATCGGTAATATTAACGACGAAAAGCTGGTTAAAAACAACTAAAGGTTTTCCCTCGCCTTTGAATAGGAGTACTTATAGTTTTATCTTTAAGGTTTAAAAGTAATGATATTGAATTTAATAAAGCTAAAGATACGTTAATTATACCGGCGTTTTGATTACCCAACTGTTTATAGGTCATACAAAGTCCTAAAGTCAGTAAATAATTAAGATGTAGAATGTGTTTCCCTAAAAGCTATCGAAAGGCTTTATTACTACTATTGAATATATGTCTAATCTCTTCTATAATTTAAATTCATACCAAAAGACTATAAGAAGTTTAATTATCAGGTTGTTATCGATGTATTTCAATTAAATAACAAGCCTTTTTTTTTTGCAATAACTCCGTAACGTTTTTTACGGGCCTAAGATCTTAAAGTTCCTATCGGTAAAAAATACGAGAGAAACGCTAAAGATAATGTCGATAAACACGTACTAATATATATCTAGTTTCGTTATTTACAATATAGGCATTACCTTTATAGAGGCGAAGTTTCAGGAAGATATTAAGATAATACAAATCAAGTGTAAATAGGTGCCTCTAAAGGCTTACTAAATTATTGGAGAGGTCAAAAAGGTATACGTACTACTTTTCCAAGCGTATAATATTTTTACGTTAGAGATCAAAAGCTTTACGGATTTAGAAATACGCATTTAGATAGTGGTAAAGGTTTTGAACGATATTATAGGTCCTAACGGTCTAAAGTTAACGCTATTGGTCTTTGAAGAGTACCTACATTTAACAAGTAAATTTCTGCTATTAGCAAGTACCCAGCAGCTAATTATTGATTAAGGTAAAATATTAAAGGAATTGAGGATTAAATAGGTATACTGTTAAGTTAACGACGCCCATAATATCAGAAATAGCCTTATGATAATAGACATACTTATTTTGCTGTTGTAAAGTAAAGTTCTTGTGTAGCGGAAGCCGGAAAAATGAAAAGATCTATATAAAATTTTAAGTATCGCCAACTTTAAAGTAGTTATTAAAACTGCTAAAGGCCTCATAACGTTCCGTATTACCTAGGTTAAGCTTTATATCACTATAACCGACGATAAAAACTTCTAAGTTGAAAGATAGAGTTAATACAAATATCATTTACCTATTATCGACAAGTTGATGAGACGTTGCTGGCGCGGACGATACCCGAAAAGGAGGAATATTAAAAAGAAGGAATATATACTAGGTCTTATTTATAATACTATTTATTTAAGTAGGAAATAAAAGGATAACGAAGACTTGGTACTAAAGCTTCCAGTATAAGGTATTATTAAGATTTTCGGTAAACCTTTGAAGGAAAGTAATAGGGTTGAGATTAATGGCTTCTTAATTCGAGTATTTGTACAAATTGTGTCGAAAACCGATTTTAACCTTTAAAACCCAAATGATAAGACTTTTAAGCCGAGAATTATCCACGAAGTTCAAGGCAAAACCACGGGGCAGCCGTGCGAAACGTTACGTCTAATCGCTTAAGGATACAATAATAAAGATAAAAACTGTATCCTTATGTAATTTCTAACGATTCAAAAGATATCCAACTTTTAGTAGTTGTTTTAGTAATATGTTTACGAGCTAAGACCAAAGGAAAGTTTGCATTTAATATCCAAGATATAATGTAAGTATATACGTAGTTAGCAATTAATTTATAGCGGATCGTTTTTCTGGAGTCATTACAGGAACTACGTGTTACTTACCCTTTGGGAACTGTAATACGATATATTGAGCTATTATAAGAATTAGCTGAAATAGCAGTTTATAAGTTTCTAACCTATTAATCGCACATTAAGTTACACTTGGGTATAAAGTCTTCAACATACAACCTGTACTTGCTGGTAACGAAAAAAAAAAGACTTCGGTTTAATAAATATATAGACTAACAATACCCTTTTCGTTGAAACGACTAGCTTTATAATATCGGAATAACAAACGATTAAAAACTTTAAGTTTTAAACCCACAAGCTAGTTATGATATTGGTAAATGATAACTAACTTAACTTTAACAGATCGTTAATCCTTACACTAAACGTTAATACCGGCCTTAGTTTTTGGTAGAAGGGCTAAGGCGTTGGCTTAACTACAATCAACAAAACTGATGTAGTTAAAGTTTAACATTACATAAAATAGTATGCCCATAATAGCTATATCTCCATCCTATATTAATAGGAGGTTTCTTACAACCTATCTATTTCGGCATAAGCATAATATTCGATAGTAATAACTTTAACCGGTTAAATAAAATGTTTAGGTTATAAATACAGAATTTGGACTGGGTGACTAATAAAACCACAATCGACCTATCGAAGGCTAAGTTAATAATTTTTACAGACGCGTTCTTCATAAATAGCACCGAGTTGTCTTTACATATCAGCTTCCTAACAAATTTTATTAACGAAGACAAGCGAAAGAATCAGTTTAGAATTATTGGTAGCCTTATTTATTGGACTTTTGTTAACTATAACAGGATTATACAAAACGTACTTACTTTCAAGGCTCTCAGTATGATAACAGGTTTTAATATAGGTATAGTATTGTATAAAACCTTTAAAAATATTATTAGTTAGCTAAAGATTCCTTTTATTCTGGTAGTTATTCATACCGACTCGAAGAGCTAATTTAAATACCTTTAGAAGCTCGGAACCACTAGCGAAAAACGCCTAATAATCGATATGATAGCACTTCGTGAAGTCGAAGAAAGGAGGGAGATAAATAAGTTCCTGTGAATTAATGGGAAAGACAATCCTACTAACGCCATAAAAAAGTTATCGTTGAATAAAACCCTAAAGAGGTTTATAAATAGTAATAAGTTAACTATACATATCTAAAGTTACGTTAATAGGTCTCTCAGCAAGGAAAAATCACGTAATGGTAGTTAGGGATGTGTTGGCAAACTAAAAGACTATTAGAGAATTAACGATAGCAACTTATTTAATTAACACGGTTAAAAAGTTTGCATATGCCTGTAGAGGAAAAAAAATTCATGGGAATCGATGAGGTCGAATCTCAGAGCTATAAGAGGTAATCGACGGCAATTGGGGTTAATTTAAGTGGAAAAGAGTGTAATTTAATGTAAAAATGAACTTGAATTAATAGAGATATGGTTAGTTAACGAGGTCGTAGTTTAATGGCTACCGAAAAAGATTAGTTAACTATATTGACGTACGCGTACAAACCAAATAGCCGCTAATATTGTAATAGTAGTAATTGCAATACAGTAAGTCAACTTTACTTACAGTAAAGTTGATTATACTAACGGAAAGTTGAGTGTATTATTTTGTATGGACTTACTGTATTAGCTGTAAGTTAAGTACAGTATGCACCCACTTCAGACTAGGGTACGGGCTAAGTAATGAGCCATACAAATTACTGTACCAACCGGCTAGTGGTCTGCCAAACCTAGAACAATACATCCACCAATTGACCACGCGATACTACTATTACTTCGACCAATTCGAATCGATAAAGTTGCAAAGTCTAAAGCCCTATTAACAAAAGACTTTAATATCGATATATAACTAACGGTACGTTAAATATTATCACCAAAAAACTAGAATTAATTTCGATACCTGTAATTGTATATACAAACCCCTAAAGCTTTTATAAGTGCCTGTTAAAGTTTGATATATAGTTAATGAAAAACGTTTGATAAAAAACGTAATAGTTTTTAAAATAGTATATAAAGCCATTGAAATTGGTAACTTTTGGTGAATCAATGGCAAAGATAACCCTGATAACGTTATAATCAAGGCCATGTTTAATGACGTTCTGAAAAGTTTTATAGATAGTAATATATTGACTGTATAGATAGAAGTTTAAATGGAACTCCTAGCACATAACGTAAAGGAATAGGGATGCTCCGAAAAATTGAATGATTGCTAAGGCAACGGTGGCTATACTAGTAGTAGTAATAATGTATAAGAAAAGCATACTCGGATCTACTGGTAGAGGGTATACAATTAGTGGCGTATAAGTTTGTAGTGCATACAAGTCTGTAGCGAAAGACTTGTATACGGGAGTTGAAGAAGTCGGAACTTGTGACTTTGTGGCAAAAGACTATAATTAGAGTCAGTTTGAGTTTAAACTGATTGGAATTGATATAGGTCTGGCATGCGAATTGAGGAGGGAGTTTAAAGCTTACCATAAAAACGTGATTGACTAGACTGATATACGTGTACAAAATAAAAAGCCGCTAGTATTGGAATAGCAGTTAATTGCAGTACAGTTAAGTTAACCATGTTTACAATTAGTTTATTATACTGACTGTAAATTAAGTGCAGTTTGTGTGATTGATTATAATGACTAAAAGTTAAGTTTATTAGATTCCCACTTGAGGTTAGTGCATGGGTCAAAGGAATTGGTTATACAAATTAGTATGTAAACCTGTTCGCGGTTTGCCAAACTTTGAAGTAACCATATCACTACTTTCAATGCAACACTAGTTACTTCGACCAAAGATTCGAATCGACTACATTGCAACGATAAAGGCCTACCTACTATGGACTTAGGCTGTGAGCCGTACAGTCTAAGTCATGAGTCATGTGGTTGTATATGATGTGGTGTATAATATTGTATCGTGTTATGTCCCACCCCTTATAGTATAGTTAGCATAATCCAGAAGCGTTCTGGATTATTAGTAATTTTAGCCTAATGGTCAAAAGAGCTGATTAACATAAGCTGATTGAAGCTACGCTAACCGGCTTAAGCTCAAATAGTAATAAAATTACAAATAATCTCGAACTATAAAGGTTAACGGTTCAAGAAGACCTTATTTACTTGCTAATCAAATCGTGGTTAAAAGGAGATGTCGCAGATAAGCTTTGGAGTATTTTAGGAACTATAGGAGGGGATAAAGAATAGAGCATATTATAGTATTAGGCTGTAAGCCGTACAGACTGAATTATAAGTTATGTGATTATGTATGATATAGCATACGATATTGTATCGTGTTATGTCTCACCCTTTGTAGTATAGTTTGTATAATCCAAAACCTTTTTCAATTATTAGTACTTCTGACCTCATGGTCAAGAGGGCTAATTAATATAAACTAATGGATTCTACGGTAATCGGCTTAAGCTTACTTAATAAAACCATTACAAAATGTTATAATTCGAGCTACAATGGTAAGCTTAGCAGGTGCCAAATGAAGTTTACTATTAAGTTATAAACGAGAGATTATAAGAGGTTATAGTAGTCTTTTGTGCAGGACTTATAGACATAGTTAGTGTACAGCCTGTTACGTAACTTCGTACGTATTGTATACAGACCACACCTAGACCGGATCCAGGCCAGATACGATATATCCTGTTACATATATAGTCACATAATCTTTAAATTTAATAGCTAATGACCTAAGTCTATAATATTCCCCCTTTTTTATCAAAAGTCGTAAGGGCCGGGGTATTCTGCCAGCTAAACGTAAAGCGCGAGCTGTGCCTGCTTAATATGCAGGCTGGACGCAAGCTGAACGCGGACCTGTAACGCGTTTTTAACATACCGTAAAACATTTAGGCTGGTTAACCTTAGGCCATCAGCGCCTTATAACGCGCTTTTCAATGTGTCGTATAACATATAAGCCGGTTTAACTCCAGGTCACCGATGTTATATAACACGCCATTTAACTTGTTGTATAACTTATAAGCAGTTTTAGCTACGGGCCGTTTGCGTTATATAACATGCTCCTTTTTAATACTCCGTATAATGTATAGGCTATTTTAACTTTAGGTGGCCAGCGCCGTATAAAGCGCTTTTTAACGTGGCGTATAATACGTAACCTTTGCTAATTCCGATCTGGATATACCTATAAATACGACCTTTACCATAGTTTATAAAACCTTCGTCCCTTTTTTTCCTATTTCGCTAATCCCCTTTATATCATCCGTTTTTATAACGCCTTTTACAATAGCCTAATCTATAACCTATTTTTCGATTTTTATTATAGCTTTCATTTAATCGTTACCGTTTTTTATCATATTAGTTTCATGTTATTAATATAGTTGATATTTTCGACGGTTTCAGTTTAGGTTATATTACTATCAGCGCTATTGATAGCGATATTTAGCCTTTTTATAAAGTATGGTACCTCTTTATACCAAATTATCTTACCGTTAATTATATCCTATAAGCCTCACACGTTATAGATGACCTTTTTATATTTAGCGATAACGAAGATGAAGCAAAGATTTTCTTACTATAGGCTAAAAATACCTATATATCTTTTATCAATTGCTTCCTTAATTTTAAAATACCTCTTATTTGTATCCGCATTTACCGTACCCAAAAATATCGCGTATGCTGGAAGGTATATAATAAGATAAGTTCAAAAACTAATTTTAAAGGAGACGCGATGATAAATTAACCCCTTTTTATAGCGTATTGAGGAAATAAACTTGTTTATAACTCCGCCTAGCTTATGATTACTATTACAGCAACTGGTCTTAGCTTTGGAAAACGGGTGTTATATCTTATCTAACGCCAGTAAGTATTGAAGAGATGTTCCGGCTCATCAAACCGTCCTAACTTTTACTTTTGTCGATTTAGTTAATTAATTTACCTGGTTTCGCGATATCGCCCGAATTCGAAGCATCCTTACTGTTCTGATAATATAAGTTATTATACCTTTAGTTATACGTTTTGATCGGTTTTCCGTTCCGGGCCCGTTTTCTCCTAAAGTTCCCTTATTACCCTCAACCGTCTCATCTATCTACCGCAATAAAACACCTTTAGCCAACCGTATATTAATACGAAACGTTTTTATCCCGGTTCCATTTAATACCCATTCTATACTTTTTTATAAGTTTAGTTCGAATTATTGAAATAATATAAATATGTAAGTAACATAGTTTATAGTTAATATAAGTTGCGATTTATAAAACGTGGCGAACGATATTGAAAGCTAAACCTTAAAAGCCTTTTATTTTCCCGTATTTTATTTATGAACATTGTTTAAAAGCGGGCTAATCGAGCCGAACGTAAATGGGTTAACAACCATACCCTTACTAATTGCGTGAATCGGGTATGAAGTAATATATTATAGTCTTTTATATCGCGCTTAAAAGGCCGTTTTTTCCCCGTCGCCTCGCGTTATTTGTCGTCATCGTCGACTTTACCTCATATTCGCCATATTTAACGTTACTCATTATCGTCGGTTTCGTCTAATACCCGTCCCGCCTTTCCTTACTCGCTATCGTTAGCATTACCAAATAATTGCTTTACTTTAAGTCATTTTCCTTTACCAACCTCTTTTAATATCCGAAATTAATTATAATAAAGTTTTCAATGTTAACGGATTTAATATTAGGAAAACCCAGATAACTATAATAATAGATAATAGGTTAAACTTGGTAATTTGTAATAAAAGCCGCCTTGCGGTTAAATATTTATTCAGAAAAAACCAGGTAATGTATACTCAGTCTATATATTATATTATATTATGATAATAATGGATTTTCCATTTTCGTATTAACATCATATCATCACTGGATAAAGGCGACTTGTCTTAAGTAAGTTATTTAAATCGTATTTAACGCCGATGTCGAAATACTGGGTTGTAATAAAACCGGCCGTTCTTTTATTTCGTCACGAATTTATTCTAAGCCGCCGTATATTAACAGTGCTTCAACAACGCTTATATCGGTTTATTATGACCCTTCTATATAACTAATATATAGAGAATACCGTGTTGCTCCATTTTCGTAACGAAAATATTCTAAATTTCAAATTCCTTATATACACCCTTTCCTGTATCGTTAATGACGAAAACTAGTTTTAAATAAATATCGGATAAGATTCAGGAAAAAAAAGGGCGCGTAACCGTATATTTAACTAAATTTATATAAAATATAACGTATTCTCAAGGATTATTTAAAGCGATATTCAATAGGTTCGAAATGTTAATAATTCAATATTAATTATATAATTAGTCGAACTTTTCATTCAGGCGAGTGGTTTTAATATTATGTAAGTCAAGTTAAACCTAGTCGCCTATTTTATATAGTTTCGCTAAACGTCGTCTATGGTTTATCGTTATTTTCATTTATTATTAGATATATATTCTTACCGCCTGGTGTTATGGTCCGACTTACGATGGTAAGCCAAGTAGGTGCCAAATGGAGTTTACTATTGAGGTACAGAGAAAGACTAGAAGAGGCTACCGTGGCCCAACGTGTAGGATCTATGGGTATAGCTAGTGCCTAACCCGTTACGTACCCTTATACGTGCCGTACACGGATCGTGTTCGGTCCGTACCCAGACCGTACTCAGACTGAGTATTGCCTATCCTTTTACGTATACAGTTACGTAACCTATAAACTTAATAGCCAATAGCTTAAGTCTATAATATGCCCCCTTTTTCCCCGGATAGTGTAAGAGCTACGGCGCTCCGCTGGTTAAACACAGAATGCGGGCCGTACTCGTCTAGTACGTGGGTCGAGCGTAAGCCGGTAACGCGACGTTTGACGTATCGTATAACGCATTAATCGATTTGACCCCAGGATTTCGGCGCCTTATAACGCGTTATTTAGACCTGTTGCCAGTGCTTTATAACACGCCCGTAGGCTAAACGTATAATGTATTCCTTTTGTCGTTAGTACCGTATAATGTACCCTTTAATGCGTCGTATAATGTATTTTTTTTTTTTTTTACCACCAGTGTTGTATAGCGCGTTGTGTAATGCTGAGTTCCTGTCTTTAATAACGTGTAACGCGCTCCGTGTTATACGTAACCCTTATCAAATCCGGTTCGCCAATTCCTATAAATATGAACGTCCTCGTAACCCTTAAAACTTTTTTCTTTTCCTTTTTATAACGTCGCCCTTTTTCGCTAACTATCTTTATGTAATTATTTTACTTTCCTTTAATATATTTTAACTGATAATTCCTGTTAACATATTTTAACCCTTTTTTTAACATGTCTTTATAACCAACGTATATAATAAACTTTATTTAGGTTACGTTGCCGCTGGCGCTCCTAATAAAGATAACTAATTACCTCGTAAGGTATACTACCTTATTATATACTAATAACGTACAGTTAGTTACCTATTATAAATGCTTCATGTTATCAAAGATTTCCTCGTCCTTAAAAATAATAAGGATAAAGGTAAGTTTTTCCGTCATAAGATAAAAACGCCTATATATTATTTATTAACCGATTTTGTTACTTTAACCTTTTTTTATGTTGGAATTCATCGGGTATAAAGGTATCGTATGTGCCTTAAGGTTTATAATAAGGTATGTTTACAAATAAATTTTAAGGGAAATTTAACCGTAAATTAACTTTTTTTATAATTTATTTAAAAAGATAAAATTATTTACGGCTTTATCCGGTTTACATACCTTTTTACGTTAGTTAGTTGTTACGATTGAGGATAAAGGCTATATCGTGTCTTTTACGCATAAGCGTTAAGGTGATGTCCCGGGTTATTAACTCGTTTTCCCCCCTACTTTTTTTAAATTAATTAATTAGTTTACCCAGCTTCGTGATATCATTTAGGTATAAGGAGTTTTTACCCTACCTGCCGTATAAGCTGTTACCCTTTTAGCTATACGATTCAATCGCCCTTTGTTCTTGGATTTATCCTGACCTAAAACTTTTCCGTTACCTTTTTCTATATCGCCCATTCATGAAAACAAAATGTTTTGCTCCGGCCCTTTTTAGCTACCATCGTATATATTTTCATAAATTTAGCCCAAATAACCAAAATTATATAGCTACATAGTTTATTTCTTTATAATTAATAAAATTTACGACTTATAAAATATAACAAATAACTTTTGAAATCTAATTGTACTATATACGATTTAACCTGTATTTCATCTATGAACGTTAATTAGGAACGAATTCATTAGACCGATTGCGAGCGGGCGTAAGATTGTACCAGGGTCGACTATATTGGCCGGACATCGATTAATATATTTTAAATTTTAGTAACCCGTTTAGAAGGTCGTTTTCCTCGCCTTGCCCCCCGCCCTGTTTTTTGTTAGTTATTATTATTGGCCTACTTGAACGCCCGTCCCTTTTAAAGTTATCAGTTATCATCGGCCTCCTTTAACGTCCGTCTTTTTTCGTATTATTTGTTATTTCTCTCCCCTAACAACTGTTCGTCCTCGCGTTATCCGTTAAACTTAACGTTGTTTCATATTCGTCCCGCTTTTTACTAGCCCCCCTCCTCGGCGTTTACTAACTTTCGCCACTCCTTTTATGGTTTCATTCCTCCGACGTTACTTAATATTCGAAGTTAATTATAATAAGGTCCCTAACGTTAATAACACCGATATTCGTTAAGTTCTAATAAGGATAATGATAACAAGTGAACAAATTTTCGTTAGATCGTAATGAAAGCCACCTCATAGTCAAATACATATTTAAAAAAAAGTCAGATAATATTTATTGAGCCCTGTTTATTATATGATAGCCTCGTTTAATAATGAATTCTCCTTTTTATTTTCAAGTAAGGTGTTATTTCGAAAAATTAAACGATTTATACCGTGTTTATTATCTAGTGTAAATTCGATGTCGACGTTGAAATACCGTGTTATTATAAATCTGAATATCGCCTTATTTCGGTTTAAATTTATTTAGGGTTACGATATACTAATCATTTTCCAGTAATTATTATTCAGACTTATTAAAACCCTTTTAATACACT
This sequence comes from Anisogramma anomala, assembly GCA_038502455.1. Classification (NCBI taxonomy): domain Eukaryota; kingdom Fungi; phylum Ascomycota; class Sordariomycetes; order Diaporthales; family Gnomoniaceae; genus Anisogramma; species Anisogramma anomala. The sequence goes on along the minus strand of JASMMZ010000004.1, from coordinate 12,264,685 downwards.
AATATATAGTAAACCTTATCCCGTTACATTTTTACTGCGAAAATGTTATAAATTTAAAAAAAAATCTTATTTACCTTTTTCTACGTCGTTAACAACTAAAACTAGTTTCGGGATAGTATTAAATAAACCTTTTGAAAAGGGGTTCAAAACCGTCCGTTTAACTAAGTTTATATAAAATATAGGTCATTTGCTAAAACTATTCAATGTAATATTAAACGTGTTCGGAATATTCACGATCCGGCGCTAATTGTAAAGCTAATCAAGCCTTTTACCCGTGCGATTAGTTTTGATGTTTCGAAGGCTTCGTTAAATTCAATCACGTAATTTATATTATTTTTCTAGACGTCATTTACGGTTAACTAACGTTTTTACTTATTATTAAATATAAGGCATCGTCGTTTTGGCTAATTTCGTTTTTTCGCGTCAATAAACTAAAAATATAATAATTCGTCCTACCGGGTTGGTTAACGACTTTATATCTTTATTTACCCTCGCGATAGGTAATATGTCGTATCCATTTACTAAATTATTCGAGTTAAACCCAGTAACCGTCGTCTTCCGGTTATTTGATACAAACGAAGAAATAAATAAATTTAAAGCTTAATTATATTACGAAAAATTGACAGCGATACGTAAGTACTTTTGAATATTTCAGTTAACCTGTTTAATACCATCATGAATTTATGAATATTATATCTTAAATAAAAGTTATTTAACTTTTATTGAAAAAGATTCTTTTAAAATACGTTTACTTCATTTGAACCCCGGTTACTAATGATAAAATCTGGAAATTTATAAGTATTTTATAATGTATCACAAAAACACTTCGAATACGTATCAACATTATAAACCATATGGCTTTTAGTTAGATTAATTTATAAAGAAGATTGATAAAAACTAATAATTATCGAGTCCCGCTTTTAGTAACCAATAACTCAATTATAAAGTCGATAAAAATATACGCCTAATACCGGTTTAAAGATGAAAAGGGGTTAAATGAAATTTTATCGTAAAGTACGACGAGATTTCGTCTTACTAGATTACGTGTATATTTAATATAATCGTCGAATATTTTCCATTATCACTTTTTAATAGTAATCCTATTTAAAAACACGAAATAAAATATTTTTTACTCGAATCACTTATAATAAGCGAACCGTAGGTTTATTATACAATCTGCGTTGTTCATAGGTTGTTACTCGGTAATTATAAACGATTACGGTAACATAATATACCCTGTAGGTTAATTTCGTAATACGCGATTCATATTAGTTACCTTATTTTAGGTAAAACGCGTTTAACACCTTCGGATGGCGTTAAAAGTCGAACCTTATATAATAAATCGTTTATTACTTTTTAATTTTATAATTCTGTTAACGTACCCAAGCCGAAAATCAAGTAACACTTTAGCGTTAACGATACCGGCGGGCTTAATATGGGCCGGATTCGTCACGGTATTAGCGGTTTCGTCGTATTGGAATCCCTTAACATTATCCCTAATAACGTCTCGAACGCAGGCCGGATTCATGGCGGTGCCACCTTTAGCGGCCTTTCCAAAACCTTCGGCCTACCTTTAAAATATACGTCGTCGCAATCTAATAACCAAGCCTTTATTTTGCTAAATTCATTTACATAACCCTTCGAAATCTGTATTCCTTTAATATATAACTTTATCAATATTACATTTAATTCAGCAATGGAAATGGGCTGAAAGCCCCACGCGGGGCTTATTTTTAACTTAGGGCTTATTATACGACTTACGGGTTAATGTATCCGGGTAGGCGCTCTAAGTTGCGAGTTTATACTGCAAGTGGTATTAAAAAGCGAAAAAATTTCGACTTATTTAATCTAACATTTTAAAATTAAATGTGGTAAAGAAAAATATTTCAATTTTTGATAATTCGTTAAAATCGTAAACGGTATACGGGCATTACGTAATTAGAAAGAATACACTTTTAAATAAAATACTATCGCGAAATTCTTTTTTACCTTAAATAATATAATTACGTTTTATATTCGTTAATTGTATGAAATAGTAAGTTATTAACTTTGAAATACTATTTTTATCTCTTTATGATAAGTACCTTTTTAACGTTGTTTCCAAAAACTCAGTTTTTATTACCGTTAGCTGATTTGAATCCTAATATACCAAACCTGGGGCCGTAATAAAGGTATTTTTTAAAGTTTGAAATATATATTTCTCTTGCTCCGTTTAAGCTTAACAAATACCTTGTTTCGTTGAACGGATGAGATAATTAGCTATCTTAAAAAGTATTCATAAAATCATGATAAAATTTGGTAAAACATAGAAAATTTAGAACCTTTCGAATAATACGTGGTAACTCGTATTCGCGAATTGCCCGAACTTTTTCGAAATCGGCCTGAATATCCAATTTAACCGTCACAATGAAACCCAGGTATTTTACCTTCTTAATTACAAAATTATACTTTTTGAAATCCAAATTTAATCCCGCCTTTTAAGGACGTTTTGAAACTACGCGAACTTACTTTATATAATTTATTTAATACCAAAAAAATGAATGGTTTTTTAGGTACCTTATAAACAAATCATCTAAAATATTCGCTATTATATAATTTATATATCGCTAAAACGGCTCCGAGACTCCCACAAACCTAAAATGGGTAATGAATTATTTAAATAACCTAAACAGTATACGAAACACCGTTAATTCCTCTTACCCAGGCACAACCTAAATATGGTAAAAGGTCGTTCGAATATCTAATTTCGTAAGTTATATCGACTTCGATAACACATGTAGGGGTTTTTTAATTAAATGTAAAGGAAAACGATTTTACTTCGTAATTTTATTTAATATCCGGTAATCGATATAAAACCGCTATCCCCCCCCCTCCGCTTGAAAATAAATAATACCAGTATTATAATCGATAAAAATCTAATTCGAATTTAACTATTATTTATTAACTTTGTGATTTATTATCGAGTTTTATAAAATCAATCTCGTAATATCGAATTAATCGGCTTTTAAAGTTGTTTTAGTAAGAATGTATCTTCGTTCGATTTAATATAGATATGGTAATCGAATTTCCCCTTATATAAGGGTAAAGTTATAATTTTATGTTTACTAAATAAGTTGCGGAATTAAATTAATTTTAATAAAAAACGTAACTAATCCTTTTCCTTCTTAATTGTAATTGTTTCCATTATTTCTAGAATCTGCATTATTTTGTAAAAGCTTATGATAAAAGTTAATCGACATAGATCCTCCGTATATTATGCCTTTCGATACGAAAATTATACTAAACCAAAAAAAAACCGAATTTACTACGTCTTATATATCCCCTATCTTAAAGCGTATAATTATTTTATCAAAAATTAAGTTCTTTGAACCTTAAATTACTAAAAAATGACCCACAAAGTTTAAGGTCACCTATTGATATCGTATCCAAAACAATCTAAAAATTATATCCTACGCTATTCAAGATATAGTATATATTAATATTGGGTTCGATTATTTATTAATATGTATACGAAACTTAGCTTTTTGGGTAATACGTATATTTTACTGTAACTTTAATATCGTATCAAGATTTCGAAAGTATTAAAACTGAATTTACTTTTCTTTTAATCGTTATGTTAAAGTTTAATTTACAATATAATAACAATTATAGTTAAAATTAACGTAAATGTTTGAAAAGAAGGAATTATGTAAACATATAAAGATAAAAAATAAATCCTTATTTATACGTGTTTTAATTAAATTAAACTCCTTTTTATTCTACTTTACAATTACATCGTTAAGGTTATATAACCCTTAAACGAAATTGTATTCAAAAGTTAGGTTTTCTCTATTGCCGTTAATTAGAAACCTTTTTTTACCTTTTCGACTTAAACCGTATATACCTACATAAAAGGTAATGCTAGGCGGAGTTCGCAGTTGCATTGGTAATAGTCCAATAAGCTATAACCTACGTAATGTTTCGAAGTAAACCCAGCCTAACGTTCCATTACCGTTGCCTACGTCGCTTTACTCCTTTAATCCTAAACGCGTACCAAACAGGTTTATCAAAATTACTAATTATGATATCGAAATAATTTGTCGCGATTACTATAGCTTTTTAACGAAAGTACTTAAAAGGAGAAAACCCCTGTTATAATCTTATCACTATTCGGTTGTTGAACTTATACGAGTTTCGTTAGTTCACGATTAAAACGTTGCTTTAAATCTAAGGATTTTAACTCGTCGGCGAGTTTACGGTACTTTTCCAAGTCTATTATATAATCCAATCTTTCAATACTTATTATAATAAATTTGTTACAGATGCGTAACGATATGCGGGAATGTAAATAATTACACTCTACCGCCGAATAATAATTCGGCTATCTGTTTAAGCTAAAAGTATTTCTAACCTAACAACGAATAATGTCTATAAGTCCCTATCGCTTATAATTAAACCTTTTGATTCGATTAATACCTTATCCACTCGATGAAAGTCGTTAAAAGCCGATTTAATATAATTAAAAAACTTTCCTATATTATATATACCCTCATATCCTCCGGTTGTGTAATACTCCGTAACCGTTTATTTTACCTCCGCCGTATAATATTCCTATACGTAAAAAAACGTATACTAACCTTTTTTCATTTATATTTTATCGGTTTTTAGTATAAATTTAATCTTTTAACGCGTTGCTGTCCACGTAAAAGTAAATCCGGCGAATTACGGTTAGTTATGTTGTTTCAGCTTACCTTAAACCGGTAAAAAGCTAACGCAAGTTGCGGTTAATTCGGCTTCGAGTTACTGAATCTTCGTTATAGCTTAATCAAAATTAAACGAAAAGTCGATAATTAAAGTCTATTAGACCGTTTATATATATATATATATATATAATTAACGCGATATAACTTACGGTAATTTATAAACAAAAAATCGGCTTAAGTCGGCTTTGAAAGGGTTAAAATTATATTTATGAAGGTAAAAAACTTGGTATTCGCCGAAAACTTATTCATTCCGATAACTTTAAAAAGTAATGAAAAATGATCAACTATTATTATCTATTCCTTTATTATAAATAATATTTTTTGAAGAAAATAAAAGAATACCTTAATGATATATTATAATCCAACCTACGATAATATACTAAATATGTACTAAATATAGTTTACTATTAAAGTACAGAGAAAGACCAAGAGAGGTTACCGTAGCCCAACGTACAAAACCTATAGGTATGGCTATTACCCAACCCTTTACGTATCCTTACATGTGCCGTGTACAGACCGTATCCGATCCACACCCGTACCGTTCCCGATCTACACCCGGACCGGATCCAAAACGGGTACTGACTATCCCGTTACGTATAAAGTAACGTAACCTATAGACTCAATGGCCAATAGCCTGAGTCTATAACACCTGGATTAGATTCATACCCTTATGTAAGTATGTCAGAAACGCGGAGATTCATCTCGTTAAATAAGTCGATGACTTTATATCTCCGTTTACCCCGAGGAAATAGGATATTTTATATTTATTGATTAATCGATTCTAATTAAACCTGCTAAAATTTTACTTTCAGTTGTTTAAGAGAAACTAATAAGTAAGGAAATCTAATACCTAATTTAATTACGTAAATTCGATAACAACTTACAAATAATCTTCAACCTTTGAATTTAGTCGTTTAGTATCGCCTTTTGTTTATCAATGATACGCTGTCGATAAAAGTTGTTTTACTTTTATTACAAAATATAAGGTTGTTCAAAATATATTTATTTTATTCAAACCACGATTGATAATAATAAAAGCCGAATATTTATGAAATCATTATCATATATACCGAGATCGGTTTGTATACATCTAGAAGGTTACAAACTATATGACATTGAATGAAATAAATTCAGCTAGTCGGTTTAAAAAAACGACTTAATATTTGAAGTCGTTATCGATATTGAATAAGTCGAATATAAAGTTACCGAAAATATATCATTAATAACGATTAAAGATAAAAAGGGGTTGAAGGTAGCTTTTTCTTAAGAAACGATAAAGCTTCGCAGCGTTATATTACGTATATATTTGATATAGGCGTCTAATATTTTGCATTATCCCATCCTTATAATTGTTTTGTCAAAATATTTGAAATAAAATGGTTTTCCTTGGATAACCTATTATAAACGAATCGTAGGTTTATTATAAAATCTTCGTCTTTAATAATTTCTAATTCATTAGTAATAAATGGTTATAATAATTTAATGCATCTTTCTAACCGATATTATAATTTGTATTTTATTTTTTATATTTTAATTAAATCGATTTTTTAAGCGCTTTTGGTAACCGTTAATACGCGAATTATGTATAACAGGTCGTTCGCGATTCCTTAGTCGTATAATTTCGTAAATGCGTCCGACCCGAAAATAAGGTAATCGCGTGGTATTAACGAAGTTTTCGGTTTTAACGCGGGATGGACTAGAAGAGGTATTATAACCGCCGACGCCTCGGTGTCCGCCGGCGAAGTTAAAATTGGCGACGCGGGCGTGGGCCAAGCTCGAAGCGATTCTGTTACCGTTGTCGTCCCGAAATCCCCTGATTTTCCCTCAGGGTATATATTGTTGCGATCCAATGGCTACGCTTCAGTTTTAACAAATTTATTGGTGTATTCCGTTTCAATATACGCTTTTTTAATATATAAGTATATTATCACTATATTTAATATGGTAATGAATATGGTTCAAAAACTTGCACACAACGTTTCTTAACTTCGGGTTCATTTTTTAATATGCGAGTTAATATATTGTAGTTTGCGTTTTAAGTCGCAGCACGGTAATGTAAGTGGTATTAGAAACGCGAAAGAACTTCGACCTATTCAATTTAGCGTTTGGAGAATAAATATGGCGAAGAAAAATATTCTATTTCTTTGTAATCCGTTAGGATAGTAAATAAGGTACGGATATTAATTAATACCAAAAACTACTTTTTTGAAATAGAATACTATTGCCAGAAACTACTTATCGTAAATAGTTTAGTTTCGTTTCGCATCCGTTAATCGTTCTAAATAATATATTACCGGTTTTAAGATATTATTATTATTTCTTTACGAAAAATAACCTTTTAATATTATCCCCGAGAAATTAAGATGAATTACCGTTAGCCTATTTGAACCATAATATAACAAAATCGGAGCCATAAAGAATGTATTTTTCAATGTTTGAAAAACATAGTTTTTTTTTATTCAACCAGATTTCACGAATTCCGCATTTTGTAAATCAAATGAGGTCATTAATTAAATTGAAGAAATCGCTAATAAAGTTTCGATAAAAGTTAGTAAAACCTAAAAAACTTTAAATTTTCCAAATATTATATTGAGGCTTTCATTCGCGTATTACCCAGACTTTTTCGGGGTCGGCCCGAATACCTACGTTAACCATTATGATAACACCAATGTATTTTACCGTCTTAACTATGAAATTACACTTTCAAAAAGCTAGGTTTAACCTAATATCACGAAAACTTTTGAAAACCACGCGAGCTTTCGCTATATAGTTTTATTTAATATCGAAAAATGTTATATAAATAAGTTGTAATAAAATTATTCATTATATCTGTTGATATATAATTAATATACAATTGAAACGTTGCTAACGTTTTCTTCAGTTTAAAAGGGGTACTGAATCATTTAAAAAAGCTGAAACGTATATGAAAGGCCGTTTTTTCCCCCATCTGGATATAACATAGATAAAGTGAAAGGTTATTCGAATGGATAATTTCGTAAGTTACGTCGACTTTGATAATATGCGTAAGATTTCCTTAATTCAAGGCAGGGAATTTGTTTTTTATTCGGTAATTATATTTAAAGTCCGGTAATTGATAAAAAACTGTTATTACTCTTTAAGTTTAAAAATTAGCAATATCGGCGTCGCGATCGATAAAAAGCTTGTACAAATCTAACCTTTATTTATTAATTTCGTAACTTGATGTTTAAGTTTGAGAAGTTCATTCCGTAGTATCGTGTATAACGGTTCTCATAGGTTTTTTTAGTAAATATCTAGTCTCGTTCGATTTAATATGAACATGGTGGTTAAGCTTTCTCCGGTACTGGGGTATGGTTATTACCTTTTTTTTCTCGAATAGGTCACGGAACTTTTCTGATTCGGGTAAAAGACACAACTAATCCTCCTCCTTTTTTACAGTAATCCGTGCCGTCAACTATATAATCCGCATTATTTTACGAATACTTGTAATAAAAGTTAATTACGATTGATCTTTTATACGATATATCATTCGTCAAAATCTGGTAACTAAATTAATGAAAACTAATGTTATAACGCCTTGTATATTTCTCGATTGAGGGTATATTATTATTATACCCATAATTACTTTTTCTTAACTCTATATAATTGATCGATTATTGAGAACGATTGGTATCATTCATTAATGTCGTATCTATAATATTCTGGATATTAAATCACGCGTTATTCCATGAATAATATATATTAATATCGGGTTTAAATATTTAAAAATCTATACATAAAGCTTGGTTATTTAGGTAATACGCTTATTTCGCTACAACCCAATATTTTCAACCAAATTTCGAAGATATAATAAACGAATTTACTTTACCCTTAACCGTTACGTTAAAATATTATTTATCATATAATAATGATTTTAGATAAAATCGATTGAAATATCTAAAAAGTGAATGCTATTAAAACGGATAGGGATAAAGAATGAATCATCGTTTATACGAATTTTAATTAAATCAAACTATTTTATACTCGATTTTACAATTACGCTGTTAAGGCTGCGTCACTTCTAAACGAAATTATATTTAGGAATCAAGTTTTCCTTGCCGCCGTTAGTAGAAAACCTTCATTTACCTTTTAGACTTAGACTGTATATACCTATATCGGAAGGAAAACCGGGAGAAGTCCGTAATCATATCAATGGTGATTCGTCAAGTTATAACGTAAATGATGCCCCGTAACTTATTTAACCCGGCGTTTTTTCGCTGTTATTTACGTTGTCCGATGTCCTTCATTTCAAACATATACCGAAAGGGTTTGTTAAAATAATTAGCTGAAATTACCGCGAACCCTTAATACAGATATTTAAAAGGTATGGATTCCCGTAATAATTATATTTTACCTGGACGTTATAGATATATGAGTCTTGATGATTATCAACCAAAACGTTTTTTTAAGTTTAAGGATTTTAATACGTTTATAAACTCGCTATATTTCGCTAAAACCACGATATAATCGATATGGCTAACGCCTATTGTAATGAATTTGTTTCGAATACGTAAAAATATGTAAAAGCGTAAGTAATTATACTTAACGGCCGAGGGCTAATGTAATCCACCCGTTTAAACTAATAATTTTTCGAATATAACAACGAACAATATTTATATGTTTTTTATCGTTTATATGTAATTCCTTTAACTAGATTAAAGCCTCATCTATATGATTGAAATCGTTAAAATTAACCTTAGTATAGTCGAAAAACTTGCTTTTATCATATATGCCTTTGTATTCGCTGGCCTTGTAAGATGCTGTAATAACATATTTTACCGCCAACGTATAATAACCTCACACGTAAAAAAACGTATGTCAACCTTTCACGATTTACATCTTATTTGAATTTAGTATAAATTAGATGTTTTAACGCTTCGCCGCTTACGTCAAGATAAATTAGTCAAGTTGTGGTTAATTATATGGTTTTCGGTTACTTTTAGAAGTTTGAAGACCAGTACAAGTTATGGTTATGTTAATTTCGAATTGTTCAATTTCAATAACGAATAAGTCGAAATCGGATATAATGTCGAAAGCAAAAATTGATTTACCGGGTTATTATATTTACTTTATCACAGACGCAATATAGTTCATAATATCTTATAAGTGAGATAAATTAGTTTAAGTTAGCCCTAAACGGGTAGGAGGTATATTTATAATAGTGGATAATTATGTATTCTATAACAACCAATCATTCATGATAAAGTTAAAGTATAACGTAAAACCATTATTATTTGTTATTGATTCATCTATGATAAGTAATATTCCCTCAAAAAAAAATGAAAAAAACTTCAATAGTATATTATCATCCAACCTACGATAGTAAGCTCAGTAGATGCTAAATGGAGTTTACTATTAAGGTATAGGCGAAAAACTAGAAATTTCATAGTAGTCCTTTATATAGGACTTATAGGTATGGTAAGTACATAGTTTGTTACGTGCCCTTATACGTGCTGCATACGGATCTCGCCTGGACCAGGCCCGGGTCGGGTACTGTATATCCCATTACGTGCATAATCATGTAACCTTTAGACTCAATGGCCACTGGCATGAGTTCATAACACTACCAACACATATTGTATTTTATCTTCATCGTGAAGTTGCTTCCATAAAGTGTAGCACTTGCTGCTATAAAATTATCCTGTTGATATCATCGTGAAGAATCGTAATCTAGATCCTTAAAAGAAGATTTTATGTAGGCATCAGGGCCCCGCAGCCATCCTTTCAAATATGAATTCAGGGTACCCAACAGTTTGGAAACTTGTAAGCGTGTAAACTGCAGCCTTAATAGGGCTGAGAGGTGCAGGTTAATTAGTCCTTGCCTGGCACCTATTTGTGCCAGAGATACGATTGTTCAATTCTTTCAAGGAGAAACTCCATAAAGTAGATATATTAAGAGATAAATCGTAAAAAAGGCGAAGGTAGAATGTGTTGTAGTTGCGTGTATCATTAGACCTTGTAAAACATTATTTTATAACCTTTATTCATTTAATAGTCCATACGTCATATACCCAAAATATAATAGAACAATACCCTCGACAAAACAAAACCTTATTAATAACCTTTTGCTTTACACTTTATTAAAACCGACCTTATCAAAGTCAATAATTACTATATCGTATAATTTGATGTTTGCGTAGTTTTTCATACTAATATAAGAAAAAACGTTAATCAGGAAGAGATAGGTAGCCCATACGCAGGAGGCCGCCATATGCGCCCCGAGCCTACACCGCTACGCCTTTATAGCGATCCCTTCCAAGCTTTTATAACCCAAACACGCTCTTGGACCTTCCTCCTTAAACTTTGGCTCCTCTGTCTCCAGCTTTCCTACCACCACCACCGCTTGTTCTACTCTAACTCTACGGGTATATCCCTATACAGGTTATACCCGATCTTTTTCAATAAGATTAAACGATGGATTTTACATAAATAAAGGTGAATTGAGAGAAAAGTATATTTGTTACATTTATATAAGTGTTAATCAGTTTTATACATTAAGGCTTATAATTGATAAACGATAGTTATTAAGTATAAAGTCGGATGTATCATTGTTGTCGCTGTTGTTACCAAGATATTAGCCAGCTATTGTGTCAGCTTTGCCATTAAAGCGTCAGCTAGGTACTTAATAACCCTTTAGCGGCTTTTGTGTGATGATATTGAAACGGTAAAAATCAGCATTATGCAGGCTTTGATCGCAGCATTACTAGGCAGCCGGTGTGCTGTACCGGTATTTAGGTTCCCTATCAGCGATAGGGGCGTTAGCAACAACGGCAATAGTGATAGCGATAATGATACTAGTTCGATTAAAAATAAGCCTATTGTATACGCCTTTATTAACGACCTCACTACCTTCCCTTCCACCCTTACCAGCCCCGCCATCACCGCCTTACCCTGGTTTTAACCCTTTTCAATCGGGTTTAGAGCGACGAGCGACAGATTTAAACCTCTTATAAACTCTATAATAAAACTGTTAAATTCTAAAAGATAATAGTTCTTAGTAGGTTGGTGCTGTTAATATTGCGGTGTTACTAATATTAATGGTAACGTTGGTAAATATATAATAGGTAAACTTAAAATTTGAATATTATAAACGAATAAGAAACGTTGATAGTATTGGCAGACGTTAGAAATAAATTGAAACAAACTTTAAGTTATCCTATTTATCTTTTTAAAAAAAATTATTTGTTACAAGAATTAAGGTACGAAAGTTTTTAGGGTTCGAAATGACCTTACATTTATAAATTTCTCGTATTTTTTTATAAGGGGGCCTTTTAGATAGCTAGGATTACTGCTTTAAAACCTTGAAAAAAGCCGGATAATTTATTAAGTACATGATTCCCCGCTTTCCTTTACATTATATATAACGTCCGTCCACGTTGAAAATCTTAAACCGTTTGTTATATAACGTAAAATTATTATACCAGTGTTTTATTATTAGAAATTAATATTGAAATAGCTGTGAAAACGGTTACCGTCGGTAAGATCTTTTCCTATTCATGAGAATATAAATAGTAGAAGATAAATCGTAAGATTGGTAGTATATTAATGATAGATAGTTAAGAAGTAAGAAGAGATATCCGGAGAGTGTACGCTTTAGATGAGAGTTTATAAGATTTTACTCGGAGAGTAGCACTTTACCATATACTTTGCTAATATCCCTTCTGAGCCGTGGAACGCTATTATACACTTTGTAAAGGTATACCTTTCAGCGTAACATGTTATTTTATACTTTAAAATAGTGTATCTTATAACGTAGTACGTTACCGTATACTTTGCAAAAGTGTACCCTATAATGTGATCTCTTACTAACTATAGGAATATATAATCATATCTATATAGATAATATTTTCTTTTTTAGTACGCTTGGTATCCGTAATCCAGTAGTAACAGTATAATTTGTTCGAAGTCCCAATTAGTAGTTTAGTAATCATAGTAATTGTAGTGTAATTTGTTCAAAATTCGATTGAGCAGTTTTGATAAAGATCCTAGTTATTGTATAATTAATTTAAATTTTGAGGTTGTTTTAATATTATTATTATTATGATTTGTAATGGTAGTCTTGTTGGTTTTGAAAGGTTAGTCAGACAGGTTATTAATCCCTATAAATATGTCATTATGAAGGTGTAATTATTGATGTTTGTTGGAATAGCAGTCAAATGAAATACAGTCTATTTAACTTTACTTACAATAATATTGATTTCACGTACTGCTAATTGACTGTAGTTTGTAAGATTGAAATAGACTATACTGAAAATGCAGCGCAGTAGGTGCCCACTTTAAAGTGGGGTATAGACCAAAGCGTTTGAACAGACAAATTAGTGTGCAGACCGGTTACCAGTCTGCTAAACTTAGAACCTACACTCTTATCATTCAACCAACATCAATGCAACACCAGTTACTTCGACTACAGTGATTCGAATCGAATACGTTGCAACAATAAAGGCCTACCAACATTATTAAGTATTTTAAGATTAGTTTCAAAAGATACAATATTATCGATTTAGGTACCACTACTTTCATTTTCCTTTTACCAATATACTTTTGCTTATAAGGTAAGTACCTGATTAATTATTAGCGTTTATAAACCTAAATTACTCGTCTTTAATTAGTCATTCGGGTTTTTTATATGGATTAATTACTTAACCAATACCATATTTTAATCGATTTTTAAATAAATGCCCTATAAAAAGTGGTTTTCATAGCATCGTTTAGTGCGTTAGCGTAAACGCGAAGAGTCCGCCGCTATCGCCGCCTATCGCTAGCTTAGCTCCATCCCTTTCAATTCTGGTAGCATGTTATTAATCCTAGCCTTTATTTTTGGTTCCTCCATCACCGTCGCCAACCAAATTTTTATCCTCTTTCCTTCTTTTTTGTCATCCGCCACTGACTAAGCTTTTACCCCCCCTTTTTCTCTACCCATTTCCCCCCTCCCCCTCATTTCCCCACCCCTTAAGTAAAGAAATGAAAGGCTCTTAAAATTATTAACTTTAATTTTTTGTCGTAGGTAAAAATCTTATTATTTATAACGATCTCTACACTATTGTAAACGTAATATCGCCGAGTTATAACGCGTTTCGTATTAATTACCCCACTCCCACTTAATTTTTATAGTATTAATATCTTTATAAATGAAGCCGACGCGGCGAAACGCGCTCGCCATCCCGAGTTAAGGTTCGCAAGGGTACGTTGCGAGGTCTTTTTAGAGCGTAAAATGTTAAAACAGCATATTTGAGTTCACTTTCTAGGGACGCTAATAAATACGCTTTATGTATTGTATGTTACGTTAGCCATCAATGGTAAGTTTATCGGTGATTACCTTCAAAGCGGGGGTCGTTCAGCTCATTACTACCGTTACAAGCGGATTAATAACGGATACACCCCTATTTTGGTAGGCTTAAAACCGTAGGATAAGGGCTTGTTACGCGTTTACCATCTCTGTAATAAATAAACCACTCCTGTAATTTGTAATACTAACCTTGACTAATCATTATTTACTTTTACAATACCCTATTTAAAGATTTTCTAAAAAACAGATACTTTTGTAATATTAAAAACAAGCTCAAACTAATTAGTATTAGATGTTAACTGACGGTCTAAAATGATAGCAATATTTATTACCGACTGGTAGGCGGGCATTTAAATATACTATATAGGCGAGTTCGATAAAGTTATCACGCGTTATTATCAGGAGGATAACAACCCCCCGCGCTCCTTGCTTAAAAGTATATAACCTAAGGCGTTGGGCCCTTTTCGTAGCGGCTATTCATATAACGGCGTCGACGGTGGTGATGGTAGTGGCGCTGATAACGATGGCGGCGATGGCGGCGATAATAATAACGGAGACAACGACGAGGAGGAGGATTAGGTTGAGGAATAAAAAGAAAAAGATGTAGCCCCCACCTCCTTTTAGCACTTCAGTAGCATTTTAATGCCTTTTTTATATTTACTAGTTTTTCTATCCTTGATATAGATAGTTATATAGTTATGAAATATCTGGTTGAAAATATTGTAACGTAAATAATAAATATAAAAAAATAAAGAGTGGAAATATAACAGTGAAATTTTTAATGAGAATAACGAAAACTAATAATACATACGAAAAGTTGTAAGTGAAAATTACAAAAAGTGATAATAAATTAGAAGAGTCGTAAGTAGAAAGTGCAAAGATTGATAATATGTTAGAAAAGTTGTATGTAGAACATGTAAAGAGTAACGGTATATTGGAAACAATGTTGATAGTAAATTGAAAAAGTAAAAATATGTAGGAAGCGACACAAATAGTCTATTAACAGGGGAAATAATCAATGTAAGGTGTAAAACCAACAAAACGAATCAAAATCAATATGCTTATCTAGGGTGAAATCGTATAATCCTGTTATTAAAGTCAAAGAAAATAGTGCTTGCTGATACAAATGCTTTTAATATTTCATTCGGAGCGCCTTTAGGTATCATATTCATTAAGTTCGACTTTTTATTAATTTATTTCGCCCTTTTAGTTTCGCGGTGTTCATATAAATCGCATAGGGCTATAATATCAATTAAAAGGCGATTTTTTTTTATAATACCAATCTTAACTAAGTATTAATCAGGGGAAAAGGAGTTGGTATAAATCACAAATAAGAGGGGTTTTATATTAAGATTTAAAATAATTATCAATAACTTTATTTCTATAGTAATACTGGAGTCAAATCCTTCCACCATACTACAAATTATAAAGGCTACGACGCTCCATATAATTTATTTATACTTTATGAAGTTTTAATAAGTATTTTTTTATAAAACGTAAATCTATTCCTAATTGTTCTTTCATTGCTAAAAATAAATACAAATTTCATTTGCGAGTTATAATTGGTATCATTTGCCAAGGATTTATTAGTGAAAATAAAAAGCTTCATTTCACATATATATCGAGTGGTGTAAATCGGAGTTTACGTTTCAAATGATTGATTCACTATTCGAGGCATTCGTCAAACGCTTTATATATATTATCCGACGGGTCTGTTTATTACTACGTAGCAATAAAAAGGTTATAAGTAATGTCCGGCTATACGATCGATGTAATCTAAGTTGTACGTACACATTAACATTTGTATTCGTTAGCTCGGTTTGTATTGGTTATTTTAATAAGGAAAAAAAATTCTAATTTTCAGTTTTGTATAAGATTCTCAATACATTTCTGAAACATAATTATTATACCGTTCAAATTCATCAAACAGTTTTTTTCCAGGTATACTTTGGATTTTGTTTCTAGGCCTACCTTTCAAAGTTTTCAATTTTTTCGTAGTGGAAAAGAAAACATTATATAACTTAAAAGTTTCGTCCGTTTGAATTTTAATACGTGTAAATATTTTAAAATGTAGTGTTAAAATTGATAAATATAGGTTGAAAATCGAGTCGGCCATTCTGAGGCTCGTTTTGTAATGTTTTAATAGGTATTATACCAGTATACTCCAGATTTAGCAAGGATATAAAGTGGTTTTAGGATATATATAATCGTCTCGAGTAAATGATGTTTTCGGAGTTTTTTTAAGTATGTGGACGTAAATACGTCGTTTGAAATAACTTTATAATTGTATATAAGTTTATGTAATATTTCGAAGTTTATGATAAAGTTCATGGAGATTATATAAAAAGGCTGTAAGCGTTAAAATAAAGCGATGGCTTACTTGCTTTATAGTAAATGATTAGGTTATGATACCTTTTTTACAGTATTGTTTTACCCTTTCATTGTAAGGCGGACTTTTTTCAATAAGGCTTTCCGGTTGAATACTTTACATCATAAACCAAACGGGTGAAGAAAATCTTGTAATTTTCGTAAGTTGTTTGGTTAAATCCTTTAAAGTGAAAGACTTTTTTATTAGATTAATACAGATATTATCTTATATTTCAAAGTTTGAAAAGGGAATTCGGAGCTGTAGTAACATCTTTAGGACGGAATTTTATACTTAATTTAAGGTCCGCCGTTTTCTTTTAAGTAATAAAGAAATCTATGATAAAGGGTTTAAAATGTCTCTTATTATTTAAGCCAACCAAACGTTCTCAACGAAGTAATGTCGATTTGTTAAAGTGGCGGAAATTGTAGAAGGGTATCCGTGGAGTACGTAAATTTTAGGAGAGGTTTATATTAGTTATTATGGGAGTGGTATGGTTGGTGTTATTTATCGAAAAAAACTCTTTTAGGCACTTATCGTTTAACTTTTCTATTTCATACTTTCGTACTATCACCCAGAGAAATAAACTCGTATTATTTGGTAAGTCTAGAAGTATATTGTATCCTTTGAATCCGTTCATCCTCTAAGGGCTAATTGATCAGTTTTTCATTTTTTATACAAGTATTTAGATTTATAGTAATTGGTCTAAAACGCCAGTTTAAAGCGGGTTGTTTCTCATTACCAATTCTCTTAAAACATAATTTCTAGCCCATAAAGAACGTAAATCTATTATAACCGTAGCTACAGCATTTGCTTTTTTTATCATTAGTGGTAATAGTGCGGAATCTAGGTAAACTCTAAGGTAAACGCTAAAGACAACCAATATTGGAATTAGGCTACTTGTTTACGAATTTTATTACCATTTTTAATATTCATTATTTGGTATTTATACCTTTTAATTTATTAGATAATACCGTCTACGTTTTTTAGCAGTTCGTAATATAATTCGTATTTTTCGATACCCCAAGGCGTTTTTACCGGTATTTACCTACACTTACTTCCAGTGATATTACGATTGGTTTACTATTTAGTCGAGTTCAAAGTTGTTCCTGTATCGTAGGTAATCCAGTATGGAGGCTTAATAGAAACGTTCGTTCAATATTCTACTAAAGTATCTCAATAATCCATAAAAGAAATGTTCTACGTAAATTTCGCAGTTTAACATAATGTAGCGGCATCGATAACATAAAAGATAAGTTTCCCATCAAGGTACATTATATCTATAATAACCTTGTAATTAAAGTTTACGTCGTTTTTAAAGCGGAATTTAAATCGACACGAAACCTACGAGTGTAATTATCACTTGTAACAGAATCTTTCGATGGCTTTCAAGGCTTTCTTTCCTATATCCGTGTAGTTTGCTCCTTAAAAAAGCCGTAAAAGGCGTTTCATGACCGGGTACCTAAATTGTCAGTATAAAAATCGTCATTTTCACTGTATTAAGTAAACGACTTCAATTATACGTACCTTTAGGAAAAATTATATGTCTTTAAATTTTATACGGAACGGTACGGATATATTATCCGAAACGCAAACAAGTTAACTCATTTCATTTTCAACGTTGATTCCGAATTTATTCATATTAACTAATAAAAGTAGGAATAATATTTCAGAATCCATTATATAAACCTTCACTAGGTTGAATTGTATATCTATAACTATTATATCGGGTAACGACGTTTCATCTTTATTAAATAAAACTTTATGGTATTGTTCTGTCCGATTAAGTGAGAACTTGGGAAACTTCACCGCGAAAGCGTCGAATTATCGTTTTTCGGCAGTCGATATTTCCATTACGCTGGTTTTTAAGATAATACCTTAGAATCGGTTGCTATACGTATTATATAATATAAATTACGACAATATATAGGTATTTAATACGCTTCTTTCTTTATTTAAGCCCACTTTATACATAAATGAGGTATTTTACTGGTTTTCAAATACTTGTCAATCTGTTTCCTTATATAAGGTTATTACGTCAATATCGTATTTTTCAGAACCGTTTTTTTCAGAGGAGTATTCGTAAGGGTAAGCGTCGAAATCATTTTTAACACTTTCGTAATCGGCTATATACATTTTAAAATTAGCTTCCGTTAAGTATTTGGATGGATAATTCGTGGAAAACTGCTGCTTAACCCTAATTCATTCGTATAGCAAATGGTGAATCAACTAATGACCGACCTTATTATATATCAAATATCGTTTTGGAAAACCTATAAAGAGTTTCGTATACTTTTTTGTGGATATGGTAATTTGTATAGTAGGTTTTGTACTTAGATATAAAGGCGTCCCCGCTAATGACCGTTTTATTTCGTTTTCCAGGATTTTCTCCTCAATATATATCTTCTTTCCAACTGTATTTAAGGCTTTCATATTATTTACATTTTGGGTAAACTTTAAATCGGTGGTCTAAGACGTGATAAATTATTTCGGCAAGATCCATTTTAATGATTTGAGGGTCTTCAGCTTTGGCCTTCCCCGCCTATAATTACTAATCTGAAACTTACTTATTGGCATATAGAGGTTTTAAATAACGTTTTAAGGTTTGTATAAAATGGTTCAAAGTTTTTTTTCATTTTTTGAAATGGAGTAACGATAAAATTTGGGTTTCTACTATATGTTTTTATTATTGTTTGGATAAATAACTTATCTCTCTTATATTCCAATTTTAAAACCGGCCGGCACTTTGAAAAATTCGCTAATAAATCAGTAAATACCTCCTACAGGGATTAATTAGCATTTTTACGTTGGATATGAAAAGACTTCCAAGTAAAATTCCTTTAATTCGTATTGTAAAATTTATAATGAATTTCCGTATTGAAATACATTTTTAGGCGATGCAAATATTCCCTAGGCGTTTTTACTTAAGTTAGGTGGTATATATATTTCTCTTTAGTTTACCTAGTACGTTTAGCAGGTAAAACAATATTCAATTGAGAAGCTTTAATGTTTAGTCTTTTATAAGTATTTAACATTATACAGATTTTATTATCGAGATTGTCGTAAAATAGGTGATTATAGTTTTAGTTTTTATTCCACAATTTAACAAAGTTTATGAGCTTTATAAGATTACTAATATTAGTGGGGAATCGGTATAGTGGAAAGTTGAGGTCAAGGTTGTTGTTTGTAGGTATTAGACTTTAAGGCTCGTATTATCATTTGTCGCCGCTTATCTTGTCTCCGAGAGCGCTGTTTTTCTTATTTCGAGCGCTTTATCTGTGGCCGGGGGGGGGGGGGAGCGTTAAATGTATTCAGGAAGTGGTTTGGTTTTTATTTTCAAAATTGCTTTTTAAAAAGGGTTCGTATTGGACCCGAGTAACGGATAATCTTCGTGGTTTTTCCTCCCTTTCTGACGATTTCTTAATCTTCGTCTGTCTTTTACAAGGCGTGGTCAATGTTTTGGAGTGTCTTTAGCCTTGTATACGTAAATTGTTGTAATTTTTCCGCGGTTTTTTCCATTTTTTTTTTTTACTTTTCGCTAACTACTATCCTTCCATGAAGTCTATTGATAGTATTTTCGTTTTTCCCAATTCAGTATTTCATCGATTTAAGCCGTGTTGAACAGGGCTATTATAATGCGTCCGTTTTTACTACTAGGGTATAAATTTCTTCGCTTTGTGGTTGTGCCCGTATTATTCTGGACATCGAATTGTACGTCGTATACCATATTTCCAACATTCATTTTTCAAATTCTTCTCGGCAATCATCGAATACATCAAGTCCTTAGGTCTTTTCATCCCAATAGCAAAAAATAACGTTTATCATATATGTATTTACTTCCTAAGGATTTAAATTCTCTACCGACGCTTTTATAGTATTATTGCATATATTCAGGTAAATAAGATGCAAAACGCTTTCTCAAAACGTTTTCTAGAGGAATAAAAGATCCATATATTCGCTAACTTTACCTAAATTTGTTACGGATCATGTCATATGTATAAGGTTAATACATACAAGTAGCTCATACAGAAAAAGCGAAGTATTAGATTATTCTTTACGCTTGGAAAAGTACATTTAAAAGTGTTTTAGAATAAAACAAGAAATAAAATCGGATAATACGTTATATATATATATATATATATATATATATATATATATATATAATACCTCAAGGTGGTTCAAACAAGGCTTCTGAAGTTTACTAGTTCAAATAAAATGAAAATAAATCGTAACCACAAATTAATTAGACGTTTCAAACTAGTTGATTAGCGCCTTTTAGCATCACACTAGCTAAGTAACTAATAAACTCTAAACGTTACAAATACTAATTCAAATAATAGATGTAATACAGTACGAACAGGGAAAGACAAACTGGGAAAAAGTAGCGTGTGTAAGGGTTGGAGTAATATGTAAAGGCGAGTTGAAATGGTGTAGTAAATGCTTCGAATACTATATTTGGCACTCGCGAGATGTGTCGGAACGCTTCAGAAGCTTTATTAACGCTTGTGGTGTTTCAATGTAGGTGTTTCGAATACTGTTTTTAGGGCGTGAGATATTTGTAACAGCGCTTTGAAAAATGGTTCAAAAGCTCTCCAACTTGATGAAAGCATTATAAAAATAGATTTGGGCGCGTTCTAAGATTGCCGACACATTACAAAAGCTGTTTTAGTCGCTTCCGAAATGTATTTCAACGGTTCTAATTCTACGTATTAATCGAATAGGATTTACTGAAGGGGTTCAAAACTTAATAGCTTACGTGGTTAATATATAATAAGATATTTTAAACAAAGCTCTCAAATTCATTCAAAACGTTAACCGAATAAACCAATAGCGTAAAGTGACGTTTAGTAGTTAAAAATCACCAATCGAGTTAATAATTTCGTATTAAAATAGTTCTTTTAAAAATCCATCTGTTTTACAATTTTTTTACATTCCTGTTGGGATAGTAGTAATTTCAATACAGTAGCTCAACTTTACTTACAGTAAAGTTGACTATACTAACTATAAGTTTAGTGTATTATTTTGTGTGTCTACTGTATTGGCTGCAATTCAAGTACAGTATGCACTCACTTCATACTAGTTCACAGGCCAAGAAATTAGTCATACAAATTACTGCGCAAATCGGCTAACAGTCTACCAAACCTAAAACAATACATCCACTACTTGACGACGTAGTACTACTATTACTTCGAACAATCGAATCGATAACTTTGCAAAGTCCAAAGCTTTACCAACACTGAACAGTGCTTGTTAGGTTAAGTACAGATAAGCTAAGTAAAAGAAAAGATAACTTTCCGGTTACGCTCTACGTTAACAACGACGGCTAGGGAAGAGGAAAGATTTTTGCGAAGGACCTTTACTACTGTATTAGTGTCTAAGACAGTACTTAAAGAAGACCTTTGGGTAACGCCAGTCTTTACGGCAGTTTAGAGGTGGCGATAGTATCGTTATTAAAAACACTAAGAAAATTTTCGGATCTCTTTTAAAGACGTTAAAATTAACTATCAGAAGTCTTAAAGTTTGGAAAGTTGGCAAACGTTGAACTGTGTATTATTACGGATATTATTACGATAAAAAAGACTCGTTCTTACGGCTAAATAACAAATTACCTTCGATCTTTACTTACAATAACAACTTTCGACATTATCTTTTACACTAAATCTTTTCCCCTATTCTACTCTTTTTACTTCCCTTACGTCAATTTAATCGTTAAAATTGTTATTTCAAGCGATAATACCGAAAATCGCTAAGTCGTACCGAGAAAGTCACATCGTGTAATCCAATACCAAATCACCAAGTTTGTACGCGACTTTACGCCAAAACACCAAGTGCCTTATCCGTTAGACCCTATACAAGTCAAAAACTTAAGATAGCACTTACCTAATAGTAACAAAAAGGGATAAAAGACTTCGGATCCCTTTTTTTAAAGTAGTATGATAAACACTTTTAGGGGCTAAACATCGATGAAGACTTAATTGAATGGCACTTGATCAACTTTATCGGCCACTTTATTGTTAAGTAAGATGGCGGCGGAAAGCTTAAGCGCGGCTACCGTGTTTTACGCAAATATCGTAAGTTTTTCGACGACTAAACTATTAATATGTGGAAAAAGATTTAGAAAGGTGATAAGTTTAAACTAAAGGCAAAACTTGAACGAGGAGGGATTAACGTGCTAAAGAAGAGCTTAACAAAATTAGCGAAAAATTTCTTTAAATTGGCCTAAACTAAGAAATTCCTTTAAAATCTACACCTTAAAGTAAAGATTATTAGAGAACCTTAATATACCTATACGTGTTTTAGGGGACTTCCCCCTTACCTTAAACTAATTTAAGCCTTTTTTTGCACTAACGATAAGGAATTTGTTTATCTGTTTGATAGCCTAATATCTTTATGTGATAGCGCGGAATATGCTTTTAGTTGTAGCAAGGCACGTAAAATAATAGCCGTTAACGCGGTAAAAGAAATTGACGTTGGAGCTTCACCCCAGTTAATTAAGTGAAATTGTTAACTCCCTTAATACCCTTAAGTTTTTATTGCCCCTTAGCATTTTAATTAAAATCGCCAAACCCTTTAAAAGCCTTTTTAAGGCAAGTTTATCTATACCTACGATCCTATTATAAGTTTTACCACAAGACTTTACATCTTAAGTCAGGCGATTGGTAATTACCCTTAATACCGCGCTTCGAAGGCTCCAAAACTTAAATTGACAGGAAATACCAATAAAGATTGGAATAACTATCGCGACCTACCTTTAAAACCTATTATAATAGTTAATATTAATTATAAACCATTTACGGATTTCGCCAAAATTTGAAACCATATAAAGAGGTATAACAGGAAGCTTTGAAACCTCTTCAATACAGAGATAATACATTTTTTAAAATATTCATAAGTGGATAAAGGTAACATCTTCAGTTTTTACTTATTTTTTCCTGAATGTTTTATAGGTCACATTGAAAACTATTATGTAAACTTTCTGATACGAGTAACTACCTTTCGCGAAGTTTACGATAGTAAAAGAAGGAACTTCAAAAACGATATCCACCTTACCCAATATTAAATAGATTAGGCCACCACGAGGTAAACCACAATAATAGCAAAGAAAAAAAGAAAATATCAACATATATGTTAATCCAGATGTTTAACAAGTTAATATTATACCAGAAAGTAATGTAGAAACCCCATGTTAGCGAAGCTATATTTAGAAAATAGGTAAGGGTAGCTATTATAGGCGTTAATGAGTTTAAATACGCCTTAAAACGTACAAATGCTACTTACAAAGGCTTTTTTAACCAGTTACGCTCCTTACTTACAATTATAATAGCACGTACACCAAAATTTCGTAACATATACCCCTAAACTAGCAATTTCCTTAACATGTATAAGAAAATACTTACAGTAGTTATTTACGTTAACCGAAACTACGGTTATAGGTACCTTTAAAGCCTAAGATCTGGCCTATCGACTTTAGACTACAGGCAATATCTATATGAACGCCGATAAAGTCAAGATTTAAGTGAAATTATTAACCGTAAGAATTATCGTTGTAATGTGGTAAAAGATATGAGATTTGTGGCAAGTCTAACTGTTGGTTAATTCGTTAACCACTCGCCATACGAAATAACAAAAAGGTATTGTAT
This sequence comes from Anisogramma anomala, assembly GCA_038502455.1. NCBI lineage: Eukaryota > Fungi > Ascomycota > Sordariomycetes > Diaporthales > Gnomoniaceae > Anisogramma > Anisogramma anomala. The sequence continues at coordinate 12,240,634 of JASMMZ010000004.1, read as the reverse complement.
TATATCTAATACAATACTACTTTTAAATATAATTATTCAGATTAAATCGTAAACTTCAAGGGCGATAGGCTTATAAACAGCGACGATACCCTTAAGTAAATTAAGTGGTATATAATATATCCTTGGATACGGTTTAGTAATTAACTAACTACGCATTTTTGTACCGTTTAAAAGGTAAAAACCCTTACCTTTACCTTAACCAAGCCTCTAACCCTTGAAATACCTTGAACCATCGTAATCATTATGCGGACCATAGGTTTTAAGGTATTACGCTAAATATAGGGGCAATGAGATACTTAATAGGAGGCTATTCGTAATACGTAATACTATAGAGGTAAAGTACCATAGCTACTAAAATCAATCGTTAAGATATTGGTAAAGTTAAATTTAGCTTCATATTAGACGAATAATTATCGTTTCTAGGAATAACGGTCATTTAAACTATTATAGGATCAAGTACATTTCACATCCTTAAGTCTACTACCCCCTTTCTTCTTTATTTAAAGGATATAAATACCCTTAGCATTGATATTAACGTTAAAGACGACGAGATGGTTGAAAGGTTAAAGATTTACCCTCGCTTTTAAGTAAAAGCACCTATAGTTTTATTTTTAATGCCTAAAAGCAGTGGAATTAAAACTAACGAAGCTAGGGATATGCTACTTATATCGGTGTCTTAACAACCTAACCGTTAATAATCAATTAAAAACCCTGAAGTTTGTAAGGCACATATATGTAGAAAAATTTGCTCTAAAAGATATTGAAAAGCTTCGCTACTATTACCAAATATATACACAACCTTTTCGAATATTTAAATTTACACTAAAAGACGATAAAGACATTAATTAAAAAGTTTTTATTAATGTATTTTAATTAGATAACAAAAATGGTTTTCATTTTATTAATTAAAAAACTTTTTTCTACAAAGCAAAGTTTTTGAAATCCCTATCAATAAAAGATACGTGGAAGATGTTAAAGATATTGTGGATTGACACGTATATGGATTCACATAACATTATCGTCCACGATATTAATACTAACTTTACGGCGGTGGAATTTTTGAAAAATACCAAAATAATGAGAATTTAGTATAAAAAAATGCTATTGAAGGCTTAATGAAGCATTGTGAAGGTTTAAAGGGTATACGAATTACTTCGTCCAACGTATAATATCCTTACACTAGAAATTATAAGCTTTACAGATTTAGATATAAGCCTGTAAATAGTGGTAAAGAGCTTAAACAATACTATAGGCCCTAATAGCCTAGTATCTTTACTGCTGGTCTTTGAGGTGTACCTACGTCATACGAGTAAATCTCCGTTATTAATAAGTACCCAAAAACTAGCTACGGCTTACAACAAAACGCCAAAAGAACTACGAAAATAATTGGTACGCCGCTAAGTTAACTATACCCTTAATACTAGAACAGATCTACAATTACTAACGTACTTAGTCTGCCGTTACAAAGTAAAGTCCTCGTATAGTAGGAGTCAGGTAAATATAAGAACCTATATGAAACCTTACGTATCGCGAATTTTAAAGTAGTTGTTGAAATTGTTAACGGCTCTATAATCTTTCACAATACTTAGATTAAACTTAACATTAAGGTAATTAACTATGAAGACCCTTAAGTCAAACGAACGGGTTAATACGAACCTTCTATACCCGTTATTCAAAAGCTAATAAAACGCCGCCAGAGAAAATAGCCTTCGAAAAAGAGAAACGTTAAAGAAGAGGAATATATACTAGGTCGTGTCTACAATTCTTATTAGGTAAACAGAGAAAAAAAGAATAACAAAAACTTGATATTAAAGCTTCATATACAAGGTATTATCAAGACCGACAGTAAACCCGTTAAGGAAAGCGATAAAGTCGAAATTGACGGCCTATTAACTCGAAGAATCATATAATTTGTGCCGAAAACCGACTTCAACTTTTAAAACCTAAATATCACGATCTTTAAGTCGAGGATTATTTATATGATTAAGGGTAGAACCATGTGGTAACTATACGAAAAGTCAAATTCAATCGCTTAATAATATAGTAATAAAGTTAAAACCTGGATCCGTATGTAGTTGATAACAATTTGGAAAATTGACTAACGTTTAATAATCGCTTTAGTAATAAGTTCATGAGATAAATCTTAAGCTATGTTTATAGTTAATAATCCAGATAAAACGTCAATATATACTTAATTAGTAACCGATCTATAGTGGATGATATTGTTAAATTACTATAGAAATTACGTATTAACTACCCTTTAAGGACGGTAATACAATATATTAAACTACTATACAGATTGACCGAAGCAGGTGTTCATTGGTTTGTAACTTACTAACCGCACTTTAAATTAGGTTGAAGCATAAAGGTTTTAATATACAATCCGTATTTATTAGTGACGTAAAAAAAGACTTCGACTTGGTAGATATATAAACTAATGGTACTCTTTTAGTTGAAACGGCTGGGTTTGTAGAATTAGAATTACAAGCGATTAAGGATTCCAAGTTCTCGAATTGTAAGCCGGTTACGACGTTGGTGAAGGGTAATTAACTTAACTTTAATGGATCGTTAATCCGTATACTAAGCTTTCATACCGGCCTTAACTTTCGCTTAAAGGATAAAAGCGCTAATTTAACTATAATCGATAAGACTAATATGGCTAAAGCTTAACGGTATCTGAAATAATGTGCACGTAACAGCTATATCGCCACTTTATGTTAACCGAAGGCCTTTTACAACCGATTAATTACGCTATAAACACAGAATCCAATAAATAACGACTTGAACCGGCTACATAAAAGGCTTAAGTGGTAGATATGGAACTTAGATCGAAATATTAATATAGACCCGATTAACCTGTCGAAGACCAAATGAATAATATTTACAGACGGATCTTTTGTAAATAATACCAACTTATCTTTAAAGATTGGCTTCATAATAACTGTAGTTTACAAAAATAAGCGGAATGATTAATTTAGTATTATCGGTAACCTCATCTGTTAGATATTTATTAAACGTATAAGGATTACATAAAACGTATTAACTTTAAATGTTTACGGCCTAATAACAGGTTTTAATATATATACAATACTTTGTCAAACCCTTAACATTATTACTAAACAGCTAAAAATTCCTTTTATCCCGGTGGTAATTTGTACTGACTCGAGGGGCCTATTCGATTACCTTTCGAAGATCAGAACCACTAGCGAAAAGTGCCTGATGATTAACGTTATAACACTCCACGAAACCTACGAAGGTAGGGAAATTGAAAAATTCCGGTAGATTAATAGAAAAGAAATTATTGCTTATGCTAAAAAGAAGGCGTCTCCGAATAAGACCTTGAAGAGGTTTGTAAATAGTAATAGGCTAACTATACGTATCAAGATCTACGTTAAGAGGCCGATCGGCAAGGTCAAATCACGTGACAGCGGTTAAAAATGTTATAGCAAATTAGAAAACTACTAGGGGACTAACGATGGTGACTTATTTAAGTGGCACAGCTAAAGTAGAGATTTACATAAACTTGTAAGGAAAAAACCTTTTATAGGACTTAATAAAGTCAGACCTCAAAGATGATAGGCGTCTGGCCAATTAACGGGGTTACAATTTAGCACTTAACAGAAAGAAATAGTTAACTACACCAGCGTACGCGCACAAATTAAAAAGCCACTAATTTTAGAATAGTAATAATTAAAGTGCAGTAGGTCAACTTTACTTACAGTAAAGTTAACTATATTGGGTTCAAGTTTAGTGTATTGTTTGATGGGTCTACTATATTAACCAAAAATCAAGTACAGTATACTCCCACTTCACACTAGGGCACGAACTAAGAAATTGGTCATACAAATTACTGCGCAGATTGGCTAGTGGTATGCCAGATCTAGAACAATACATCCACCACTTGACCACGCAACACTACTGTTACTGCGACCAATTGAATCGATAACGTTGAAACGTCTAAATTCTTACCAACAATTCCCGTATATTTATTATAAAAATTAATATTAAAGTCAAAATAGTTGGATCCGCTACAGTATTTCATTATAGGTATGTAACTTAAGTTATTTTTTTTCCTAGGCTATCTGTAATCGACTAAGTTAGCTACTAATTGATATGGGTAAGGTTTTTACTTAGTTAAGTTAATGGAAAGTGTAAAAAAGTAATCGTAAAATTGGTTATATATTTATAATACATATTTAAAAAGTGAAAGAGCATATTTGGAAAGTGTATAACTTAGGTGAGAGTTTATAAGTTTTCACTTGGAGCACAACACTTTTATATACATTTTGCCAATGTCCTCTTTGGGCCGTAGTATGCCATCATGCACTCTGAAAATATGTACCTTGCAGCGTGACACGTTATTATACACTCTGCAAAAGTGTATCTTGCCACGTAACACGTTACCATATACTCTGCAAGAGTGCACCCTACAGCTGAACTACTTACTAACTATAAGGAAATATAATCATATCCATAGTTCGATAAAAAGAGGGTGGTTCTTCAAGGAGTTCTTTTTTGAATTCTGGTTTGCATCTCATTAAATATACAAATTACTATGATATATATAAACGAGATAATTCATTTTATTATTAAAGGTATCATTTTGCCTTAACTCTCTTTAACTTCGATTTTAATATAGATTGAACATTATTTATCGACGGAAATTGTTTTTTGTATAGATGGGTATCATCTCTAACATCTTTATTTACAAGTTCATTCGCGATTTGATTTCCAATAATACCTTTATGTGCAGGTTTTCATTACCACGTAAAACGTCAGTATAAATATTCGATAGCTATATAAAATAGGTTATATATTTATTATATGTAAGAGGTAACGTTACCCCTTACATTTTATATTATAAAAGTATTATATACGTGTAATCTAGCTTTTTCAATGAGAGGTTTCCAACCGTTCCGAGAATACTAAGTATTTATACCGATTTTGCATCAAAAAAGTGAGTGATGAGTATAAGCTACCGAACTCGGTTATAATAACATCACTCTAATAAGGATCGTATATTCGTAACTAATATACCTTTATCCATTTTAATATTACTTTGATTTACTAGTGAAATATTTAATGTGATTTACATCTAAGATATCATGTTATATTTTAAATGTAATAACAATTACTTTTTCAAATTACATTTTTGCTAGATTTTGAATGGATCCAATGAAAAACTGCCAAGAGTTACTTCAAGATTATGAAAAAATATAAATTTATCGTTTACAATTATTAAACGTAATTTGAATAAATCATTCTACGTTTTTTACGACTGGTTTGTGATAGTTCATTGATATTGGACCAATCGTATATGACTTTGTTACCGTTATGCGAAGTTTTGCGAACTGTTTTTGTACGAGTTAGCTTGACCCAGTAGCCATATATACTAGTATTATGGGGCTCTTTTGAATAGTCATTGGCGACGAAACGATATATACAATTATAATACAACGAATAAGGAGATAGCTAACATTGATGGTTTTTAAACGAAAGACGAATAGAAGTCGTTATTACTTTCAAGCCACCATATTACAAGGTATACCTGCGTTTTTAAAGGCAATAGTATTAAGCAAAATCCTATACAACGAAGCGATTGGTCTCGCCGAGGAAATTAAAAGGACTGTGATTTGGTCCTTAAAACACTTTTGACCGCGACTAGTGTATCAGATTTCGGCATAATAAGTAAGTATAAATATGACTGCGGAGACGATTACTATTGGAAGAATCTACGGTGGAAGCCCGTATTTTATATGAGACAGTCCTTTGCAATGCCGCGCAATCTTTAAAGCTTTCGCTACGAATTCTTTAATATGGGGGCATCCTAACAAGACTCGATTAAACCAAAATCTAAATCAACATAAACCCGTGACTTTAGTGTTGAAGGAAGGGTTGGTAACCAGGGAAACAGGCTATGCTCAGGTTATCGTATGATTTGTCTTCATTAAAGAACATTATAATAAATCCAATTTATAACGATAGGTTTATGTTATCAAAGAAAAAGCCGTTCGTGAAAAACATTAATTCAATCCTTAAAAAGTTAATGAAACCAATATTATTCCCTTGGTCCATATTATTCATTTATTATTCCAGTCGTTAATTTACTACACCGTAATCCTTATTGATTGGGTTTTAAACTTATACTCCAACTAATAAGTTGTACGATAACTTTCATTTGCATAACGTCGCGATGTAATTTACACATACACGTTATTGTAAGTACTTTTACACTATGACAACAATAGTTTCATCAATTTAATACAGACTAATACCTTAGTTTTTCTATTAGAAATGAAAACGAACGTTAATATCATCAACATCATTCGCACGAATTAAAGATCAATTCAAGTTTAAACATCAACTCTTATTCAAAGTTGCGAACGATTTGCAATTCCATAAATTCTAGTTCTTCATTAAACCATACTTAGTTTTTACAACGCCAATAGTTCCGACAAAGGGGTTATCTTCAGTTTATATATACACTATAATGAAATCTTCATCCGCTTACGTAATTAGCAAACAATTTTATAATCAAAAAAATCCATACCTATTTTGAATTTGAAATGCGACTAGTCGGTTCAAAACCAAAAAATAACTATTTCAACCAATCTGTATAACAGTTCAAAACATCGTATAAACGTTCCTAATAGGTAATTATAACAGAATTCTTAAGGTCATTCCAACCAAACAATCCTTTATAAATTAGGCGCGAATTATATTTAAGCTAACGTGATATTACGACTATTCAATGTAAATATAGATATGGTTATATATCTGTGTATTTTGTGAGCGGTCACGCTACAGGATACACTCTTGAAGAGTATACGATAACGTGTCACGCGATAAAGTGCACTTTTGCAGAGTATACGATCACGTATCACACTGTAAGATACACTCTTGCAAAGTGGATAATATCGTGACACGCCAAAGGAGGGACGTTTAAAAAGCTTATGGTATAACTCTACGCTCCAGGTAACCGTAGTATAATGAAGGGGTATATTAGAATAGTAGTATTTTCAGTGTAGTAGGTCAACTTTACTGACAGTAAAGTGGACTATACCGACTGCTAGTTGAGTGTATTGTTTTGTGTGGGGTTGCTGTATTGGGTGTAAGTCGAGTACAGTACGCCCACTTCACACTAAGGCACGGACTCAGCAATTGGCCATACAAATTACAGTGCAGACAGGCTAGCGGTATGCTAAACTTAGAACAATATATCCACCACTTAAACACGTAATACTACTGTTACTTCGATCAATCTAATTGACAACGTTGCAACGTCTAAAGCCCTACCAACACTGATTAGTATTTATTAGGTTAATCATAAATAAACTATGTAGAAGAAGAAGCTATTTTCCGGTTACGCTTTACATCAAACAGAGGCTAGAGTAAAGGAAAGGTTTCTACGAAGGTATTTTACTATTGTTCCAGTCTTTACGGCAGTACGTAAAGAAAACCTTTAGATTGCACCAGTTTCTACAGTAGTTTAGAGGTAGCGACGGTATCGCTATCGAAAATACCAAGAAATCTTTACCATATCTTTTTTAAAGACGTTGAGATCAACTATTAGAAGTGTTAAAGTTCGGTAATTTGGCAAACGGCCAACTTAGTACTACTGTGGGCGCTATTACTGGAAAACCGACTAAGTCTCACGGCCGAAATAACAAATAAACCTTCGCTCTTTACTAACTATAATAAAAGACCTTGTACCTTACCCTTTGCACCTAACCTTTACCCCTAATTTACCTTTTTCACTTCCCTTACGCCAATTTAATCGTTAAGTTGCGCCAAAAAGCCACGTTATGCGATCCGACGCTGAATCGCTAAGTTCTCACACCACTTTACGCCAAAACACCAAGTTTCTACCCCTAAGGTTACTAAGTCATTTATCCTACACGATTGATGAATCCATCGAATTCTATCTAAACGTAAACTTTAAGATAACACTTCCTTAAAAAAATTAAAAATGGATTGAAAAAGATAAAGACTTTTTGGGGCCAAATATAGATAAAGCCTTAACCGAACGGAACTTGATCAACTTCTTTAGCCAATTTATTATTAAATAAGATGGCGGCGAAAAACTTAACCATAGCAAACGCGTTTTTCGCAAATATAGTAAGTTTTTCGACAACTGGATTATTAACATATGAAAGAATATCCAAAAAAGGGTTAAATCTAAATTAAAGGAAGAATTCTAGCTACGAGGGATTTTCGTGCCAGAAAAAGGCTCCACCAAGTTGTCAAACACCTTTTTCGATTTGGCTTAACTTGAAGAATACTTTCAAGACCTACACTCTAAGTGAATGGGTGTTGAGGAACTTTAACGCCCTTAAATGATATTTAGGGGACCTTCCCTTTACCTTTAATTAATTTAAGCTTTTTTTCACTCCAACGATAATGAACTTGTTAACCTGTTCGGCAATTCAGTAACTTTACGCAGAAGTGTGAAGTATGAATTTAGTAGCGGTAAAGTACGTAAAGCAATGGCCATCTATGCGGCTGGAGAAAATGATGTTAGCTTTTTACACCAGTTGATTAAATAAGACCATTAAGCCTTTTAAAACCTTTAAGTCCCTTTTATCCCCAAAACTTTAATTAAAATCACCAAATTTCCTAAAAGCTCTTTTATGGAAAGTCTGCCTACATACGAGAGTTTACCATAGGTCTTATTATAAAAAAATACCCTTCGGTTCAAGCGACTAGTAACTACCCTTAACACCGTGTTTCGAAAGCTTTAAAACTTAAACTACCAGGAAACACCAATAAAAACTGAGATAATTATTGTCATCTACCCCTAAAACCTATCAAAATGGTTAATATTAACTATAAACTTCTTACAGACTTCATGAAAATTTGGAACTATGAATAGAAGTGAGACAGAAAACCTTATATCTTTTGCGACACGAAAATATCGCTTTTTTAAAATATATCAAAATAGATAGAGGTTTTTCCTTTTTTTTTCCCACTTACTATTTCCTGAAATCTTGATATGGTATACTAAGGACTATTATCTGACTTTCCTAACCCGAGTAATTACGTTTCAAAAGATATATAACGGTATAAAAAGCCACTTTAAATACGATGTCTACCTTACATAATACTATATTAATTGGGTTATTACAAGGTAGGCCATGATGATAGTTTTAAAAAAAGGAGTAAACACCAATAAATGTGTTTAACCAGATGATTAACAAGTTGATGCTATGCCAGAAAGTAATAAGGAAGGTATACGTTAGCGAAGCCACGCTTCGCGAACAGGTACAGGTAGTAGTTACGGGTGTTAGCGAGTTTAAATACGCCTTATAACATCCAAATGCAACTTGTAAAGGCTTTCTTAGCCAATTAAGTTTTTTGATTACAACTGTAATGACACGTACACTGAACTTGCTTGGTATGTAAATCTAAGTTGTTAACTTCCCTAATATAAATTAACAAAACTTTAAGGTAGTAAATTACATCAATTGTAAGTACGGTTACGGGCGCTTTTAACGTTTAAAGTTTGGATTATCGACAATAGACTAGAGGAAACATCCACATTAATGTTAGTAAAGCCAAAATTTAAGTAGACCTAATAACCATAAGCACTATCGTCGTAATAGTGGTAAAAATGTTGGATTTGTGGCAAGTCTATTTGTTAGTAAACTAGGTACTCCCCCTTCCTAGCGAAACAAAAAAAAGGTGATATATTACATTTAATACTCCACCACTTCTAAACAGGATTTCTTTAATTAAATCGTTAACTTCGAAGGCGACGATATAATTGACGGCGATAGTAACCCCAAGCAGATTAAGTGACATAAAGATACTTCTCTTAACGCGGCTTAATAACTAGCGGACCACGCTTTTTTGTACTGATTAAGTGGTAAAAACCATTACCTTTACTTTGACCAAGCTCCTAACCCCTTATATGCCTTCAATCTTCTTGATTGCTATGCGGACTACACGTTTTAAGGTATTATACTAGACATAAAGGCAGTAAGGTACTTAACAAGAGGCTATTTGTAGTACATAGAATTACGGAAGGAAAGCACCATAGTTATTAAGATTAATCGTTACGATTCTGGAAAAGCTAGAGTTGGCTTCGGATCAGACGAACAATTATCGTTATTGGGGACAATGGTAATTCAAAATGTTATAAATAATTACTTTCCATATCCTTAAGTCCCTTATACCTTTCTTTCTCTACCTGGAGGATATAAAAACTCTTGGCGTTAACGTTGATGTTAATACAGACAAGCTAGTTAAAAACGGCCAAAGGTTTCCCTGCGTCTTTAAGTAGAAACACTTATAGTTTTGTCTTTAAGGGTTTAAAGTAGTGGTATTAAACTTGATGGAGTCGGAAATAAGTTAACTATATTGGCATTTTAATTACCTAGCCGTTAATAGGATATACAAAGTCCTAAAGCTCATAGGGTATAAATATATGGAATACATTTCCCTAAAACCTATGAAAGAGCTCTCTTATTATTGTTAAACGTATACCTAAATCCTCCGAAAATTGAAGTTCATATTGAAGAACGATAAGAACTTAAATTATATAGTTTTAATTAATGTGTTGTACTTAAAAATTAGCTCATTTTTCATGTTATTGATTTTTAAAACTCTTTTTACAGCGCCAAATTCCTAAAGTCCTTTTCGGTAAGGAATACATGGAAAAAAATAAAGATATTATGGATTGACACATACTTTAACCCACCTAACGTTGTCGTTTACAATATCGGCACCAATTTTGCGGCGGAGGAGTTTCAAAAGAATGCTAAGATAATGTGTATTTAGTGTAAATAGGTACCTGTAAAGTCCTAGTAGAGTATTAGGATGATTAAGAGAGTATACGACCCACTTCGCCGAATGTATAATATCTCTACATTAGAAATTGGAATCTTTATGAATCCAAAGGCATGCCTTTAGATAGCGGTAAATGACCTAAACTATATTGTGGGCCCTGATGACTTAATGCCAACGTTACTGGTCTTTAGAGCGTATCTACGTCTAATGAGTGAATCTCTATTATTAGTAAGTACCCAAAAGTATGCTACGACTTACGGTAAAGTTTTAGAAAAACTGAAAAGGGAATTGGCACGCTTTGAAGTTAATAATACCCTTAATACCAGAAAAGGTCCTATAATAATAAACGTATTTACTCTGCCGTTATGAAGTGAAGTTTTCGTATAATGGAAGCCGGGCAAATAAAAGGGCATATATTAAATATTAAGTATCATCAACTCTAAAGTGGTTATTGAAATTATTAACGGTTTTATATCTTTCCAAACTCCCTAAGTCCAGCCTTAAATTAAGGTTATTAACGATAAATATCCTTAAGTTAAACGTCCGAGTTAATAAGGATTTCCTTTACCTGTTATAGATAATCTAATAAAACACCACCAGCGCGAAAGACCCCTGAAAAGAAAGAAACGTTGAAAAGGAGGAATATATCTCAGGTTGCATCTATAATATTACTTGGCTAAACAGGAAAAAAAAGAGTAACAAAGACTTGGCATTGAAACTACGAGTATAAGGGAAAATTAAGACCCTCGGCAAACCTTTTTAAAAAAAGCGACAAATTCGAAATTAATAGTTTACTAAATCCAGGAGTTATATAATTCGTGTCGAAAGCAGATTTTAATCTCCAAAACCCAAACGTTATGATTTTTAGATCGAGGATTATTTACAAGGTCAAGGTTAAGACCACGGGGCGGCCGTATTCAAAGTAACGTCTAATCGTTTCAAGATACAACGATAAAGGTAAAACCCAGACCCTTATGTATTCTCTACCGATTTCAAAGATTGAACAATTAATACTCGTTCTGGAAATAAGCTTATTATAAAAAACAAAGGGAAAGTTTACGCTTAACAACTGTAATATAATGTAAGCCTATACGTAATTAGTAACGGATCTATAACAGATCGTATTACTGAAATTAACGCAGGAACTACGTGTTATTTACCCTTCAAAACGGTAATAAGATATATTAAGTTACTATACGAATTGGTTCACGCAGGCTTTTATTGGCTTTTAATTTACTAGCTATACTTTAAATTACGGTCAGGTATAAATTTTTCAATACACAACCTGTATTTATTAATGATATAAAAAAATACTTTGGTCTCATGGGTATACAGATTAACGATATCCTCTTCATCACAATTGTTAGGTTTATGGCATTAAAATAACACGCGATTAAGAACTCTAAATTTTGGAATTGCAAGCTGGTAATGATGTTAGCAGAGAGTAATCAACTAAACTTTAACGGATCGTTAATTTATATGCTTAGTATTAATGCAGGCTTTAGTTTTTGTGAAAAGGGATAAGGCCCTGGTTGAGCTATAATCGATAAGACTAACGCGACTAGATTTTGTAGATACCTTAAATAGTATGCTCGTAACAACTATATTGTTATTCTATATAAATCGGAGGCTTTTTACAACTTTTTTATCGTGGCCCAGGAATAAAAACTAATAAGTAACGACGTTGACCGGCTTGATAGAAGAATTTAGTAACAGATACGGAATCTGGATCGAAGGATTAATATATTCCTAATAGATTTGACGAAGGCTGACCTGATAATTTTACGAAAGGGCTTTTTGTAAATAACACCAACCTATCTTGAAAAATCGACTTCCTAATAACCTTTGTTGACGAAAATACATGGTAAAACCAATTCAACATTATCGTTAGCCTAATTACTTAAACATTTATTTCAATGTAAAAGGATTATATAAAACTTGTTAGCTTCAGTGGTTTACGATATAATGGCTGGATTTAACGTAGGTATGGCATTGTACGAAACTCTTAACCTTATTATCAGGTAGCTAACGATTTTCTTTTTTCGGTGGTTATTTGTAACAACTCGAGGAGCCTGTTCGAATGCCTTTCAAAGCTCGGAATCATTAGCGAAAAACGCCTGATGATCTATGTAATAGCACTCCATAAGACCTACGAAAGGAGGGAGATTAAAGAGTTTCGATGGATTAACGGCAAAAACAATCCTTTTGATGCTATGAAGAAGGCTTTGTCGAACAAGACCTTAGAAAGGTTTTATAAATAGTAATAGGTTAACTATACGTATCGAAGGCTACGTTAATAGCTTGTCCGGTAAACTTAAGTTATGTAGCGGCGGTTAGAGATATACCAATAAACTAAAATACTACTAGGGAACTAACGATAGCTAATTTTTTAATTAGCACAGCTAAAGTAAAGGTTTATAAAGGTTTCTAGAAGAAGAATTTTGTATAGGAATCGATAAAGTCGAACTTTAGAGCTGTAGGTCAATTAGCAGCAATTAGAGTTAATTTGCATACAATTGGATAGAATTAAATACAGAGGTCAATTAAAATTGACAGGGGTTTAGCCAATTACCGAAGTCTCAGTTTAAAGTTTACCGGAAAAGATTAGTAAACCATACTAACGTATGCGCACAAACTAAAAATCCGCTAGTATTGGAATAGTAGTATTTGTAATGTAATAAGTCAACTTTACTAACATTAAAGTCAACTATACTAACTGTAAGTTAAGTATATTATTTCATATTAGTTTACTGTATTGAGTGTAAGTCGAGTATAGTACGCCCTACTTCACATTAGGGTACGGGCCAAGATATTATCAATATAAATTACAGTGCAAACCGGCTAGCGGTCTCCCAAACCTAGAACAATACATTTACCACTTAACCACGCAATAATACTGTTACTTCAACCAATTGAATCGACAAAGTTGCAACTTTTAAAGCTCTAAGAATAGGGTACAATAATATTGGAAAAAAAGATATTATAATTTAATTGTTTACTTTGCAACAAACGAGTTACTGTTTGATTTTAGTATTTATTGCTTTCCTAAATACTTCCTTTAAATTTCATTTTAAGTTCCTAGATATTATAAAAACCACGGAAACACTATTTACCTAGAATATTTCTACGTATTTTGAAAGCAACTTTATGGCCTGTTCAAAATTGGTATATATTGATTTAATCCCTATTTAACTCTCTATAACGAGCACTTCAGAATGATCAATTTAACCTTAAACATTTGTCTATTAGTTTCAACAACATATTGAAAAGGATTTGTGCTTATTGTAATGTAAACCAATGATACACTTATATTATATAATACATATTTTTTTGTAATAAAGGAAAGTAAGTTTGATGACTTCAATTTCAACGAGAAGCTAATAGTTCACCCAATAGAGAACCGCCTAGTTAGCTTTAATGATGCTATAATTACGCTTTGAAGGGGTGTTCTTCAGCTTGCGCAAAAAGATAAATAGGATAAATTTGCTTTTATGAACTTGGTTAACATTAACCGCTCTAATAAATATATGTGTTAACTTATGTGTGAAATATGTGTTATATTGGTCTTATAACTGGAAGCTACGTTTTTTATTTTTTTTATATATAATGTTGGTCAAACTTGTCGGATAAAGTATACAGTGCTTTTAATAAGCGCCTTGAATAGAAAGTCAGTAATACGAGATGCGGCCTTCGCTTTGTACTATTCAATATAAGTATAGTGAAGTTAGTTATTTTTATTAATAAATTATACTCGAAAAATACTGATTATGATTCGTCATTAAAGTTTAGATTTATTTTTAGTAACGAAATACCAACTCAAAATAGATTTCCCCTTCATAGTAACGTTATTAATTAGAACTTAACAAAATATAAATGGATTATTCTGAGAGTTTTAGCCTTTAAAATTTATAGCATAGTAAAATAATTTGACTCCGGTATTACTATAACAATAACGGTTCGTATAATTATTTTGAACCTTAATTTAAAACACCTCCCTGTTATAATTTATAGTAACCCATTTTTCCTTTACGAATACCTTGTTAAACTTGGTATTACAAACGAAAAAAGCATTATAATCGATATTATAGCTTTAAAAGAGTTGTACAAATGTTGCGAAATTAAGTAGATGAGATGGATTAACGGGAAGTTAAACCTAGCAGATACGACAACCAAAATTGCTCTTAATATGGTATTAAAAGCTTTTGTATTTACAAATACTCTTTTTGTTAGCATTATTGAGAAGATTTTAGGACCTAACCCTAAATAGATATATTACTTTTTACCCTTTTTATATTTTATTTACGACTTGAATTTGTTGATTTCCTTTTAAATAGGCTGTTTTCCGCGTTTTTAGCATATCTTCACTCTTTGAATTTGTTATTTACATCTTTATTAACACATTATTACTCCTCACTTTCATTTATATCATTTTCTTTTCGATTTTCTATGAATGTAATTTAATTTTTGTATAAAAATTTACACCGAGGCCGGGAAAACCGGAAAATATCAAAGATGGAAGTTAATCACTGCCGAATAGGTAGGGGGTAGCTATGGTTGCGTTATCTTCGTCCTCTTCCTCGTTCTTTCCACCATCGCCGTCGTTTTCGTCGTTGCCATCGTTATCGCCGTTGGCGCTACCGCTACTGTCGATGCCACTATCGGCGTCATGGGCAGAAGGAGGGTCCCGTGCCTGAAGTTATATTCCCTTTGACAGGGGGCGCGGGGAAAGTTCGCCTTCCTTACGACAACGCGCGATAACGTCGTCGAAATCATTTACTTAGTATATACGTAAGTCTGCCTACTAAGCGTTAGTAACAATTGCAGTTTTCCTTAACCTTTAGTTTGTATTTAATACTCATTAATTTCGTTTTATTTCATGTTCTTAAAGAATAATTATTTTTAAGAAAACTTTCAACGAGATATTTAAAAGGTCAATAACAAATTATTGAATTTAAAATTACGCATTAAAAAAATTATTAGTTCAATGTGGAAATAGTAGGCGTATAATAAGGCTTCAATTTACGGCCTCAAAATTACCAGAATGAGGGTATATCTGTTGTTATTTTGTTTATAATAGTAATATTGGAACGAACAACCCCCGTTTTAACGCTAATCGTAAATGGATTTACCCATGAGGGCGAACTTAACGTACGGTACGTAAAACTTATCTATTAACGGCTCGGATATATAAATTCGGCTATATCATTTTAACGCTTGACGTGTCAAAAACAACTCGCATCGTACCCCTACACACTGTGCTTCTAAGCGGCGAGACTAATCTGTTACCTCCGCTTTATTGAAATAAATATTAATATAGTATAATTTGAAATGATAACTATTATATATCGTATTACAATTCGAAAATATTATTCTTTCATTAACAGGAGTTCGTTACGAGTAATAGGATTTTTATCCGTAACGAAAAAGTAAGGTTTATAACCTTAAAAGCCTAACGCTTTTCATTTCAGGAGGTAAGAGTAGGAGGGGAGAGTGAAAAAGGAGGGGAAAAAAGGGGGGTAGCGGTTACGGCGGTGGCGACAGGCGAGAAAAGAGAAGAAAAGAGGGTGGCAGATTTATTGTTGATAACGAAGGGGCGAAAAATAAAGGTAGTAATCGACGAAATGTTGCCAATATTTTGGCGGGTGTTAGTATTAAGGGCGGCAAGACTTACGGTAACGGCTGCCACCTCAGCGCCGCGGCTCTATTTTGCTAAATGGCATCTCCCAACCCTATTTTTACGAGGTATTGTTTTAATAAACGGTTAGGACATAGTTTTGATTAAGTTATTCATCCATATAAGAGTTCAGAATAGCTGATTAAAAACGGGTGGTTTAAGTGTACAAACTCTTAATAGTCAATTAGAGGCTTACTTTAAGACTAAAGGTACGTTGTTGAATGGAAAAAGAAATAAAATTCTACCTTAATCGATGGCGATACATCTTTTCATACTAATTTCAAAAGTACATAACATCGATAATTATATCTTTACAATCACAACTTTACAAAGATTATCAACTTTTTCGTTTAACCTTTGAACGCCTACAGTACTATTAGTACCAGACTTACTACTTTTACTATTAAACGAATAATTAAGGGCTCGGATAAATTGTATTGATACTATTGAACGATTATATAAGGGTTTAGATAATTTCCACCGTTACTACTTCATTATGAATACGAAAAATATTAAAGAAGAACTGATTACCCATTTAGATATAATTATATATTCTTATCGTAAATACGCGGTTATATTACAGAATATACTCTTATTAAGTATACGATAACGTCTTGCGCTATAAGATGTACTCTTGCAAAGTGTATGATAGCATGTCACACTCCAAGAGGGACGTTGTCAGAGTACATGATTGAGGGTCACGCTCCGGGTAAAAGCTTATAAGCTCTCACCTAAGGCATACACTTTCCGTATGCCTTTTCTCCCTCTCGTAAAAAACAATCAATCATGAATACAATTCTATCTTCGACTTCTTACGTTAACATATAAAGAGACTTTATGGACATTAAACTTCCTATTAATAATTGCTACTAAACTTACTACCAATACAACTACCAAACGTTCTCTAATCTTCTAGATCGTTAAAGATTGCGTAAGGATCTGGTATTAATCATTATTACCATATCTTTAAGCAATTAAGCTAAAATTTTAGTACGATCAATCCGTGGTTTTTCCTTTGACCGTGTACATAATTTTTAACTTAAAAATCGCAACATCAGGATCATATTGATTAAAGTTGCGTTTGGATACGAATTATACAACTCCTCGTGTAAGGAGTCTATCGATCTCGTGCCAATTGATTTCCTCAAAAGGTTTACCTAAGGTCTTGATAATTCTTTATATACGGATCTTAACGATCAAGTTTTAATTATAATAGTCTTTTCTTATAACTCAAGCAGTCTTTTAAGTATGCTCCGGTGTATATTTCTCAACGTTATTTTTAGTGTTCTTTCTCTCTTATCTTCGGTTGTTCCTCCATCGATTCACTGGCTTGTCAATTGAAAGAGAAAATGGAATATATTATCTCATTAGCCTTTGTTAAGAATTGTCATCAACATTCGCTCTAATATAAAGTTTGTCTTGTGTTATACAAAACGTAGAGGAACCGTTAATGAATCCCACAAACATTTTTAAGTTAATAATACTCAAAAAAATCAATCAGCTATCACATTTAATTTACTCACACTACACAAATAGTTCGCTTTACAATGGCAAAGTTAATACTTAAATCGTCGTAATACCGTTCCTGGTATTAATTGTATCATTAACTTAACGCCTAGCTAATTCCTTTCAGAATATTTTCAAACCCTTACATTACACAATAACCATCTTTTGGATACTTGCCAATAAAAGATATTCACTCGTTAAATAAGGATATGTTCCAAAACTCAACAACTTAAGTACCAGATCGTTCAGGCTTACGATTTTATTTAAACCCTTTACTACCATCTCAAAACATGACTCCTGATTTTTTAAAATTTCAACCTATAACATAAGGATATTATATATTTTAATTAATATAGTATATATTCTTTCGACTTCATTGATACTTCAATTAACCCTAATAAATTCTTATTTGAATTAAATCCCTATTATTGTAACATTAACTTATAATTTCATTGTAATAATTTTGGTGGAGGAGTCGTAGATAGTAACGTTTGATAGTGCTAGGTATATGTTAATCCATAAAATGCTTAACGTGTTATTAGTATCTCTTACCTATAGCAACTTTAGGAACTTCGCAACTTGAAAAGAGATTATTGAATTTACAACGTAAAGAATAGGGTTATCATTCTAGTAAAAAACGTTGGTAAAAATCTTAGAATCAAAATTCTTATAGTTCTGGAAGTAAATTTGAACCTTTCAAATATTTAAACGTTGTTTTGATAACGGTGCAAAAAAATAATAACTTCCAACACGAAATAATCTATATATTTTAACCTTGGACATTGGAGAAATTTATACAGCCTATCAATAGATGAATGATGAAAACGCTGGTAAAATAAACGTATGTCTAAACTTTATTAAATTTATCATCGTTTCTATTCGTACTTAAATATCAAACAATAGGTATAATCATTCAAAACCGAAAAGAAACCTCTGGCTTTCCTTTACCAAGTTATTAATGATAACATTGACATTAACACCGAGAATCTTCATGTTTTCTAAAAAAATAAACTATGGGGTAAAGCACTTCAAAATGTAAAAGCCAATCGGTCTAACAACTGTTTCCACAATATTCAATCCCAATAACGACAATTTTTTACCTAAATAGAATAAAACTCTAGCTTTACCAATATTCTAACAATTCATCTATTTATCAACAGTGTTTTCCCATCGTAGTGAAATATACTATAAATATCCTCATATTAAATATCTTACTACATCTGTATCTGATATAATTATTCAATACGTGTACTTTGCATAATAATCATAAAGATTAGTGGTATACAAATGTTCAAAAGCTTAATCTTTATATAACAGGTAAGTGTATTTTCCTCTTAAGTGGTAAAGAAAGGTGTGATCAACTAGATGCTAAGTAATTTTAAAGACAGTAGATTCATGCAATATGAATTGTTTCAACGCATTGATTTTATTATTTGACGCGTCTTTTACCTCGTAATATACGATACGATCTAAGTTATTCTTTTTAAAATTTATATAGTACTAGATATTATATATTACCCACTTCCTATAACGTTTGGAAATGTAGTAACGATTGAAATAATAACCGGACTTAATACGAATCTAACACTTTTCATCATCATTACCATGATAATGCTTATAAATACCATATCCACTTAAGACCTACGTATGTTACTATATTCAATGTAACTTCCGATTCGAAGACCTTAAACTAAATTGCCACATATAATCTTTGCTTACTTACGGTTGGTATAATACGTAATCAAAAGATTTTCGTTATCCTAATTACGGAAACTTTTAATTGAGGGGTACATACTGATTAAATTTGGCGAAAAAGTCATCATAGTTGATAAGGAAAACCGCAATCAATCAACAAAAGTATTTACAATTAGAATGTAAGCGTTATACAGCGAGTTAAAACTCGCTAACGCCAATAAAAACCACTCGAACCTACTTATGAAGTCTATCTTCGCCAACATATAATTTTCCCATTGCTTTCTAGCATAATATCAACTTAACTAACATCCAGTTCAAAATATCCATTAGTCTGTCCTCTTCTTTTTTTCGTGACTATTATTATCGTTTACCGAGTCGTAAACTAATTCATGTGGTATTACGCAGAGTTGATGTTGTATCCAAAAAAACTTTCTATTTCGTTATAAACTTCATAAATAATACACACTTTAGTCTAAAAGACCTAGTAATAATACATTACATAGACCGTAAGAACTCCTGGAAATAATAAGTGTAAATTTAAAGATGAAACCTTTATTTATCTACAAATTTTAAAGAATATCATTATATTTTTATCGAGAAAAGAATAAGGTTTCTTGAAATGCTTCTTTGTATTATTCCAAATTTTAGCCAAGTTTGTAAAAGTCTTGTAATTAATATTGACTATATAAGCTAACTTGAAAGATAGATTATAATAGTTGTCCCAGTCGTGGATAATGTTTTTCCTCAACTTAATCACTAGGTGTTATAAGTTACGGTGATAGGGGTAGTTGCCAATTGCTTGGCCTAAAGGGTAAAGTAGTGTGATAAAACTTGTAGTAGGCTTTCATTTGTAGGCGTACTTTCCTGAGTCTTATCTAGTTGCGTTAAAAAAAAGCTTCACCTTCAAGAATTGAATGATTAGAAGGAAAACCTTAATAATATTAGTAATCTTACTATATTAAACGTTGGGTAGCATCGACTTTGATTTATTATACCGTGTTAGCAGCCACTGATTCGTGTGTTCTTTCCCCTTTGAACGCTTATTCTGTACTACTACGGATAGAAACTAAATTGCTGAACAACTCAACAGGTTTACTACTTTCGGCATATAAAAAGATATTAACCAAGGAGTTAAATTTTTCACTTGATTCGGAATGAAAAGGTGGTCCTTTAAAAAAGTATATAAGGTCATCAATAATCGGTGTAAATACCCTTTCATTTTTTTCGAAGGTTTTAAAGTTAAAGATTTGAAAGGTAGTTCACTAGTTATACTAATAAAAAAAAAGGGTTTTAATAGTCCGTTTTGGATCTCGTGTAGACTGAAAACCGTAAAATAACATACTTCTATCTTAAACTTAATCTTGGAGGTATATAAAATGATCTTCGACCTGTTCATTTTAAATGATCAAATAACTTAAAAAAATATTAAAAAGCGTGGGCACTGCAGCTAAAGTTTTCCCTACCATTCGTTTTTAGAATATATTAACCAATGTCATTGATAAAAAGCTATTGAATTAAGGTTTCTTTAACGTACATATCAAGAAGTTTTTCGTTATATTGTTTGGAAAAGATGGAACCGAAGGCTTCAATTACATTTATACGTTTTTGATTACTTTCTATCTTGACATTTGAGCTGTCTAGCTAATTTCAATCTAGGTGAGACTTGGTCATTTGAAAGCGGTGTGACGTGGCTGTTCGGCGTGGTGGAGACTTGTCGATTTGGATAAAAAGACTCAATGATTTGCACGTAAAATTTCGTAAAGTAGCCTATTTGTTGCTACTTGACAATCTCGGTGTTTTTTCTTAATGCAGCGATTTTAATGTATTCGATGACGTATCCGATGAACCATATTGTAATTTAATGAGAGAAGATTGGTATATAAGGTAAGGTTTGACATTATAATTTAATGGTTACTTATTATTAACGTAGTTGTTTGTTGTTATAATGGTTTTTGATTTAACAGTTTATAATTAACATTTTGAAATGGTAATATCTACTTAGTTATTGGCCAATTGTAGAGATCTTAGTAACTTAGTTATTGCTTTCTTTACGATTTAGGACTTTTGAGGGATAATTTCAATATTTGTCTTCGAAAAAGTTTGATAAACAGTCCTTAATTTTTTTAATGGAGACATCATTTCCCCCTTTTGACTACTATGAAAACTGTCGCAATTTGTAAAGACCTTTCGCAATAATCCTTCCTTCATTTCACAGTACAAGGCGTAAACATAAAATAGCTTCTTCTTTTACATGATTTTTTTGTGCTCAAGCTAATAATCATTTATTAATAATGATAGGCCTTTAGACTTTTCAACGTTTTCGATTCGAATCGTAGTCGAAATATCAGTTTTACTGCATAGTCAAGTCATAAATGTATTGTTCTAAGTTTGGCAAACTGCTAGCTAGTCTGTATACTACTTTGTAGGGCCAATTGTATGGCTCGTACCCCACATTGAATTGGACGATCACCTTCAACAAAACTTGACTATACTGTACTTGAATAAAATTGCAACACGTATGATATTTATTTTAAATGATTTATATGAACCTTTTCTATATAAAGTTATTGAAACGCATTTCAAAAATCATTGGCAATACGGTAAAATATAAACCGAGAATTAAAATCTTTGGGAAATTAACATTTGATTTAATCTCCATAGGAAGTAATATTTAACACATATATAGATTGCATTATAGTTTTAGCATCAGTGGTTTCAATTGAAATTTTATGGAATGAAATAGGGTGTAAGAACTTGGATTTTATTAAATATGTTACATGTAGAACTTTTGAAAGTATACTTTTATTTCCTGTGTGTAAGGCATATTCAACTGTCAAATAGACTTTTCCTACAAGGTAATTTTTCTTAAGACATTGGAGTTATCTTCAGGAAATCATTTCAGATAATCATACTAGTTTTTGTTGGTTATTCAGAAAATGGTTTGGAAAAAAATTTGATACAAAACTTATGATAACCGCTACCTAATATCCTTATGCAAACGAGCGAACCGAGAGTGAAATTTAGGTTAAGAAATTGACATTGTAATATTATATCGCTAAAAACTATAAATTTTTCTAAAGAAATTTTATGCACGCCTTATAACGAAACATAAATCATAAGCATTAAAACAATGAACGTGAATGGAATCAATTTCTATTTACCTTAAAATACGTGTATTTATGAATTGCTTCATATAAAATCTATTAAGTTAAAAACCGAAAATTCTATTAACATGAACGTATTTTCGCTGCGATAGTTATTATACCATAGATATCGTTACTTTGAATATAAAAGAACGTTACAATATAAATTATTGCTAGAAAGATTTTGAAGTTGAACAATAACATTTGATTAAAGACAGAAAAAGCGTAAATTGCTATATTAAGAAAGTAAACTAACGGTATCAAAATTTATACTTTATATATTTTTGTTACCTCAAATGTTTTGGCTTTCATATTAGAGTTTCCTTTTAATTTACGTATATATTTCATTTTGGGTATTGAATACCTAAAGCTGAATTGAGGACAAATATGAATCTATTTTATCCCATAACTTTACTTTTTCAACTCGTATTGTATTATAAATATGAGCAGATTGTATTTTTACAACGTTGAACACATTTTCGATAAATTCTAGAATCTCCGGCGTCGCCTAAGCTCTTCAATGTTATATTTGGTTCAAAAGAAACATTGAGACAATAAAAACATTGAATAGAAAGTTTTGGTGGATTTTGAATATTATATACGACATATGAAGAACTTTAATTTATTTTGTCTTATGGTAAAGAATAATGATAATGATATTTGAGTCACATGAAACTTTGTTCTCGAGAGAAGGTATTATTTCGAGAAGATATTTGCAGAGATAATCGAGATATTGTATTATTTTTAGCGGGCTGAATTTTTTAAAACATGATGGGATATCACAGTGGGATACTGAAATTGGTCTGTACAATTGTTCAACTTGTAAGTATATGCACATTCTAGTAGATTTAGTATTTGTTATTGGAATCCATGTTTCAAACTTAGTTTTCTTCTATTATGATCGACTACCACTACCACGATACCAATTCTTTTAGATTTATACTGCCATCTATTTAACGAGAATAATGTTTTAAATAAATCTTATTTGGAAAATTAAGATGGAAAAACACGGTTTCAACTAATCAATTAGCAAATGTAGAATATCGGTATATAAAGTATAACTATAACAGAAATTCAGGTCTAATATAGTATATAATATATTTATGGTATTGGTAGGCCTTTGCCAATAATTGGCCTTTAGATGTTGCAAAGTTGTCGATTTGATTGGTCGAAGTACCAGTAGTATTGCGTAGTCAAGTGGTGGATGTATTATTCTAGGTTTGGGAGATCGCTAGCCGGTCCGTACAGTAATTTTTATGGCTAATCTTTTTGCCCATGTTCTAATGTACAATGGGTGCATACTTAAATTAATTTATCATCAATACAATAGACCCATAAACAATACACTCATCTTATATTTAGTATAGTAAACTTTACTATAATTAAATTTGACTTGCTGTATTGCAATTAATAATATTCCAATATTAGTTGATTTTTGGTTTTTACGCGTACGTTAGTGTAGTCTATTAATTGTTTCAAGTTACTACTAAATTACCCTCTTGATAACTAGCCAAACTGTTGGTAATTTCGTAGCTCAATTGACTTTCATTACCTTCATTTGCTCCACGTTTTCGAATTTTAATTTGATTCATTCCCAAAAACAAATCTTCCATCACAGACTTATATAGCCCTCAAACTTAACCATAATTATCCAATAAATTACCATCACCGGCTTCATTCTCAAGGTCATCTTCCAGATTATCAGGATACCCCTATTCGTTAATACGTAACTTGAGATTCTAAGGTGGCCTGTTAATGTAGTCTTCAATATGTATAGTTAGTTCATTACTGTTCACAAACCTTTTAAGAGCTTTATTTAGTGATGATTTTCTTACAGCGTTTATGAAATTGTCTTTGTTATTAACCTATCGGAATGACTACATCTCCCCACATTTTCATAGATTTTATAGTGTATTATTAAACTGAATATTAGGCATTTTTCGCTAGTAATTACGATTTTCGAAAGGTATTCGAATAAATTCCTCAAATCGATAAAAATTATTACTGAGGGAGGACAAATATTTAACAGATTATTAATAATATTATGTGTTGTTAGGACTTCAGACGTTGCAACGTTGTCCCTTCGATTGGTCGAAGTAACAGTAGTATTGCGTGGTCAGATAGTGAATGTATTTTTTTAGGTTTTGCAGACCGCTAGCCTGTTTACACTGTAATTTGTATAGCCAATTACTTGGCTTGTGCCCTAGTGTGAAGTGTGGCCTACTATGTTGGACTTACACTCAATATAGTAAGTCTACAAAAAATAATACACTCAACTTGAAGTAAGTGTAATCAACTTTACTTACATTAAAGTTGATCTACTGTATTATATATAGTACTATTCTAACACTGACGGCTTTTTAGTTTGTACGTGTACGTTAGTATAGTTAATCAATATTTTCCGGTACGCGCTAAACTACCACCTCGTCAACTAGCCAGATCCATATTAATTACAATTGACCTCTACATTGAATTACAACCAATTGTATACAAATTACCCCCGTTTGCCGTCAATTTCTCTATGGCTTCGAGGTCTGAGTTTTGCAACTCCTACAAAACATTGATCCGCCACAGGCTCTTTATAAACGTTTACGTCAGCCGTGTTAATCGAATAAATCCTAATCGTTAATTTCCTAACAATCTTTCAATTTGTCAACATGTCCTTGGTCGTCGGCACGTAACTTAAGCTTACTAGGTGACCTATTAAGGTAGCTCTCAATATATATAGTCTGCCTATTATTATTCACAAATCTTTTTAGAGAATTGTTCGGCGTTGCTTACATTATTAAATTAGCAGGATTGTCTTTGCTATCAATCTATCGAAACTCCTTCATCTCTATCCCTTTGTAGGCTTTACGGACTGCTATTACGTCGATTATCAGGTGTTTTTTCGCTAATTGTTCCGAGTTTTATAATGTATTCAAAAGGGCTCTTTGAGTCGGTATAAATCACTACCGGAATAGGAAGAATTCTTAATTACTTGGTAATAATGTTAAGAGTTTACTATAATGTTATACCTATATCGAAGTCTGTTATCATGATATAACCTTCCGAAGCCAACACGCTTCGTAAAATCTTTTTACACTGAATAAAAATCCAGTAAATGAAGTTGCCAATAATGCTAAACTAGTCTTCCTAACTATTTTCGTTAACGAAAGTTATCAAAAAGATAATTTGTAAAAATAGGTCGGTGTTATTTACAAAAGATCTATCTATTAAAATAATTAACTTAGCCCTCGACAAGTCCATGAATATTATATCAATCCCGCGGTCTGAATTCCATATTTGCTAATCGAACATTTTATTTAATTGGTCAAAGTCTTTATCCGATGTCTCTTATATTTGTACCGCGATTGATAGGTCCTATGATACCTTTGATTAATATAGTATGGGAATATAATTGTCACAAACACGTTATTCAAGATATTGTTCGGCCGTAGCTACATGAATCTTATCAATTGTAACCAAATCGGTGCTTCAGTTCTTTTAGAGAAAACTAAAGCTAGTATAAATACCAAGTATATAGATTAACGAACTATTAAAGTTAAGTTAACTACCCGTCGGTAACTTTGTAACCGACTTACAATTCCAAAAATTAAAATCATTAGTCGCTTGTTATTATAATGCCATGAAGCAAGTCATTCTAACGAAAAGAGTATTGTCAATTTACATACCTATTAGGCTAAAGTCTTTTTTTACGTTACCAATAAATACGGGTTGTATATTAAAAACTTTATCGCTAGCCGTAATTCAAATTGTGATTAATAGGTTTAAAACCAATAAATACCTATTTTAGCTAATCCGTATAATGGCTCAATATATTACATTACCTTTATTAAAGGGTAAATAATACGTAGTTCGTACGGTAACTCTAATAGTATGATCCGCTTTAAATCCGTTACTAATTACATGTAAGTTTACGTTATATCACGGTTATAAAACGTAAAATTGTCTTTAGCCTTAATTAGTAAACTTGTTTCCAAAACAACCACCAAACGTTGGTCAATCTTTTAAATCGTTGGTGATTACATACGTATCTGGTCTTTACTTTTATCGTCGTATTTTTAACAATTAGATGTGACTTTTTGTACGGTCGCCCCGTGGTCTTACTCTTAACCTCGTAGATAATCCTCGACTTAAAGATCGTAATATTTAGGTTTTAAGGGTTAAAATAGGTTTTCTTCACAAATTCTACAACCACTCAAGTTAGTAGGCCGTTAATATTGATCCTATCGCTTTCCTTAAAAGGTTTTCCGAAAGTTTTAATAATCTCTTATACTCGGAACTTTAGTGTCAAGTCTTCGTTATCCTTCTCTTTCCTGTTTACCCAAATAGTATTATAAACGCGACCCGGTGTATATTTATCCTCTTTAACGTTCGTCTTCTTCTGGAGTCGTCTAGGCCGACCCCGTTTCATCAGCTTATCGATATCAGGTAAAGGAGGTTCGTATAAACTCGGCTTCTTGGCTCAAGTATCCTTATAATTAATATCCCTAATGTAAGACTTAACCTAGGTGGCATGAAAAAAAATAAGACCGTTAATAATTTTAATAACTATTTTCATGTTTACAATACGTAGAATCTTAGACGGGCTCTCCAATTTGCTTGACTCCTGCTACACCAGAACTTCATTCTACAACGGCAAAGTAAGTACATCGATTGTTATAAAGCCATTCATGGTATTAAGGCTGTTATTGACCTGGCAACGTGCCGATTTCTTTCGTAGTTCCCTTAAAAGTTTGCCGTAGGCTGCAACACGCTTTTAGGTACTTACAGATGGCAGAGATTCACTCGTCTGGCATAGGTACTCTCCCAAGAGCAATAACGTTAGTATTATGCCGTCAGGTTCCACCATGTCATTTAGGCCCTTCACCACTATTTAAAGGCGTGCCTCCAGATACGTAAAGCTTCTAATTTCCAAAATCAAGATATTATAAATTCGGAAAAGTAGGACCTATACCCTTTTAACCTTCACAATACTCCAGTAAGTCTTTACAAGCACCTATTTACACTAAATACTCATTATTTTAACATCTTTTTAAGATCCCACCGCCGTAAAGCTGGTACTGGCATCGTAAAGGGTGATGTTGGGTTGGCTTAGGTATGTGTCAATCCATAGCATCCTTAGTGTTTCCCACGTATCCTTTACCAAAAGGGACTTTAAAAACTGAGCCCGTTAAAAAAAGTTACGAAGTTAACAACATAAAAAACAGGCTTATAATTTAAGTAAAACCTATTAACAAAAACTTCGTAATTCAAGTTCTTGTCGTCTTTTAATGTAACTTTAAATCTTCGGTGGAATTGTATATAAATTTGGCAATAATAACAAAGCTTTTTAATATCTTATAGGGTAAAGTATTCTACATCTTTATGCCTTATAGACTTCAGGACTTTGTATAGCTTATCAACGGCGAGGTTGTTCAAACGCTGGTATAGTTAACGCATCTCCGGCTCCGTTGGTTTTAACATCACTGCTTTAAGCACTGAAAGTTAAAATTATAGATACCCCTACTTAAAGGCGAAGGGAAAACTTTGGCTGTTTTTAACCAGGTCGTCTACATTAATGTCGACGTTAACGCTGAGGGTCTTTGTATTATCTAAGTAAAGAAAAAAAGGGTAAAGGGATTTAGAAATGTGGAAAATAATCGCTTTTACAACAGTCTAAACTGCCGTTATCCCTAGTAACGATAGTTACTTGCCTAGCCCGAAGCCAACTTTAACCTTACCTGCATCGTAACGATTAATCTCAATAGCTATAGTGTTTTCCTTCTGCAATGCCAGGTATTAAGAATAGCCTCCTATTAAGTACCTTATTACCCATGTATCTGTCATAATACCTAAAAACGTGCAATACGCGTAACAATCGCAAATAATAAATGTATGTAAGGGGTTAGAGGCTTAGTCAAAGCAAAGGTAAGGTTCTTCACTACTCAAGCGGTATAGGAAGACGTAGTCAGCTAATTACTAGACCGCACCAGGAATAGTATCTTTATGCCACTTAATTTTCTTAAGGACATTATCGCCGTTAATTGGCTTGTCCCCTTCGAAGTCTGCGATTCGGTCCAAGTAATCCTATTCAAAAGTGGTAGGGTACTGGATATAATACATTACTTTTTGTTGTTTCGCTCAGCAAAGGGGTGCCGAGTTAACCAATAGCCAAACTTTCCATAAATCCAATATCTCGTGCCACTAATACATTAATAGTGTTTACGGTTAGCAGATCCGTTTAAATATTAACCCTATTAGCGCTAAAGAGGCTATTAACTCTAGTTTATAATCGGTAGGCTAGACTTTAGCTGTTAAAGACGCCTATAGCTGTACTTACGATAGACGTAATTAACTACTGCAAAGTTTTTTTCATAGATATTAAGAAAGTTGCCAGCTTAAGGGCTCATACCAAGTGAGTTTAATATAATCGCCATCATAATGACTAACGAGGAACGCAATTAGCTAAAAAAGCCTTCGTAAGTAATATCTAAGCGTTGTAATGCGTATTAAATTTCGTTAACGCCTATAACTACTGCCCGTACCTGCTCGCGAAATGTAGCTTTGCCAATATAAGCCTCCCTCATTACTTATGAAAATAATATCAGCTTATTAAACATCTGGTTTAACATATCCATTAATGTTTTCTCCTCCTTCTTCTTCGTCATTATTATAGTTCTCCGTATAGTAGCCAAGTCTATATAGTATTAGGCGAGGTAAACATCGTACTTGAAATGGATTTTTATACCAGTATAAACTTTGCGAAAGGTATTTGCTTGCGTCAGAATGGTCAGGTAATAGTCCCTAGTGTACATTGTAAAAATTCCGGGAAATAATAAATAAAAACCAAAGGGCGAAACCTCCATTCACTTACAAATGTTCAAAAAGGGTATCATCTTTGTATCGAGGAATTTTTAAGGCTTTCCGTTATATTTCTCGACATCATTACAAATCTCAGCGAAATCCGTAAAAAACTTGTCGTCAATGTTAATCATTTTAATAGGTTTTAGAGATAGATTGCGATAATTATTCTAATATTCCTTCATGTTTCCTAACAATTCAAGTATTAAAGCTTCTAAGACACGGTGTTAAGGCTAATTATCAGTAACTTGACCCGAAGAGTAAAGTTCTGAAAGAATACCTGTAATGGGCTTTTGCGAATAGGTAAACCTGCCATGGAAAGGTTTTTAAAAGGCATTTGAATTAAAGATCTGGGGGGTAAAAATGAACTAAATGTTTTGAAAGGCTTAACAATCTTCATCAATTAACTGGTATAAAACGCCGACGTCGATTCTTCTAGCTGCGTGGGCAGCTGTTGCTTCACGTGATCTGCTACCGTTAAAATCGTTCTCTATGCTGTTACGTAAAGGTGCTGATCTGCCAAATAGGTTAACTGGTTCACTATCACCAGCGCATAAAGAGGCTTAATTGAGCCAAGGGTAAATACGAGGTTCCCTAAAACTTATATAGGGGCGTTAAGGTTTTTAATACTCTTTCTTTTAGGGTGTGGGTCTTAAAAGTATTCTTCAAGTTAAGCCAGATCGAAAAGGGCATTTACCAACTTAATTAAGCTCTTTTTTGGCATATAAATTCCTTGTCTATTCAATTCTTCCCTTAGTTTTACCTCAACACTGTTTTGGACCTCTTTCGATATATGAATTATGCAATTGTCGAAATGTTACGATACTTATAAAAAGAATTGTTGTCTGATTAAGCTCTTCGCTTTTATTATAGTCGACGATTTAAAAGCTAATAAAATTATTTAGGTGTCTTTCCGTTAATTCTTTATCAATATTACACCCCCATAAGTTTTCGTCAAAATACTTAATAAAGTAAGGTCCGAAAGCTTCAGTTGTCTCCATACACTTACTAAATACTATTTTGTGTTCTGGCTTGTGTAGAACATGTAAAACGTGTAATTCGAGGTTCTTGGTAATCTTTGGGCGTAAGGAATTGATGTTTTGGCATAAGTTTGCGTGTAAACTTGGCGGTTTGGCGATAAGTCGCGCGATATAGATTTTTTAACGCTATTTGGCAATTCTTGGTGTTTGTTAGGGACTAAGGCCGTTGGACATTGAATTTATAGACTACGTGACTATGTACGTAACGGAAAATATAATACCTGGTCCAGGCTTGAACCGGGCACGGTCCGTATAAAGCACGTTTAAGGGAACGTCATGAGCTAAGCATAGGTCATACCTAGAGACCCTATACAATAGGCTACGATAGTCTTTTCTAGTCTTTTAATATACCTTAATAGCAAATTCCATTTAATACCTACTTAATTTACTATTATAGATAGGATTATAATATATTATTAAAGGTTTTTTTCCCTTTCGAACTAATATCACTTACGATAGACAAATCAATAGCAAATAATAATAATTTAACGTTATACTATAGCGTTATCGAGGAGGATAGGCCGTCGGCAAATATCCAGTACTCCTTCTTTATAGATATACCTTTTACCCCTTCGAGGTCAATTGAAGCTAATATTTCTCGTTTATAAGATACTATAGATCATATAGCTTCCATTGTAAAGTAATTGTAATAACCGAATCAACCGATTTTAATTATCTAATTTACGTTAGATTTTATTTAAATCGTAATTTAAATTTAGCAATTTGAGGTCGACTAAACGGTAATTCGTATTAACTTCATACCGGCTTAGGATAGATGAAAACGATACAACCAACCGTAATTCGACAGATCCGCTTTTACGTAGGCGGCAACACGCTGAACTATCGAATTTATACTAAAATCAGATACTATATAGATTGAAAAAGGTCGGTATACGTTCCTTTACATATAGGGTTATTGTATAAAGACAATGAAGTAAATTTTTACGATTCATTACAAAGCTGGCGGGTACGAGGGTATATAAAATATAGGTAAGTTTTTCGATTATATTAAGACTACTTTTAACGACTCTTATCGCGCGAATAAATCCTTGGTTCAATTTAAATGATTGTTTATATGCGACAAAAACTTCTAGGTACCAATGGTTATTGGGTTCGAAACATTATAAACTTAAGAGGGCTGATTAAATTAGCCTTTAGCTGTAAAATATAATTACTTACGTTTTCGCGTATCTTTACGTATTCGCGATAAATTTATTACTATATGTGAAAACCGGATAGACTATATCATAACCTTAGAGAAGTACCATGAGATAACCGACGAATTGAAGTTATTAAATTTAAAACGACGTTTTAATCGTTAATTAGCAAAACCTATACAAGTTTAACGTCTGAATGGAAATACAGTTATAATGTGGGTTTATACTTTTTAGGTATTATCGTTAAGGGGTCGTGGTAATCGCGGTTAATTATCTTAATAAATACGTTAGATACGCTTTTAGGATTAAAAACGTAAAACGACGTGGATAATGGTAAAGAAACGTTGGGTTAAGCTTATTATGAGGCGTTATTTACGTTATGGTTTGACGAACCACTATGAACATAGTTATAAACTCTGCCCAGCATTACCTTCAATATAGGTGTATATGGTCTAAGTTGAAAAGTTTAAAAAAAAATTCTATTAATGGTAACAGGAGAAGCTTAACTTTTAAATAAATTTTTATTTAGGGGTGATATAACTTTAACGAGATAGGTACAAAATCGAATAAAAAGGAGTTTAATTTAATTGAAATACGAATAAACGAATATTTATTCCTTATCCTTATACTTCTTAATAACATCCACTTTTAGGATATTTTAGTTGATTTCAGATATAAACGTTATTATGTTATAAATGAGACTTTAGTATAATGGCTAAAAATAAAGTAAATTTGGTTATTATATCCTCGAGATTTAGGTACAATATTGAGGTTACGGTAAAATACGCGTATTACACGAATAGCCAAGTTTTACATAAATACTAATAAATGGCCAAACCCGATATTAATATATATTATTCCTATAATAACGTAGGATATAATTTTTAGGACGTTTTAAATACGATATCAACAGGTGATTTTAAATATTAACGGCTGCCATTTAGTGATTTATAATCAAAAAGACTTAGTTGTCTATGCGGTAACGGTACGCTGTAGGTCGGAGGATATACGAGATATAATGAGATCGGTCTTAATCAATTTGGTGAAACGTTCGTATTAAATGGTATAATATACGTTGTATCAATTCTAAATGGCGTTTATTATAAGTTTTTACTTAATAACGCGGATTCTATAAGCAATAGCGCCGACTATTGTTATGGAAGAAAAGGATTAGTAACGTTTTTTTTATAGCAAAATTGGTTAAATTCCGCGACCTATTTGACAACGATAAGACCAGGACTTCACACCTATATATATAAAAATCGATTAATATATTTATATTGAACCGAATAAAAACAAACCTTGATTTAAACGAATTTAGGAACTATTATATTTGATGTTACAAAATTAACCTTTTGAGCTTTAACATTAGGTTCAGATATGTTTTTTATCGGCTGAAGCGCCGGTATTACTAATTTTTGAGAAAAATAGAGGATATCGGAATTATATAGATTACTAGGTAAGAAATGAAATTACCGAGTCAAATCGGTTTCCTTTAACTTTAATTCAGGAAACCCTACGTTTATTATTGAAGTCGACGTAACTCACAAAGTTAGATATTCGAGTGGCCTTTTATCGCATCCAAGTTATACCCGAATAAAAAGAATTAATGGTATTTCGTATACGATTCGATTTATTTAAATGGTTAGTAACTCTTTTTGAGTTGAAAAAAACGCTAGCGACGTTCTAACGATATATTAATTATATGATAGCGGATATTTTGGGTAAACTTATTACAACTTACCTAAACGACCTTTTGGTTGTTTTCACGGTATTCAATGAGATTATATAGCGAAAATTTACGTGGTTTTGAAACGCTTTCGTAATACCAGGCTAAAATTGAATTTAAGAAAATTGTAACTTCGTGATTAAGGAGGTAAAATATTTGGGTTTAATTATAACGGTTGAAATAGGTATTCGGGTTAACCCCTAGCAAGTCTGGGTAATACTTAAATGTCATTTATTACGTATTATTCAGAAAGTTCGAAGCTTTTCAGGTTTTATTAACTTCTATTGAAATTTTATTAATAATCTTTCCGTGTTATTCAATTACTTTATTAGATGAACAAAGTAAAGAATTTATTTAGCTTAGACAAAGCGGGAGAAATACGTATTCCAAACCTCAAAGAATGTCTTTATTACGGCCCCGATTTTAGCCCATTAGGATCCAAATCGGCTAACTCTGGTGAAAACAAATTGCTCGGAAACGACGTTAAGAGGGTATTTGTCGTAACGGGATAAGGATGGCATTTTAAAACGAGTAACTTACTATTTTACACGATTAATAAACGTTAAACGTAATTACACCATTGACGATAGGGAGCTTTTCGCGGTAGTTTCTTATTTCAAAGCATTGTATTCAGAATTACAGATCGTTCATACTCTGTTTACGATCTGAACGGATTGTAAGGGATTAGCATATTATTTTTATTATATTTAATTTCGGAACGGTGGGTTATATAGATAAAAATTCTTTGGTGTTTTCAATACCACCTACGATATGAACCCGTAACATAGAGTTCCCGTCCATATATATTAACCTGTAGATTGTTAAATAACTTCAAAGTTAAAGAGCATCGCGAGCCAATTTTTTAACCTATGATCATTATCATATTGAACGTAGTATTAATAGACTTATATATTATGAAAACCTATATTACGACGGTTTATGTAAAAAAAATTGTTTAAACGAAGGTTTAGTTATTAAATAACGATAATATATACATTAAAGATGAGTTAGAGGTTTTCGAAGGGTCGACGTAGGCGGAATCGCCCCGGGCCCGGCTCGCATCCGGGTTATTATTTGAAATAACGCCGGATTTTTTTAAAATACCGGTGTTGGTGATACCGCTATAGACCCGGCTCGCATTAGACCCGTTAACTTCGTTATCGTCAAATAATCGCCTTATTTTCGGCCCGGATACCTTAGCGGAATTGTAAGATTGAGAAGTGGCGAACGACCCGTTATATAAGGTTCGTTTATTAATGATTTTTGAAGGCGCTAGGTACTTTCCAGCAAAGGCAGGAGAATCGGTATAAATTTGTGGGATCCGTTACATTACTCCAACCGATTATCGTCATCGAGTTAGGAATTATTAACGACGAATATTTGTAATAAATTTACGATGAGTTTATGATAGGTCATCCAGGTAAAAATATTTTATTTCGAATTATTTAGTGGAACTATTATTAAAAGGGGGTGGTTGCGAATATTCGACGCTTATATCGAATATATAAGTATTGTAACGGTACGAAACCTCTTTCTACCCTACGTTAAGGCCTTTTTAAATTTTCATTCTTTTAAATCGGTATTATACATATATTTCCGTCGACTTTATAATCAATCTGTTAACTATTTATAATGGTTTTCGATATTTATTAATCATTATAACCCGTTTTTCTAAGTTTATTAATTAAATGTTATATGGTTTATAATTGTTAAAACGTATGCGAAGAGTTTACGGGATATATAGTGGAAATTTTATGAATATTCTGTTTTTATTATTAATAACTGCGGCTCAGATTAGGTGGACGTATTTTGGACGACTTTATGATTTTTTAGTAAAAGTCGAATAATTTTTATTTACGTCGTACCATTTTTAAATATATAACGGTATTAAGCGTGAAAACCAGGAAGTTTAAAGGTACTTACGTATTGTTGTCGCCTTTTCATAATATAATTGTGCCTTATATTTACACGTTTATCCGTTTGAATTAAATAACCGGGAGTCGATTGTTACTGGGTTTAACGCGAACTGTCTGATAAATGGATATATAATATTACCAATTTAGAGGGTAAATGGGGATACGAGGTTGTTCATTAGTTCGAAGAGGCGAGCTGTTACGTTTTGGGTATATTTACGTAAGGGTGTGGAGTTAACTTAGGTAGCGATAACATATATTTAGTAATAAATGGAGACATTAGCGAATATTCGGCAATGTCCGGCGAGGTGGTATAAAGTAGGGGATTAAGTTTAGTTAAAATTTTATAATATTAAGATCAATCGCCCGAGTAGAAACTTTAATTGGTTTTACAATTAATGATGGGTCATAGACGTTTTGAACCCGTTTAATGTTATTTTTGGATGTTTTTGACAAATAACTTGTATTTTAGGTAAATTTAGTTAAGCGGATGGCTATGGATCCCTTTTCCTCGTAGGTTTTATCCCATATTCGCCCGGGATTAGTTCATATTATAGACTATAAGAAAG
This sequence comes from Anisogramma anomala, assembly GCA_038502455.1. Classification (NCBI taxonomy): domain Eukaryota; kingdom Fungi; phylum Ascomycota; class Sordariomycetes; order Diaporthales; family Gnomoniaceae; genus Anisogramma; species Anisogramma anomala. The sequence continues at coordinate 12,204,574 of JASMMZ010000004.1, read as the reverse complement.
AGGGTATATACGAGGAATTGAAAACCCAAGAAATTTTTGCGTCAAAACCCAAATAAAATGGGGTTCGCGTTATATTAATTAAATGGAAGGGCTGAAATATTTGGGAGGAGGAATTGTTGGAAAATTGAAACTATATTATAACCCTAAATAAATTTTAGACGAAATAGGGGGATATTCAAGTTTATAATAATCCGGGATTTTAACGTTGACATTGCATATATATTAAGTAACTTGTGTAAGGCGAATTGCCTTTACTTCGGAAATAGTATAATATTTAAGAAAAAAGGGGGGATTGCATGATTATTATGGTAAGATACGAAAAGTGGGACCAGGAACATATTATCCGACTTTTTCGGATTAATATCCGACCGCGATGCGACTTTTACTACGACTTATTAAAAATTTACTTATTCGTTTTTATTATACTTATTAACTTTTAACGAGTAATAGCGTTATTAATAATAGGGGCTTGATTATAATTGGTTTCGGATATTAGGAAAAGCCGGTAGGGGAGGACGGCGAAAGATATAGTGGGCGTTGGTAGGCGTCAACGAAGGGGGTTAGTAAAAGGCGGAGCGAGCGCGGGGTGACGTCGACGAAGGCGAATAACTTTAGCAGGGACGAAAGCTCTATGTAGCTAATGATAACGACTGGCGAAGGGCGGGGCGGGGGGTGGGGTAGGGAAAGCTACATTTTAAAGGGGTTACTAAAGAATACAATGTATTAATTTAGGTCCGGGCGACGCGGTTGACCCGGATAAAATCCCTTGCCCGTTCGTGGTTTACCCGATGAATTCCTTTCTAACTAAAGTTAGTAAATAAAATACGAATAAAATAGGGTTCGTATGATTAGTCTTTGGATATCGATCGTTATACTTGATAAGTTATAGCCTATATTAATTATGAAGGATATAGCTTACGTGGCTATATTATTTTGGCTACTTAGGCCAGTTTTATGGGAGGGTATACTGCGGGTATAAAGGGGGCTACCGTAAAAGCGTTACGAGTTAACATACAATATGCAGAAGGAATTTTTTTACGGTAAATAGATGAAACCGTGAAGGGTAACAAAAAGATTTTTCAAAAAAACAAACCCGGAAACAGGGGATTACGGGAATGTATAACGAAAGGTATAATAGCCTATATGGCTGGTACAATAAAGATTCCTTATACTCATGCAATATTTCGAAGCCAAGCGAATTTATTAACTAACTTAGAAGGGGCAGAGGTAAAATCGAACCGGTAATCCGGGATATTTTCTTACTGTTTACAAAAAAAAAGGAAGAATAACCCCTGTTTTCAATAGTGGAAACTAATTAACGTAAAAGGGCGCGCAAACCGGGCGAAGTCGTAAGTAAACTTGTCTTTTAAACGTATTTCGAAAAGAGGTCAAATTACGGTCAGGTATTATATAAAGTTAATCTATAAACTTACCTTACTATTAACCTTTCGACACATACGGTAATCCTACGTACGATAAACTCGAATATAGATGAAAAGGACGTTGGAATTGCAAAGTAAATTAATATACAATATATATACGGTTCTTGCTTATAAAGGGGGGAGCTCGCTTTTATCGTCGTTATTACCGAGGAATAATAGGTCGTTTATAACGCGAGGATGTTACAAAATATGATTAATAATACATTATTTATACTTAATAGGGGAACATACTTTATAAAGTGGTTAGTTATCTCCATTAAAAGCGTTTACGGCGGTATAACCTAAGATAAGTTTATTTTAAATATTAATTATAAAAATGAAGACAAGAGGGATAGGTTGTAAAATATTGATAAGTAATTATAGTTTAAATATTAGGGGTAATAGTAAAAGGTTATGAAAAGTTATAAAAAATTGGAAATGGCGAAGGAAAGTCGGCGATATAAAAGGAAAATGAGGGAAGTTTTAGGGATTACGTTGAAATCCGTATTTATAAATACTAACGGACCGGATCCGGCGGGGGTTAGGTGTCATACGGGGCGCGTTATACGGTACCGGCGGCAAAAAAGATAAATTATACGGCACTCTAAAAGGGGCGTTATACGGCGTTGGCGGCCTGGGGTCAAACCGGCTAATACGTTATACGGTGTATTAAGGGGCGCGTTATACGACGCCGACGACTTAGTGTTAAACCGACTAATAAGTTATACGGCGCATTAAACATTACGTTACCGGTTTGCTCCCGACCCTCGTATTAGGCGGGTTAGGCTCGCGTTTTACGTTTAACTAGCGGGACACCGCGGTTCTTATAATATCTGTAGAAAAGGGGAGTATGTTAAGGATTTAGGCCATTGGCTATTAAGTCTATAGGTTACGTGACTATATACGTAATGAGATATATAGTATCCGATCCGTTTATGGTACGTGTAAGAGCACGTGACGAGTTGGGCACAGGTCATGCCTATAGACCCAGTATGATGGGCCACGGTCGCCTCTTTTAGTCTCTCACTGTACCTCAATAGTAAACTCCATTTGGTACCTACTTGGCTTACTATTATAAATCAGACCAAAAAAGTGGTTTCGCTTAAAGCAGCGAGTTTTAACGATTGAATTGAGTTAAGTGAAAGTGAAAAAAAAAAAATTAAGGGAAAAAGTTTGGTGTAAAGGGTAACGTCGAAGATTATTATTAATAGTAAAGGTTGTTTATTATTTGGCCACGGGACTTAGTCGTTTTTATAGTAGCAGCATCCGTAATAATACTGAATTAGCCATTTGCCAACTTTCCGAACTTTGAAACTTCTAATGATCAATCTCAATATCTTTAAGAAAGATTTGTAAAGATTTCTTGGTGTTTTTAATAACGATACCGTAGCTACCTCTATGTTTTCATAAAAACCGCCGCAAACTAAAAGTCTTCTCTACTTACTGCTGTAAAAACCGCTGAAGTTTGTAAAGGCCCTTTGCAAGAATCTTTCCTCTAACCTAACCGTCGTTTAACATAAAACGTAACCGAAAAGTAGCCTTTTCTTCTACTAATCCAATCTGTGCTTAAGCTAATAAACATTAATCAGTATTGGTAAGGCTTTAGAGATTACAACGTTGTCGATTCGATTGGTCGAAGTAACAGTAGTATTGCGTGGTAAGATAGTGGATGTATTGTTTTAGGTTTGGCAGACCGCTAGCCGGTCTGCACTATAATTTGTATGGACAATTGCTTGGCCCGTACCCTATTGTGAAGTGTGGCCTACGGTGCTCGACTTACACCCAATACAGTAAATGCATACAAAACAATACACTCAACTTTCAGTCAGTGTAGTCAACTTCACTTACAGTAAAGTTAACCTACTGCACTGCATATAGTACTATTCCAAAATTAAGAGTTTTTAACATCATTATACCTACATCGAAGTCGTTTATTATCCCGTAAACCTTGGAAGCTAGTACGCTTCATATAATCCATTTATACTTACCAAATATCTGATGGATTAGGTTTCCAATAATATTAAATTGATTCTTTTACCTATCTTTACTGACAAAGGTTATGAGGTATCCAATTTATAACGACCGGTATATGTTATTAGTAAAAATGCTTTCTGAAAAGATCATTAATTTAAATTTTGATAAATTAACTAGGACTGTATTAAATTCTCAGTTCAGATCCTTTATCTACCCCTCCAGACTTTCATTTAGTCGGTTAAAGTCTTTAACTGCTGGGTTTTGTGCTTTTATCGTAACTGATAAATCGTAAAAGGCCTCTAGTTAGCATAAGGTAGCAATATAACTGCCAAAAACGCGTTATTTTAAATACTTTTAAACTCTAGCCACGTTATTTTATCAATTGTAAGTAAGTTAACGATCCAATTCTTTTAACGTGAACCAAGGAAACCATCGTTAATATTACACATAAGGATTAACAATCCATCTAAATTAAGTTGGTTACCCTCTATTAAAGTTTCAACCAGCGTAAAATTTCCGAACTTTAAGTATTCAATTATTCACTATTCCAAAACCATAAAACTAATAGTTCCAAAGAAAATGGTATCGTTAATGTGTATATTCATTAAACCGAGTTCTTCATTTTATGTAATTAGCAAGCACGGGTCGTTGGTTAAAGATTTCATATTTATATTCGACTTAAAATGCGATCAATGGGTTAAGAAATAATAGAAGCTTGCTTCAACCGATTTATATAAACACTTAATACATAGTATAACCGTTTCCGAAAGGTATTTGTTACGAAATGCTTGTAATGATTCCAATAAATCGATCTGTTGTAAATCAGTTACTAATTACATATACATTTTCATTATATTATAGTTGTTAATAGTAAAGTTCCTATTAGTTTTAACTAATCAAATTTCTGTTAAAATGATTATCTAACATTAGCTAATATTCTAAATGGTTAACGACCATATAAAAATCCAATATTTGACTTTATCACCGTATCTTTAAATAATTAGGCGTAACTTTCTATACGGATGCCACTTAACCTTACCCTTAACCTTATGGATTATCTTCGACCTAAAAATCGTAATATTTAGATATTAAATATAAAAGTCGTATTTAGGTATATTTTGTGCAACCCCTCAAATAAAATATTTATTAAACTCAACTTTATTGCTTTATTTGAACGGTTTGATAAAGGTTTTGATAATAGCTTATACCTTAAGTTTAACAACCAAGTCTTAATCATCTTTCTTTTTCCTACTAATTCAAATAGTATTATAAATTCGACCTGATATATATTCCTTTTCCCTAACATTCCTCCATTATAACGGTTCTTGGCATCGATGACGTTTTATCATCTTATCCATCACTAGAAGAGGTGAATTATGTTAGCTAATTCTCTTAGTATAAAAATATTTATAGTTATCGTCGGTCGCCCTAATATAAAGTTTGACCTAATTTGCATGAAATATTATAAAACCTTTCAAAATTTCAACAATTACTTTGAGGTTAACGATACTTGAAATTTCAAATACACAATTTCATTTGCCTAGTTTCCGCTATATAAAGACTTTACTTCGCAACAGTGAAACAAACACGTTAATTATCGTAAAGACGTTTTTGGTATTAAGGGCGCTATTAACTTGGTACCGTACCGATTTAACCTGTAATTCTTTCTAAGTTTTACCCTTCGCCGCAACCTTTTTTCCCCCCTCTCTTTTGGTAATTACACAGTGAAAATTTATTCGTCAAACTAAGATATGCTCTAAAAACCAGCAACGTTGGTATCAGGTTGTCAAGGCCCACAATATCATTGAAACCCTTTATCGCCATCTAAAAGCCTACCTCCTAATCCGTAAATCTTCCAGTCTCTAGTATAAAGATATCCTACACTCTACATAACAATACGTATACCCTTTTAACCTTCCTAATACTTGAATAAAATTCAACAAACACCCATTTGCACTGAATTCCTATTATTTTGACGTTTACGAAGAACTTCGCCACCGCAAAATGAGTACCAAAATCGTAAAGAACGAGATCCGGTAGGTCTAAGTACGTATTCATTTATAGTATCCTCAACGTTTCCCATGAATATTTCGCCGATAAAAATTTAAATAATTTACCTTTTTAAAAATGAATAACAAAGAACATAATATAAAAATCAGACTTATGATCCATGTAAAATAGATAAACGAACATCTAGGAATTGAAATCTTTATGGTCCTTTAATATAAATTTAAATACTTATAGGGCTTAAGTATAAGTTGGGTAATCATGGCAAAGCTTTTTTATACACTTTAAGGGAAAATATTTCACATCTTCATAACTTACGAATTTACGAACTTTATATATCTTGTCAACAAACGGTTAATTAAAACGCCGGTATAATTAACGAATTTCCTAATCTGTTAGGTTTAAAAATATTGCTTCTAAGGCTTGAAAGTGAAACTATTAATGCTACTACTTGTAAGAGAAAGGAAACCTTTAGCTGTTTCTAACTAGTAAATTAACATTAACGTCGACGTTGATATTGAGAATTTTTTTAATATTTCAAATAAAGAAAGAATTAGGTAGGAGAAACAAAAATGTATAACGTAATCGGTCCGACAACAATTTATATAATCGTTATTTCTTGTAATAAAGTTGTTCATTTGAGCTGAAGCCAACTTTAAACTTGCCAGTATTTAAACTATTAATCTGTAACAATAGTAATTTCCCTTCATTATGCTAAGTATTTCGAATGACCTTCTATGAAATACTTTCCTACCTCTTTGTATGGTATCATACCATAAAACATATAATCTGCAAAATGATCATGGAGTTTAAAATATATGATATTTTAGGGGCTTTATTAAGTTAAAGGTAGAGGTTTTCATCATTTAAACGATACAGAAAGGCGTGGTCGATTAATCCGTTATGGACCCAGGCCATTGGCTTTTGAGTCTATAGGTTACGTAACTATGCATATGATGGGATATGCAGTACCCAGTTCGAGCCTGGTCCAGGCGCGGTCCGGGTGCGGTCCATACACGGCACGTATAAGGTCACGTGACTATCTGGGCACTAGATATTACTATAGGTCTTATAAGATAAGTTACGGTAACCTTTCTTAATTTTTTACTATATCTTCACAATAAATTGTACTTTGCACCTAATTAGCTTATTATTGTAAGTCGAATTATAATATATTATTAGGAGCTTTTCAATTTTTTTCTTGAAGGTGTATTACTTGTAATAAACAAATCGATGGCAAATTTCTACAATTTCACGTTACACTTTAACGTTATCGGAAAAAATAGACCGTCGGCAAATACCTATTCCTCCACATTTATAAAAACACTTTCTACTCTTGGAAGGCTGACTTAAACCAATATTTCTAGTTTATAAGATATTATAAGCTATATTGCAATTTTTATAAAACAACTATAATAGCTGAGTAAATTAGCTTTTACTATAAACACTACGTTTGACTTCACTTAAATCGTAATTAAAATTTAATTACTTGAAGATGATTTAACGGCAACTAGTGGGAGCTTTTTACTATATTAAGGTAGAAGAAAACGATATAACGAATCGCAATTCGACGTATTGAATTTCACGTAGGCGTCAACGCGTTAAGCGATCGAATTTATACTAAAAACAAATGAAATATAAAATAGAAAAAGTTAGCATACGTTTTTTGACGTATAGGGTTATTATATGTCGGCTATAAAGTAAGCTATTATAATGTATTACGAAACCGGCTGATATAAGCGTATATACGATTAAAAAAATCCTCAATTATATTAAGGTTATCTTTAGAGACCTTTATCGCACGGAATAAGCTTTAATCGAATTTAAGTGATTATTTATAAATAATAAAAACCTAAAGATATTGTTTACCATTAGGTTCTAGATATTATTAGCTTAAAAAGGCGGGTAAGATTAGCTTTTAGCCGTGAATTGTAATGAATTTCGTTTCCGCGTATTCCTACGTATCCGCGACAAATTTATAATGGTAAACCTAAGCCGGGTAAACTATATCGTAACCTTGGCAAAATACCGCCAGTTAGTCAACGAATTAAAGTCTTTAAACTTAAAACAACGCTTTGGATATTGATTAAGGGAATCCGTATAGATATAACGACCAGATAAAGATATAATTATAATGAGAGTTTATACCTTTTGAATATTTTCATTGAGAGGTTGTGGTAATCATGGCTCATTATTTTAATAAAACCGTTCGGTAAGTGCTTAGGACCCAAGACGTAGGGCGACATGGTTAACGGTAAAGGAATGCCAAACTAAACTAGTTACGGGGCGTTATTTACGTTATAATTCGACGGATTACTACTAATGTCGTTATGAACATCGCCCGGTATTACCTCTAACGTAAGTACATACGGTATAAGTCGAAAATATAAAAAAAGGTTTCCCATTAAAGGCGACGGGAAAAACCTAACTTTTATATATAGTTTCGTTTAAGGGTTATATAAACTTGACGAAGTAGTTATAAAATCGAATTAGAACGAATTTAGTTTAATTAAAATACGTATTAACAAAAATTCATTCATTATCCCTATATGTTTTAATAATACCTACTTTGTAAATATTTATGTAGATTTTAGCTACAATTATTTTTATATTATAAACGAAGCTTTGACATTACAATTTAGGATAAAATAAATTCAGTTATTGTATCCTTGAAATTGAGACATAATATTAGGGTTATGGTAAAATACGCGTATTACTCAAATAGCCAAGTATCTTATAAATATCAATAAATATTCGAAACCGATATTGATATATATTATTCCCGTAATGATGCGGAATATCATTTTTAGGATGCTTTGAATACGTTACTAATAAGTGATCTTAAACTTTGGCGGTAGAAGTTTTGTCATTCATAATTAAGGAAGATTAGTTATCGATATGGTAATAATACGTTTTAGGTCGGAGGATATACGAAGCATTGTAAAATCCACTTCTATCGGTTTATTAAACCGTTTGTAACGGATAGCATAACGTATGGGGGATTAATCGTAGTTAGCTTTGATTACAAGTTTTTACGAGAAAACACGGATTTTACAGGTGACGGCGCCAATAACCATTAAAAAAAATTAATTATGTTTACCACGAAAATTGACAGAATTTCGCGAAGTATTTGACAAGGATAAAGCTACAGCTTTACCCTTATACAAAGGAAAACTTGACTATTACATTTATATTAAACCGAAAAAAAAAATGATTTTTTACTAAAACAACTTGAGGCATTCTTATATTCGATGTTACGAAATCACCATTTCGAATTCAAAAGTTAGGTCACTAAATTAATAAATTAGAGTTGAATTCGGGCAAACTTTCTATCAGCTGTAACGCCGGTATTATTAATTTTGAAGCGGTGGAGAGGGGAAGATGGTTTTATATCGATGACCGGATATTAAAAAAAATTACCGAGTAAGATCATTTTATCTGACCCTTAATTAAGGAAACCTTATACATGTTATCGAAGTCGACGTAACTTAGGAAATTAAATATTTAAACAGCCTTTTACCGTATCTGGATTATACCTAAATAAGAAAAATTAACGGCTTTTTGTATACGTTTCGGGTTATTCAAATAGCTAGTTACCCTTTTCGGGTTAGCAGGAACGCTGGCGACGTCTTAATAATATATTAACTATATAATGGCGAATATTGAAGATAATTTTATTACAATTTACTTACACGATATTTTAGTTTTTGCCTCCGGTATTAAGTAAAACCACATAACGAAAGTTTGCGTGGTTTTGGAACGCCTTCCTAATACTAAACTGAATCTAAATTTTAAAAAATAAGACTTCGTAGTTAAGGAGGTAAAGTACCTAAGTTATATTATAATAGTTAACGTAGGTATCTGGGACAATCCCGAAAAAGTCCGGGTAATACGCGAATAAAAGTCATTATATACTATTTGAAAAGTTAGAAGGTTTTTAGGTTTTATCAATTTTTATCGGAACTTTATTAATAATTTCTCCGAATTAACCAATTATATTATCCGACTAACCAAAAAACGAATTCATTAAGCTTAGAGGAAGCGGGCGGAATACGTATTCCAAACCTTAAAAGATACCCTTGTTACGGCCTAAATTTTGATATATTAGTACCCAGATCGGATAATGATCGTGAAAACTATCATTTGGAAACGGCGTTAAAAGGGTACTTATCGTAACGGGATAAGGATAATATCTTAAAGTCAATAGCTTATTGTTTTATATGATTAATGGACGCGGAACATAATTACACTATCTACAACAAAAATCTTTTCGCGTTATTATCCTATTTAAAAGCGTAGTCTTCAGAATTATGTAACGTCTACACACCATTCACGATTTTAACGGACTATAAGGTATTGGAATATTTTTCTCTAATATATTCAACTTCTGAACACCAAACTAAATGAGTCGAAATCCTTTCACTTTTTTTATACCATTTATTATATCAGCCTACAATTTAGGGCACACTTCCAGATATATTGACCCGTAGGTTACAAGATGATCCCGAAATTAAAAATTGCTACACGCGGGTTTTTTAACCTCTCTCTATTACTATGTTAAACGTAATAATAATGAACTTGTACATTATAGAACCGTATATTACGGCGGATTATATAAATGATTTTATTAAAATGACGGTATAGTTATTAGATTACAACAATATGTACCTGGAAGGAAAGCCGAAGGATTTTAAAGGGTCGACGTTAATGAGATTGTCCAGGGTCCGGCCCGCATCCGGATCGCTAGCCGGGATAACGCCGGGGGATTTTAAAACGCCGGGGCTATCAACACCGCCGCGAGCTCAACTCACGTTAAACCTGCTAACTTTGTTAACGTTGAATAATCGCCTTATATTCGGGCCGGGTACCATCGCAGAGTTATAAAACTAAAACATAACGAAGAACTCGTTATACGAGGTTTGCTTATTAATGGTTTCCGAAGGCGTCAGGTGCTTTCCGAATAAGGTAAAACAATCGGTACAAATTACGAATTATAGGATTAATTGGGCAATACGTTACGTTATCGTAACTGATTATAATTAACGGGTTGGAAATCCTTAACAACAAAAATCCTATAATGAACTTACGATTCGCTTATTATAGGTTATTCGGGAAAAAAACGTCTTATTTCGAGTTTTTTTAACGTGATTACTATTGAAAGAGGATAATCGTGAATATTTAACGTTTATATCGAATTTATATATAGTGTAATGGTACTAAACCTCGTTATACCTTATGAAAAGGCCTTCTTTAACCCTTTTTCATTTTAAATCGGTATTAGATATATATTTTAATCAACTTTATAGTCAACCTACCAATTGTTCATAACGTCCCCCGATATTCATTCGTCCTTATAAACTGCTTTTCAGAGTTTGTTCAATTCGAAGCTATATATTCTATAACTACCAATACGTATGCGAAATGCTTCCAGGATTTATAGTTAAAATTCTATGGATTTCCGGACTTTATTATTAGTAATCGCGGTTCGAATTAGCTAGGAGTATTTTGGAAGACCTTTTTTTTTTAATGAGAGTTAAGTAACGTTTATTTACAGTATACTACCTATTAATATACATGAATAAATAACGGTATTAAACTTGTAAATTAAGAAGTTGAAAAATATTGACAAATCGTCGTCGCTTTTTCATAAAAAAACTAAATATTATATTCAACTTTTTATTAATTTGAATTAAATTACTAAACGTAGATGGTTAACTGGTTTAACGCAAACCGTTTAATAAATCGATATAAAATATCCGTTATTTGGAAGATAATTAAGGATACGAAGTCGTCGACTAATTCAGCGTGGCAAACCGTTATGTTTTTCGTATATTTATACGAGGGTCTGGAGTTAACCTAGGTAACGATAACATATATTTAATAATAAATAAAGATAACAATGAAACACTGATGATATATGGCAAAGAGGTATAAAGAAGGCGATTAGATTTCACTGAACTTGCACAATATTAAAACTAATCTCCCGAATAAAAAGCTTAATTAGTTTCATAATTGATATCAGGTCATCAATATTTCGAACGCGTTAAATATTGGTTTAAATATTTTTAATAAACATCTAATATTGAATATAAATTTGGTTAAACTGGCGGTTATAGACACCATTTTCTCGTAGGTTTTATCCGATACTCTCCCGAAATAAATTTTCGTCGCTAATGATATAGAAAAAAGTGTATAAAAGAAATTTGAAGTGTAAGAAATTTTAACAGAAAAGACGGGGCAAGGTAATATTCGTTTTCTATTATTTAACTAAAATGGTTATAATGAATCGGAATAAGAATTACTAGAAAAATACTAATATATTATAACCCTAAATGAATTTAAAGTGAAATAAGGGGACGCCTAGGTACATAATAGCCCGGTGTTTCGACGTCGACGTCGAGTATATACTAAACCACCTAGGAGGCACGAACCGCCTTCACCTCAAAAATAGGATAATCCTCATAAAATAATTGAAAAAAAGGAAAATTTATTACTATTATAATACAACACGACGAGTGAAGAGGGATATACACTACCCAAATTTCTCGAATTAACATCCGACCGTAAGACAGCTATTATTGCGACCTATTAAAAGTCCACTTACTCGTTATCATTATTTCTATCTAAATTTAGCGAATAACAACGTCATTAAAGTTAATTAACTTATTAAAACTAGCTTCATATATTGGAAAAAGCCGGTAGTAGTGGACGATGCGAGGCGGGGAGGGTGTTAATAGGTGCCGACAACAGGAGCTGCCGAGTTGTAAGGCGTGCGTTGGGCGACGCCGAGGAGGGCTAGAAGCGTTAGGCGGGACTAGCGTTGGGAAAAATAAACGATAGCGGCTGAAAAAGAGCGGAGCGGAGAAAGCGATCCTTTAAACAGGTTACCAAGGCCTTTAATATATTAGTTTATACTCGGGCGACGCGTTTGGCCCGGGCACGATCCTTCACCTGTTTTCGGTCGGTCCAATCAACTCGTTCCTAATTAAAGTTAACAAATAGTATACGATTAAAAACGGAGCTCGTATGGTTAAACTCTAGACGTCGTTCGCTACATTTTATAAGCTGTAACTTATATTAATTATGAGAAAATAGCTTAGGTAATTGTATTTTTTTAACTGATAGGCTAAACCTAAAAAAGATCATATAGCGTATATTGAAAAATGTCAGCGTAAAAATATTACGCGTTAACCTACAATTAATTAAAGGAATCGTGTTACGGTAAATAGGTGAAACCGTAAAAGATAACGGGGAAATTTTTAAAAAAAGGCGAACCCGGAGAAAAAGGTCGACTAAAACGTATAATAAAAGGGGTAATACCCTATATTACTGGAATAGTAAGGACTTTTTAAGCTCGGGTAATATCTCGAAACCGAATAAGTTAGTTAAGCAACTCTCAAAATGCGAAAACGAAAACCAGCCAATAACTCAGGACATTTCCTTGCAGTTTATAAACGGGGGATAAAATATATCCTCTATCTTTAATAGCTGTAACCAATTTTTATAATGAAGTATGTAAACTAAACGAAGCCGCAAATAAATTTACTTCCTAAATATATTACGAAAAGGGCTTAATTCGCGGTTGAGTTCCCTATAAATTTAATTTAGCAAGCTTACATTATTATATATCTTGCGACACGTACGATAACTTTACGCACGACAAAATTAAATAAAAATAAAGGGAGCGCCGGATTTAAAAAGGCGATTAATATGATATATAATCATCCTTCATCTATAAAGGGGGAGGGGTTCGCTTTTATTATTATTATTACTCAGGATAAACAGGTCGCTTATAATGCGAAGAAGTTATAACATATAGTTGACGACAAAGTATTCGTAAAGAATAAGGTAATATACTTTACGAAACAGCAAATCGTTTTTACCAAAAGCTTTTATAGCGGAATAATATAAGTTAAGTTTATTATGAATATTGATTTAAAAAGTAAGAAAAGAGTGAAAGGGTTGAAAGATATCGATAGGTAATTAATAATTCAAATATAAGGAGTAATAATAAGACTATTATAAAAGTCACCGTCAAAGCAAAATATATCAAAAGGAGGTTAGCGAAGTAAAAGGAAAAATAGGGAAGTTTTAAGGACTATATTATAGTCCGTATTTATAGGTATTAATGTACCGTATTCGATAAGAGTTATATCTTAAACGGCACAGTAAAAGGGCGCGTTATACAGTACCTGCGGTAAAAATGATATATTATACGATACGTTAAAAAGTACGTTATACGGTACCGGCGGTAAAAACGATATGTTATACGATACGTTAAAGGGTACGATGTATAACGCCGGCTTCTTGAGGTTAAACCGATCGATATATTATTCGACATACCAAAGGGTATGTTATATGGTACTAACGAAAGGAATAATATATTGTATAGCATATTAAGGGACGTAATATACAACTTCAGTGTTTAGGGTGAAACCGGTTGATATGTTATACAATACGTTAAAAGGGCGCGTTATATGGCACCGAAGGTTTAGGGTTAAATCGGCCGATGCCTTATACGAAGCGTCAAAAGTTACGTTACCCGCCCGCACCCGGTTCGCCCCCTGCCTACGTACAAGGCGGACGAAGCCCGCGTCCTACATTTAACTAATGGGACGTCGCAGCCATTACAACGTTCAAAAAGAAGGGGGGTATGATATAAACGCAAGCCATTGTCCATTAAATCTATAGGTTACGTAAATATACACGTGATAAGATATATAATACCCGGTCCGGGCGTGGACCGGACGCGGTCCGTGTATAGCACGTTTGAGGGCACGTGATGGGCTGAGCACTAGCCATGCCCATAGGTTCTATACGATAGGCCACGGTAGCCTCTTTTAGTATTCTACTATAACTCAATAGTAAAGCCCATTTGGCACCTACTTGGCTTACCATTGTAGGTCGGACCATAACATAATCACTGGGCTATACCAGAAGTAGTATATTTATATCAGACAACTTTCTAAGGGATATGGTTATGATTAATATACTCTTTACCTTCGTAATCTAAGATTTAATCCAAGTATTTTCATTTAAACTTAGTGGGGTATTAAGTATAACATATTACCTATTACCTGTAATATTCAGCCGAACGGTCGCAGATTAACTAATAACCAGAATCGCTGCAATTTTAAAACTTTATGCGATTATTTTGATGATAGTTTTTACGATTCATCGGTTCATTTAAGTACTGCCTTCGTTAGTATTAGTGTGATTGTAACTTTTAGTTAGAAAACTTTGGGTCAGATTTTAAGCGCTAGGGCCGCTTATATTTTCGATCGATGTAATTCACATAGAAGGAGTTCTTATCATCGTTGTTAAATTTCAGAATTTATGGGTATATACCATTTGAATTTGATACCGGTATTAATATAGTCCAATACGAAGATAGTAACTAGCTAAAAAACCTTTTAAAAGTAGAGTTAAGGCATTCTAAAACATATTTAAACCTTTTATGACCCGTAATATCGTACCGGATTTGCTGGCGTAATTTGCCTTCGCCAGCTCCTACATTCCCCATTACTTGATGTCAAAGCATTAGTTCATCAAACATCTGATACAAGAGGTCCATTTTCTGTTTCATTGTTTTTATAATTCAATATGTAAAACCATTTCATCATATTCCAGTTCACATGGTATCAGGTGAGGTCAATATCGTATTCGAAGTAACCTTTAAAACCTTTGTAAATCTTTTGAAAAAAGAAGCAATTCGAAGTATTGAAGGTAATAATATTTAGTTTAACTGGTAAGGATATTGAAAAATAACGAGTAAAATTCTGGAAGTTTAATCCTTATTTGGGGACAAATATTGAAGAACGGAAGCAACTTAACATTCAAGAGGTTATACGGCTTATCGTTATAATTATTCTTCCCTTTTTAAATCTTAACAAACGTAGTAAAATCCGTATAATACATATCCACTATGGGGATGTTTCGAAAGGAATAAGTGATGTATTTGTTGTAAAAACCCTTTTGATTCCTTAACCGGTGTTAGGGAAGGTGTTAGTATTATTAGTGTTGGTGCTCAATATAGTTACTTCTGGCCTAATTTGAAGGGAAAAAGTCAGTAGTTATGCTTATAATAGGCTCGCGTGTGAAGCCGTTTTTACCTTATTTTTCCTATTTAAACTGGATATATTAAAGGTCTTAGAGAAAGTGAATTTAAAGATAAGGGATTTAATGATTTAGGTAAAAGGCTTGACTATCATCCTTTTATTATTCAAGGCCTTACTGAGGTTCCTACTTAATTAACTATTGGATTCAAAGCTTTGTAGATCAATTAGTTCCCTACGACCAGTAATACTATACCGCTGAAGGTTTTAGGTAAAGCTTCGCGAACGCATATAAAGGCGTTAAAAGACATTATAGCCAACAATCAATTTTTCTTTACCCCTATATTCAAAGATCCATCAATAGTTTTCGTCATTAGTATATTCGTAAATCACGTTTACCAAATTTCCCTCTTTCCTTTTCTTCACAGGAAAGTAAACCCCTAGTTCATATAAATTACTCTTTATTTTCGTTTTGGCCTATTCATCTGTTTTTTATATCTACAAGATTTATTCTTTTAATCATTCGTAAATAGTTTGCAAAATATTAGGGTTTTGGTTTAATCTAGTTGGATTCGAGTCGAAAATAAAGCGGTTTATGTGAGTAGTCAAATTCTCGGAGTTAGAGTCTTTATTAACTTTCGTATACTAAAGGTTTTTATTGTAGTATTTCGTAAAGATCGCTCTGAAGTTTATAATTGCTTCCTTTTTCGCGGGATTAGTAACGTTATTAATTTTGGTGCTTACAGTAGATATTTTAATATTTTCCCTGGTGTGTTACTTATTGTTTTAGCTCATTCAAACGCTTCTAGACTTGTATTTTTGGCGTGAAGTTGTGTAGGGACTTGGAGACTTGGCATGGAGTCATATAGCGTGGTGTTTTTGACGTGACTTGACGTTTTCGCTTGGTATAACTATTTTGACGATTAAAGTAGCGATAGGAAGGATAAAGAGTGAAATAAAGGAAAAACTTGGTATTAAGGGCAAATTTTGGTGTAGTGGTAAGTTCGGAGGTTATTGTTATTGTTATTTAACGTGTGATTTAGTCGTTTTTGTAGTAGTAGTACCCGTAATAATATTGACTAAACCGTTTGCAAACTTGTCGATTTTTAAAAATTATAAGCGGTTAATTTTAATGGTTTAAAAATGATCTGTGAAGATTCATTGTTGTTTTTAATAATGACGATACCGTTGCCACTTATAGACTGCTACGAATAACTTTAAATGTTGGTAGGTCTTACCTAATAAGCCTTTAGATGTTTTAATATTGTCGATTCGATTGGTCTAAGTAACAGTAGTATTGTGTGAGTCAAGTAGTGGATATATTGTTCTAGGTTCGGCAGAACGCTAGCTTGTTTGCGCAGCAATTTCTATGGCCTATTGTTGGGCCCATTCCCCAATATTAAGTGGCGGCATACTATACTTGACTTATAGCCAATAAAATAGACTCACAAAAAACAATACACTCATCTCGTAGTTAGTATATTCAACTTGAGTGTATGTGATGTTGACCTACTGTATTGTAAATATTACTATTCTAATATTGGCAGCTTTTTAGTTTGTGCGCGTACGCTAGTATAGCTAAATAATCTTTTTCGGTAGCCATCAAATTACGACTTTATCAACTGGCTAGACCCCTGTCAATTCCAGTTAACTTTCATATCGAATTGCACACATTTGTATTCAAATTGGGCCCATTTTCTTTCAATTGCCTTATGGCTTCAAGTTCCGACTTTATCGATTTCTATAAAAAAAATTCCCCTACAGGCTTATGTAAACTTCTAATTTAGCCATACTAATCAAATAAGTTGGTATCGTTAGTCCCCTAGTAGTCTTTTAGTTCGCCTTTACATTCTTCATTACTGTTACGTAATTTGGCTTTACCGGGCGGCCTATTGACATAGAGCTTAATACGTATAGTCAGCTTATTACTATCCACAAACCTTTTAAGGTCCTTATTTAGAGATACCTTTGTTATAGTATTAATAAGATTATCTTACCGTCAATCCACTGTAACTCTTTAATTTTCCTCCCTTTATAAGCTTCATGGAGTTCTATTACGTCGATTTTTACGCTGTTTTCGCTGATAGTTCCGAACTTCGAAAGGTATTTGAACAAGTTCCTTAAGTCAGTATAAATAACTACCGGGATAGGAGAAATTTTCAGCTACTTAGTGATGACTTTGAAGTTTCTTTTTACAACGATATACCTATATAAAAACCAATTATTATACCGTAAACCTTTAAAACCAACACGTTTTATATAATCCTCTTATATTTAATAAAGATTCAATGAATCATATTATTGATAATACTAAATCAATACTCACGCCTATCTTTATTAACAAGGGTTTTTAAAAAGAAGATTAATAAAAATATGTTGGTATTATTTACAAAGGATCCGTCTGTAAAGAATATTAACTTTGCTCTCAAGATGTCTATTAAAACCATATTAATCCGCCCGTCTAAGTTTTTTATTTACTACTAAAGCCTTGTATTTAGTTAGTTAAAGTTATGATTTATTAGATCATCTACATTTTCTGTAATAAATAGATCGTAAAAAGCCTCTATCTAATATAGAGTAACGATATAGCTACCATAAGCACGTTATTTTAGGTATTATTAAGCTTTGGTTACGTCATTTTTAACGATTATGTTTAAAGTAACGCCTTAACCTTTTTGGTAAAATTTAAGGCCGGTATTAATACCAAGTATACAGGTTGACTATCCATTATATATAAGTTTATTAAACTTTACTATCGTTGTAACAAGCTTGTAATTTTGGAATTTGGAGTCTTTAATCGCTAGTTATTCCGATGATATAAAGATAGTTGTTTTAACAAAATGGTATTATTAGTTTGTATACCTACCAAGCCGAAGTCTTCGTTTACGCTTTTAATAAATACGGGTTGTATATTAAAGACTTCATACATAATTGTAATGTTATGACCCAAGAACATCGGAGGGTCAGAAAACAGGCCAGTATGGGGCTAAGCCACTAAGAATCTGATGTCCAACACATCAGGTGGGGATATCTCTTATGTCAGCAACCTTAGGGTTAGGGTTACGCGATAAGGATCATTGAGATCATTTTTCGATCCAACATGATCTAGCACTGAAGGCGTATGAAGGATTAAGGATATAAGGACACGGTTAGCACCACATAGATAGTATTTCCTTCATAGCTCTTCAGTTGTCAATCTCAGTATTCAATCTCAGTATATTCTCAATAGCCTCACGGCTTTTGATCATTACTTGCACGGTTGCGATATTGTTCACTCAGCACCTCTGCTACCTTCTTGATAATATAAACCCTCTGACACCTTCTATATACCCACGGGTATTTAGTGTGATCATTATATGTAACCTAAAATGCGATTAGTAGGTAAGAAATTAATAAACACCTATTTCGGCTAATCCGTATAGTGGCTTAATATATTATATTACCGTTCCCAAAAGTTAAATCTTACGTAGTTTCCATGGCGATTCCCGAAATGAGATCCGTTATCAATCAGTTAGTAATTACATACATATTCACGTTATATTTCGGCTATTAAGTATATGTTTGCCTTTAGTTTTATATAAAAAATCATTGTCAAAGTGACTATTAAACGTTAGCTGATTTTTAAATTCGTTAGCGAATGCGTCAAGAATAAGTTTTCATCCGTAGTACCGTATCTTCAAGCGATTAAACGTGACTTTTCGTATAGCCGCCCCGTCGTTTTACCTTCAATTTCATAAATAATCCTTAACTTCAAAATCGTAATATTTGGGTTTTGGAGATTAAAGTCGACTTTCGGTACGAATTGTATAATTATTTAAGTTAATGGGACGTTAATCTAGACTCTGTTGTATTACTTAAAAAGTTTACCAGAAGTTTTAATAATACCTTATATTCGAATCTTTAGTGCCAAATTCTCGTTATTCTTTTTTTCCGTCTTTATCCAAGTATTATTATAGATACGGCTCAGTATATATTCTTCTTCTTTAACATTTTTTTCTTTTGGAGTCGTTCGCACCCGTGGCTTTTTATCAGTTTATCGATAACAGATAGAGGAAGTTTGTGTTCACTCGGTCATTTAATTTAAGGGTCGTTATCATCAATTACCTTAATATATAGCTTAACCTAGGTAATACAAAAAGGTATGAAACCTAAAACAATTTTAATAACTATTTTAAAATTGACGATAATTAAGGTTTTTCATAAGCCCTTTCATTTATCTGGCTCTCATTATACGAGGAATTTACTTAATAACGGAAAAGTAAGTAAGTTGATAATCGTAGGGTTTTTTCTATTGTTAAGGGCATTGTTAACTTAGCGGTGTGCCGATTTCTTCGGTAATTCTGTTAGTACTTTATCATAGGCTACAGTTCATTTTTGGGTACTTGTTAATAGTAGAAATTTACTCGTTAGGCATGGGTATGCTCCAAAACCTAATAGCTTTAACACTAAGCAGTTAAGGCCCATAGTTTTGTTTAAGCCTTTTACCGCTGTCTAAAGGCGTAGTTTTTGGAACCGTAAAGCTTTCAACCTCTAATGTAAGGATATTTTACATTCGTCGAAGTATTGACTATATCTTTTTGACCTTCCCTATACTCCAGTAGGTCTTTACCAGCACCAATTTGTATCAAATACTTATTATCTTAGCATTTCCCTCAAACTTTGTCGCTGTAGAGTTAGTGTTGATATCGTGAACGACGATGTTAGGTAGGCTTAAATATGTGTTAATTTATAATATCCTTAATGCATTTTACGTATCTTTTGTCTATAGGTACTTTAGACACTTGGACTCGTAAAAAGTGGTTACGGAGTTAACACCTTAAGAAACAGGCTCATTATCTTTGTAAAACACATTAAGAAAGACTTTATAGTAAAAGTTCTTATCGTATTTTAGTGTAAACATAAATCTTCGAAGGGTTTAAGTATATATTTTATAGTGGAAATATAGATTTTCAATGGTTTTTGAAGCGAAGTATTCCATATTTTATACCCTACGGATTTGAGGATCATTGTAATTTGTTAATAGCTTGGTAGTTAAAACGGTTATATGATTAACGTTTTTCTCGCTCCATCGTGATTAATATCATTATCTTTAGGCCTAAAAGATAAAACTACAAATACCCTTATTTAAAGGCGAGGGAAAACTTTTTGCCGTTTTTTATTAGCTCGTCGGTATTAACATTACCGTTACCATTGAGGGTTTTTATATTCTTTAAGTAAAGAAGAAAATAGAGACCGAACTTAAAGATATAAAACGTAATCGACTTAATAATAGTTTAAACTACAGTTATCTATAATCAGGATAGTTACTCGCCTAGTTCGAAGCTAACTTTAGCCTTAATTTAATTATAACGATTCATTTTAATAGCCGTAATATTTTCCTTTCATAGTGCCCCATATTACGAATTTTCTTTTGTTAAGTACCTTATTACCCTTATATCCGGTAAAATACCTTCAATCGTGTAATCCGCGTAACGATTGTGAAGTTTCAAGGTATATAAGGGGTTAAAGTCTTATTTAGGGTAAAGGTAAGTGCTTTGACCATCTAAGCAGTACAAAAATACGTAGTCGGCTAGTTACTAAACTACACTAGGAGTTATATTTTTATATTACTTGATTTACTTAGGGGCGTCGTCCTTGTTAACTGGTATGTCATCTTTAAAGTCTATGATATAATCCAAGTAATACAATTCGGAAGTAATAGTTTACTAAATATAGTATATCACCTTTTTATTATTATATTTTATAGGGGGGGTGGAGAGTTTACTTACAGTTCAACTTACCATAGGTCTAATATTCTTTACCACTATTACGACGATAGGTGTTATAGTTTGTCGTAATAGTGGTAAAGCATATTGGACTTATATTAAGTTGAACTATAAGTTAACTCTCCACCGCCCTACAAAATATAATAATAACAAGGTGATATACTATATTTAGTACACTATTACTTCCGAATAGTATTATCTGGATTATATCGTAGACTTTAACGATGACGTACCAGTTAACAAGGGCGACGACCCTAAGTAAATGAAGTAATATAAAAATATAACTCTTGGTATATTTTAGTAACTAGCCGACTACGTCTTTTTGTACTTCTTAGATGGTCAAAGCACTTACTTTTACCCTAAATAAGACTTTAACCCCTTATATACCTTGAACCTTCGCAATTGTTACGCTGATTACACGATTTAAGGTATTTTACCGGATATAAAAGTAATAAGGTACTTAACAAAGGACTATTCGTAATACGTAGCACTATGAAAGGAAAATATTACGGCTTTACCTCCATTTAAAGGCCGCTATACCAAGTTTTAGGTGTTAAGAGCGCCTATAGCCTTATTTACGGTCGATTTGATTAACTACCATAAGATTTTCTTCATGAATTTTAGGAAAGTTGCTGGCTTAATGGTATATACCAAGCGAATTTAGTGTACACGCTATCACAGTTGTAAGCGAGGAGCACAACTAGTTAAAAAAGCCTTTACATATAGCATTTAGGCGTTATAAGGCGTATTTAAACTCTCTAACGCCCGTAACTGTTACTCGTTACTATTCGCGAGGTATAGCTTCGCCAATATAGACTTTATGTTAGAATAGTATTACATGCAGTACAGTAGGTCATCTTTACTTACAGTAAAGTTGACTATACTGAACTGCAAGTTGAGTGTATTGCTTTGTGAAGACTTACCGCATTGGGTATAAGTCGAGTAAAATATGCTATACTTCACTCTATGGCATGGGCTAAGCAATTGGCTATACAAATTACAGTGCAGACCGGCTAGCGGTCTGCCAAACCTAGAACAATACATCTACTATCTGACCACACAATACTACTGTTACTTCGGCCAATCGAATCGAAAACGTTGCAAAGTCTAAGGCCTACCAACAAACTTATTAAACATCTAATTTAGCATATTTATTGGTATTTTCTTCTTTTTTTCCTTCGCTATTATCGTAGTCCACTTTGTGGTAGCTTAGTCCATATGGTATTAGGTAAGGTAAACCTCGTATTCGAAATGGATTTTTATATAATCGTAAATTTCGCGAAAATTGGTTATTTGAGTTAGAAAGGTTAGGTAATGATCTTTAACGTACCCTGTAAGGATTTCGGAAAACAATAAGTAAAAATTAAAAGGGGGAACCTCCATTTAATTACAAATATTTAAAAAGGGAATTATCTTCGTATATAAAAGCTTATATGACTTCTCGTTATACTTCTTTACATTGTTTCTAATCTTGACGAAGTTCGTAAAAAGCTTGTAATTAATATTAGCTATTTTAACAGGTTTTAGGGAAATGTCGCGATAATTGTCCTAGTCTTTATTGGTATTTCTTGGAAATTTAATCCTTGATGTTTTCGAGTCACGATATTAAGGGTAATTACCAGTTGCTTGACTCGAAAGATAAAGTCTTGTGATAGGACTTGTAATAGGCTCATGTATATAGGTAAACCTGCTGTAAAAATGCTTTTAAAGAGCTTAACGGTTTTGATCAAAGGGCTAGAAGGTAATAGGGACTTTAAGGTTTTAAGGAAATTAACAACCTTTTGGAATTTACTAGTGGAGAACGCCAACGTTAATACCTCTAGCCGCGTTAACAGTTACTGCTTCACGTACCTTACTGCCGCTAAAAACTTACTTCGCGCTATTATGTAAAGGTATTAGATTGATGAGCACATTAACAGGTTTCTTATCTTCAGCGCGTAAGGAGTATTAACTTAGCTAGGGGTAAAGGAAGGTTTCCTTAAACGTATTAAAAGGCATTAAGATTGTTTGATACCTTTTCCCTTAGGAGGTAGGTTGTAAGGGTAATTCTTAAATTAAGTCCAATCGAAAAAAAATTATACTAGATTTATAATACCCTGTATTGGTACGTAAATCCCTTGTAGCTTAAGTTCTTCTTTAAGGCTTAACCCCTTTTTAAATTGTTTTTTATATGTTAATAGTCTAGATATCAAAAAAAGTTAAAGTACCTACGGAAGACACAATTATTGTGGTTGAGGTCTTCATCATCATCTTAATCAACGATATAAATACCGAAGAAATTAACCAAGTATTTATCCGTTAAGTTTTTATCAATATCGTACCCGTTAAGCTCTTTATTATAATGCTTTAAGAAAAGATATCCGAGGGCGTTAATTACTTTTTCCCTGGCGGTATCAGTAATGGCTTTAAAATAGGCGCTAATAATAGCCATTTCGATGTTCTGACATGTATAGGACATGTAAGGTAAGGAACTTAGTAATCTTTAGGCGTAGGGACTTGGTGTTTTGGTGTAAAGTTGCGTAGGAACTTCGCGACTTGGTGTTGGGTTGCGCGACGTGACTTTCTCATCGCGACTTAGCGAATCTTGGTGTCTTCGCTTAAAGCAGAGATTTTGACGATTAAATTAACGTTTAGACAGTAAAAAGAGTAAAGTAGACGGAATGCTTGGTGTTGAGGGTAATCTTAAAGCTTAAAATTTATAGTTAGGAATCGAAGATTATTTGTTATTTAGCCGTGTGATTTCGTCGTTTCAATAGTAGTAGTAATCTTAGTAGTACTAACTTAACCGTTTGCCAACTTGCCGAACCTTAGGACTTCAGAAAGTCAATCTTAACGTGTTTACGAAAGATCAGTAAATTTTTGGGGGGGTTTTTAAGTAGTGATACCGTCGCTAACTTCTAGATTTCCGTTTTAGACTGACGTAACCCAAAAGTCTTTTCTGTTTTCCTGTCTTTGTGGAATAGCGTAGTACTAATAAATGCTTTTTGTAAGAATATTTCTTTTACCCTAGCCTCCGTTATTAACGTAGAGTGTAACCGGAAAGTAGCTTCTTCTTCTACTTAGACAATCTGTGTTTAACTTAATAAGCACTGATCAGTGTTGGTAGGCTTTGCCTAATAGGTCTTTATAAGTTGCAAAATTGTCGATTCGATTGGTCGAAGTAACAGTAGTATTGTGTGGTTCAAGTGGTAGATATATTGTTCGAGGTTTGGCAGACCGCTAGTAGGTGTACGTAGTTATTTGTATGGCCAATCTTTTAGCCTGTTCCCTAGTATAAAGTGGCCACATACTATACTTGACTTACAGTTAATACAGTAGGCTCACACAAAACAATACACTCAACTAACAGTCAGTATAGTCAACTTTATTGTAAGTAAAGTTGACCTACTGCACTGCAAATATTACTATTCCAACAGTAAAATATATAAGCCCTCCATACTTGCTACCGTGAACAACTGCACAACGTATAGAAGCCCTTCGCGAGAATTTTTCCTCTAATTTGCTTCAACAAAACGTTACAACCGGAAAGTAGCTTCTTCTACTTAGATTATCTATGCCTAACTTAATAAGTAATGATTATTGTTAGTAGGCTTTTGCCAATAATATTCCTTTAAACGTTGCAATATTGTCGATTCGATTGGTCAAAGTAATAGTAGTATAGAGTGGTCAAGTGGTAGACATATTTTTCTAGGTTTAGAAAACCGCTAGCCGGTCTACACAGTAATTTGTATAGTCAATTACTTAAAGAATAGACTGGTATAAAGTGGGAGCATACTGTAATTTACTTGCATTCAATACAGTAAACCCACAAAAACAATACACTCAACTTTCAGTCAGTATACTAAACTTTACTATAAGTAAAGTTGACTTACTACACTGCAATTACTACTATTCCAACATGTAAGTAAGAAAATTTTCAGGAAGACATCTAGAACTTAAAACAAATAATGCTAGTATATTGAAAAATTTGAACAACAAAGGTTTTAGGTTGAGGTGAGTAAAATTAGTAAGTATAGGGACGTTCTTTAAGAAAGTTATTTTTCGATCTTTCATTAAAAAATGTAATACTTCTTCTTAGTATTAAAGCTGTTCTTTTTCAGAATGAACTATTTTTAACATTAAGTATAAAAGGTCTTATTGTGATATTTTGTAAATTTTTAATGTTGAGATAAAACATATTTGATACAGCTATAAAGTAAAATTTTTAGGTTTTTCATGAATATTAGGGTTTTACTTTAGTTATTTATATCTAATTGACTAAACTATTTATAATCATTAGATAAATTCAATTCATTACCGTATACAAAATTAGGATATTTATTTTATAATTAAGGATGAAATTATCACATATAATAACATAAAAGAACTTATAATATATACGTTTTATGTCAATATTTAGGTATTTTATTTCGAAGCGTATTGTTCCTTTGTAATTTTTGCATATAGAACTAATATCATATATATGTTTTTTTCTCTTTATACTATGTATAATACTATCAATAGTAATATGAAGTGTTCATTAAAGTTTCTCAATACCTATATATAAAAGGGTATGTTGATAGGAATTTAATAGCTATTATAATTATTTGAACATTTTGAAGTTACAAATAATTGATGTAGCATGTAAGAATTAGGAAGCGATAGTTGTAGGTTTTAAATCATACGAGCTTCTAGATAGATTCCATCTATTTATAATTGTAATAACATTTATTCTTTATTTTTATATAACTAGTTAGTTTACTTGTAACTTTTAATGACAATAACTTGCTTCAACAATTGTAATTGACCACTCGAACTGCATTATGTACGTATTAATTAAAACAAGGTGGCAAATTACATAAGGGTATGATGATAGAAATACAGGTCCCTATACAAGCCACAACTTTGAAATTTACCCAAATATATCAAACCTAAAACAAATATTCACAAAATTATACCTACTGTTAAAATAGTACTACATGCAGTTCAGTAGGTCAACTTTACTTACAGTAAAATTAACTGTACTGCAAGTTGAGTATATTGTTTGTAGACTTACCGAATTGGGTATAAGTATAGTGCAGTACGCTACACTTCACTCTAGGGTACGGTCCAAGCAATTGACAATACAAATTATAGTTCAAACCGGCTAGCGGTCTGCCAAACCTAGAACAATACATCCACTACTTGACCAATGCAATACTACTGTTACTTCGACCAATAGAATCGACATCGTTGCAACGATATAAGGCCTTATCAAGGCTCATTGGTGTTTATTGAGTTAAGCACAAATTAGCTAAGTAGAATAAGAAGCTATTTTCTAGTTACATTATATGGTTATGGCGGTTAGGGTAAAGGAAATATTTTTGCGAAACGATTTTATTAGTACTTCACAACTCCACAACGGAAGGAAAATAAAAAGACTTTTAGATTACGTTAGTCTACAACGGCAATCTGGAAATAAACAATGGTATCGCTAGTGAAAAACACTAAGAAATCTTTATCAATCTTTCCTAAATACGTTAAAATTAACTGTTAGAAGTCTTAAAGTTTAGCAAGTTGGCAAACAGCTAAGTAAGTACTACTACGGGTGCTATTATTGTAAGAAAAACAACTAAGCCTTTACAATAAACAATTTCCAACCTTCGTTCTCTACTAATAATAAACGACCTTCGACCTTGCCTTTTACACCAAATATTTTCACTTACTTTACTCTTTTTACATTCCCCACGTTAATTTAATCGTTAAGTTCGCTACTTTAAGCGAAAAACACCAAGAATCGCCAAGTTGCGCCAAGTAAGCCATGTTACGCGACCCAACGCTAAGTCGCTAAGGTTCCACGCAACTTCACGCTGAAACAACAAGTACCTACGCCTAAAAATCACCAAATCCCTCGCCCTACACGCCTACTAAACCCTACATAGGTCAAAACGTCAAAATTTCTACCGCCAACGCTTATTTTAAAGTAATTACCGACTCCGAAACGAAAAAAACGATGAAGGCACTTGGAGCTACCTTTACCAAATATTATAATAGTGATCATTAAGGGCAAGACGTTAATAAAGACTTAAACGAAGAATACTGAACCAAATTCGTCGGCTATTATATCGTTAAGCAGAGCGGCAGCGAAGAACTTGATCTCGGCGTCCGCGCTTTTCAAAACTTCCGTTACATCATCAACAACTAAACTATTAAAATGTGGAAGAAAGTTCAAAAAAGCATTAAGTTAAGGTTAAAAGCTGAATTTAAACGCCGAGAAATTTACGATCCCAAAAGAGGCTTTACCTAGCTGACGGAAACGCTGTTTAAATTAACCCAACTTAAAGAATACCCCTAAAATTCACGACCCAGGGGAAAGGGTATTGAAGAACTCCAACGCCCTTACATGAGATTTAAAAGACCTCCTATTTACCCTTGGCTAAGATAAACCTCTTTACGAGTTAAAGATAAGGAACCTATTAACCTGTTTCGATAGCCTAACAATTTTACGTAATAGCGCGGAGTACGCCCTTAGTGGTAGCAGAGCATAAGAAGGGTCGCCAACGCGACTAGAGGTATTAACGTTAGCGCTTTACACCAGTTAATTAATTAAGATCTTCAAGCCTTTCAAAGTTGTTAGATACCCCTTCTCCCTTAATATTTCACTTAAAATCGCCAAGTTCTTTAAAAACTTTTACCCTTTAGGTTTGCTTATACGCGAAAGCCCACTATAGATCTTACCATAGGGCTTTAACCCTCGGGCCAAGCGACTGGTAATTACCCTTAATACCATGCTTTGAAGGCTTTAAAGCCTAAACTGCCAGGAAACACCATTTAAGACTGTGATAACTATTGCGACCTTTCCTCAAGACCTATTAATATGTTTAATATTAAATCGAAACTGTTTACATATTTTGGTAAGATTTGTAACTACGTAAAATAGTATAATGGAAAGCTTTACAACCTTTTCGACATTAAAATAATATCCCTTTAAAATATTTGTAGGTAAATAAAAGTTCCCTTTTTAGCTTTTAATTTACTATTCCCCGAAATCCTTATAAGACACGTCAAGTACTATTACTTAACCTTCCTTACTGAAGCTACCAAATTCCGCGAGATCTTTGATGGTATAAAGACCTACTTTAAGCACGATATTTGCCTCGCCTAATACTATATAGACTGGGCCACCACGCAGTAAATTATAATGATAACAAAGAAGAAAGAGGAGGAAATACCAATGGATATCTTTAATTAAATGTTTACCAATTTGATGTTATGCTAGAAAGTAATAGGAAAGCCTATGTTAGCGAAGCCACCCTTCTCGATCAGGTACAGGTAGTATTTACGGGCGATATTAAGTTTGAATACACCTTATAGAACCCAGATATTACCTATAAAGGCTTTTTTAACCAGGTGCGTTTCTAGTTTGCCACGGTAATAACGCGTATACTAAACTCCTTTTATATATACCTCTAAGCCGGCAACTTCTTCGATATAAATAAAGAAAACCTTATAGTAGTTGATTACGTCGACCGTAAATACATTTACGGACGCCTTTAACGTTTAAGGTTTGGCTTACCGGCTTTAGATTATAGGCAGAAATTAAGTTAACATTGATAAGACCAAATTTTAGGTAGACTTGTTAACCGTAAATATTATCGTCGTGATAATAGTAAAAGATATTGGATTTGTAGTAAGTCCAGTTGTTAGTCGACTAGGCATCCCCCCGATGAATTTAATAATGAAAAAGTAATATATTACGTCCAATACCCCATTGTTCTTAAACAGAATTACTTAGATTAAATCGCAAACTTCAAGGGCGATGAGCAAATTAACGATGCCAATACCCTTAGGTAAATTAAGTGATACGAAGATATTACTCCTCATGCGGCCTATCAACTAGCCTACCACGCCTTTTTACACCGTCTAGGTGGTAAAGACCCTTAACTTTACCCTAACCAAGCCCCTAACTCTTTACATACTTTTTAATTTTCGCAATCATTACACGAACCACACGTTTTAAGGTATTATACCATATACAAGGGTAAAAAAGTACTTAATAAAATGCTATTCGTAATACGTATTACTACGAATGGAAAGCATTATAACCACTAACATTAATCTTCACGATATTGCTAAAGCCAAAATTAGCTTTAAACTAGGTAAACAATTATCATCATTAAAGATAACGGTAATTTAGACTATTGTGAAAGTAAGTACGTTCTATATCCTTAAATCCCTTACCATTTTTATACTTTATTCAAAGGATATAAAGACTCTCGGCGTTAACATCGACTTTAATGCAGACGAAGTGTTTAAAAACGGCTAAAGGATTCCCCTCGTTTTTAAGTAGAGGTACCTATAGTTTCATCTTTAAGACCAAAAAGAAGTGGTGTTGAACTTAAAGGAGCCGAGGATAAGTTAATTACACCGGCGCTTTAATTATCTAGTCGTTAATAAGCTATACAAAGTCTTCAAAGTTCGCAAAGCATAAAGATGTGGAATACTTTGCCTTAAAAGCCATTAAAAGGCTTATTTACCACTGCTAAACGTATGCTTAAGGGCCTCAAAGATTGAAGTTTATATTGAAAAATAATAAAGACTTTTATTACGAGATTTTCGTCGATGGGTTTTATGTAAATAATAAGCTTATACTTTTCGTCATTAATTCCGCAACCCTTTTTCACGGGGCTAAGTTTTAAAAGTTCCTTTTGGCAAAGGATACGTGGAAAACGTTAAAGATATTGTAAATGAATACGTACCTAGTTTTACCTAACATCGTCATTCACGATACCGGTATCAATTTTACGGCGGCTAAGTTTTAAAAAGATACTAAAACAATGGATATTTAGTGTAAATAAGTACCTGTAAAATCCCATTAAACTATTAGTAAGGTTAAAATGGTACACGCCATATTTCAACGAACATATAATATCCTTACGCTGGATATTAAAAGCTTTACGAATCCGAAGGCACGCCCATAAATAGAAGTAAAAGGTTTAAACGATACTGTAGGTCTGAAAAGCTTAGTGCTAATATTATTGGTTTTTGAAACGTATCTATATTCAACGAGTAAATCTCCGCCCTCGTTAAGTATTTAAAAACCTGTTACAGCCTATAATAAAGCCATTAATACTAGGAACGTCTTTATAATAATCGATGTACTTGTTTTATCGTTATAAAGTAAAGTCCTTGTATAGCGAAAGCCGGGTAAATGAAAGATCCCATATAAAATATTAAGTGTTGTAAACTCTGAAGTAGTTATTAAAACTGCTAAAGGTTCTATATCTTTCCGAATCATTTAAGTTAAGCCTTATATTGAGGTTATTAACGATAAAGAGTCTTAAGCTAAACGACCATACTAATAAGAACCTCTTCCACACGTTATCAGCAAGTCGATAAAACGCCGCCGGCGTGGACGACCCCTCAAAAAAATATTAAAAAGGAGGAATACATACTGGGCCCTATTCACAATACTATTTAAGTAAAAAAGGAAAAGATGATGACGAAAACTCTATACTAAAGCTTCGAGTACAAGGGATTATTAAGACTTCCGGTAAACCTTTTAAATAAAGCGACAACATCAAAATTAAAGACTTACTAACTCTAGGGGTTATATAATTCGTACCGAAACCCGATTTTAACTTTTAAAACTTAAAAGTTACGATCTCTATATCGAAAATTATTTACGAGATTAAAGGCAAAATTATAAGGCGTTCGTATGAAGAATTACATACAATCGCTTTAGGATACAAAGATAAAAGTAAAAACTGAATCCTTATGTAGTTTTTAACGATTTATAAAATGAATTAACATTTAGTAAGTACTTCGGTAACAAGTTTATTAACTAAAATTAAAGGCGAGTTTACATTCAATAGCTGTAATATGATATTAACCTATATACAATTAGCAACTAATCTATAACGAATCGTATTACTAAACATGTTATAGAAATTACGTGCTTTTGATCCTTTAAACACATTAATACAATATATCAAGTTACTATATGGATTAGTTAAAGCAAATATCCATTGGTTTATAACCTATTAGTCGCAGTTTAAATTACAGCGAACGATAAAAATTTTAACGTACGACCCATATTTGCTAGTAAAGTAAAGGAATGACTTTGGTATGTAAGGCCTGTAAACTAATGATACCCTTTTCGTCGAAAAATTTAAATTTATAATACTGTAATAATAGGCGATTAAATACTTTAAATTCTGAAATTATAAGCTAGTAACGACGTCAACAGAGGACATCTAACTGAACTTTAATGAATCATCAATCTTCATATTTAATATTAATACCGGCCTTAGCTTTTGCCAAAAGGGCTAGGGCATTATTTTGGCCACAATCGACAATACTAATGGGGCTAAGGTTTAATAGTATTTAAAACAGCGTGTTTGGGGCAACTATATCACTACCTTGTACCAACCGGAAGCTTTTTACGACCTTTCCATCGCGGTACAAGTACAAGATCCGACAAAAAAATATTTTGACCGACTCAATAAAAGGATAGAGTAATAGATACGAAACTTAAACAGAGGGATTAATATAACTCCAATCAATCTGTAAAGAGCTAAGTTGATAATATTAACTGACGGGATTTTTACGAACAATACAGACTTTATTTTATAAATCGGCCTTTTAATAACCCACGTTAAGGAAGATATACGGGAAAACCAGTTTAGTATTATCGATAACCTAAATTATGAAACCTTGGTCAAATATAAGAGGATTACGAGAAGCGTGTTAGCTTCGGAGGTCTATGGTATAATAGCTGGATTTAACATAGGTATGGAATTTTAAAAGACCCTTAAACTTATCACTAGGCAGCTAAAGATTTCTCCTATACTGGTGGTAATCTATACCGATTCGAAAAGCCTTTTCGAATACTTTTCTAAACTCGGAACCACCACCTAAAAACACCTGATAATCGACGTAATAGCACTTCGTAAAGCCTACAAGAAGAGGGAGATCAAGGAATTCCGGTGGATTAATGGAAAAGACAATCCAACAAATTCTATGACGAAGGTAATACCAAATAAGGTCATAGAAAGGTTTGTGAATAATGATAGGCTGACTATACAAATTTAGGGCTACGTTAATAAGCTGCCAAAAAGACTAAAATAACGTAACGGAGGCTAAAAATATAGTAATAGCCTAAAAGACTGCCAAAGAATTAACTATACGGACATATTTAATTAACATGCTTAAAGTAAAGGCCTACAAAGGCTTGTGGCGAAAAAACTTTTTATGGGAGTTAATAAACACGAACCTCGAAGCGAAGGAGTAATTAAGGTTAAATGAGGTCAATTTGTATACAATTGAACGTAATTAAGTATGGAAGTCAACTGGAATTAATAGGGGTTTGGCCAGTTAATGAGGAGGCAATTTAGTATTAACTGGAAAAGATTGGTCATTTACACTGGCGTATGCGCACAAATTAAAAAGCCACCAGTGTTGGAATAGTACTACATTCAGTGGAATAGGTCAGCTTTACTTACAGTAAAGTTGACTGTACTGCAAGTTAAGTGTATTGTTTGTAGAATTACCGAATCGGGTGTAAGTCGAGTACAGTACGCTGCACTTCACTGCAGGGCACGGGCCAAGCAATTGGCCATTCAAATTACAGTGCAGACCAGCTGAAGGTCTCCCAAACCTAGAACAATATATCCACTACTTGATCAATACAATACTACTATGACTTCAACCAATCGAATCGACAACGTTGCAACGATCTAAGGCCATACCAACACCTACAAATATTTTTTTCAAAAACATAAATCTTTTCATTTATTACAATATTTTACTAGTTCTTAATAATCAGTATTAGATTCCAATATAAATGAAATAAATCTTTAAAAAGATGGTTATGTAAATTACATAAATATAACATCAATTTTATGACTAATATCAATGAAATATATACATTCTTCAATTATAGGAAAATTTATTATAATATATAAACTTATGTTATTCCATTCATTATTGTTAGGTTATATCAGTTTATATCGTTGTGTTATTTAAGTTTACATTGTTATACTATAATGATTCATGATATCATATTATATTAGTTCTTATATCATTATATTATATAGGTTTATATTGTTTTATTGTATAAGTTTACATTGTTATACCATGAAAATTAAAAAATGAAATATATATATTTATAGTAATGTACTATAATAATTGATATTGTTATACCATATTGATTTTTATGGTTATATTGTATCGATTTGTAACGTTGTACTCTTAGTATTTATATTGTTATGTTTTATAATTTTTTATTTTTGTACGTTATAATTCTTTTTCGTTATATTATAGAAATTTACATTGTAAAGATATACAGATTAACTGTTCGTAGGTCTTTACCGGTGAAAAGTAGTCGATTCTAATCACTGTGGTCGAAGTAACAGTAGTATTGCGATGATCAAGTGGTGGATGTATTGTGCTAGGTTTGGCAGACCGCTAGCTAGTCTGCACTGTAATTTGTATAGCGAATTGCTTGGCCCGTGCCATAGTTTGAATCTGGCACTCCACTTTCAGTTATTACAGTCAACTTTACTTATAGTAAAGTTGATTGACTGCAATGCAATTGACCTGATAAAAATAGCAGTCAATATTGTTCCAACATTAACATTTTAAAACTAGGCAAATATATATGTAAAGACTATCTAACAATATATAGTAGAATCAAACCTAAACTATCATCACCCAAAAATTAGACAACGGCTATATATACGCAAATAAAGTAGAAAAGAGGAAGATTTAATACAGGTAACTTTATAGGCCGCCTGCTGAACATACTATCCTATAGAAATATGCATTATCAGGGAACAACCAATGCCAACTCTATTCATCAGTACCAACTTCTATTTTTACTAGTACCAACTTCCATTATCATATTATATTACCACGTAGTATAGGAAGAAATGAATACAATTATCCTTCCGTTGGAAACGATTACTTTCGAACTTTTTTCGAATTTTCCAAATTATTTCTTCGTGTTGGAATAATGGTATTTGCAGAGCAGTAGATCAACTTTACTTACAGTAAAGTTGACTATACTGTCTGCTAGTTGAGTGTATTTTTTTTGTATGGCCTACTGTATTGGCTGTCAGTGAAGTACAGTATGCAGCCACTTCACACTAGGGTACGTCCCAAGTAATTAGCCATACAAATTACTACGTAGACCGGCTAGCGGTCTGACAAACCTTAAACAATACATCAACCACTTAACTACATAACATTATAACGTCTAAAAGCCTATTAATAGGTCAGGCCCACCAATACTGATTAGTGCTTATTAGGTTAAGTATAGATAATCTAATTAGAAAAAAAGCCACTTTCTAGTTATACTCTACATTAATAAGCGGCGGCTAGAGTAAAGAATTTTTTTATGAAGCGCCTCTATTAGTATTACGCCAGTCAATAAAGATAGGAAAACAGAAAATTTTTCTAAGTTACGTTAGTTTACAATGATTATTTGGAAATAAGTGACGGTATCACTACTTAAAAACCCAAAAAAAATCTTTACGGATCCTTTTTAAAAAGCATTAAAATTGACCGCGAAAAGTCTTAAATCAGAAAGTTGGCAAACGGCTAAGTGAATACTACTACAGGTATTACTTTTATAAAAGCGACTAAGTTTATCGGCCAATATAACAAATAATCTTCTACTTTTACCTATAGTAATAAACTATTTTTGACCTTACCCTTTATACTAAACTTTTGCTCAAATATTAAGTTTTTCCTTCTACTTTACTTTTTTCACTTCCCTACGCCAATTTAATCGCTAAGTTTGCTGCCTCAAGCTAAAACATCAAAAATTCATTAAGTCGCACCGAAAAAGCTACATTACGTAACATAACGCCAAGTTATCAAGTTCTCACGCGACTTTACATCAAAAACACTAAATCTTTACGTCCCAATTCACTGAACCCTTCACTCACCAAGTCCTACATAATTCAAGACCTCAAAGTACCTACTATCAGAGTTCACTTTACAACTATTACTGGTCCCGTTTAAAAAAAAATTAAAGCCTTCGGACTGTTTTTCTCAAAATACTACGATAAAGAGCTTTAGGACTACGATATCGATAAAAAATTAATAAAAAACACATAATTAACTTCTTTGGTAATTATATCGTATACTATAATAAAGGCGACAACTTGAACCGCAGTAGTCGTGCTTTTCGCAAATATTGTAATTTTTTTAACAACTAGATTATTAATATTAAAAAGAAGGTTTAAGATTATATTAAGTTAAAGTCAAAGGAAAAACTGAAACGACAAGGGATTTATATGCTAGAACAAAGCTTTACTAAGCTGCTAGAAACCCTTTTCAATCTAGTCTAACTTGAAAAATACCCTTAAGATCCACACCCTAAAGGAAAGGTTTTAAGAAACCTTATCACCTTTATACGCGTTTTAAGGGACCTCCCCTTTAACCATAGCTAAGTTAAGCTTTTTTGTTAACTAACGATAAGGAATCTATTAACCTACTCAGCAGCCTAACATCTCTACATAATAACGCGAAGTACGCTTTTCAGTGGCAGCAAAGCACATAAAGCATCAGCTATCAACGCGGCTAGAGTAATTAAAGTTAACTATTTCCACTAATTAATTAAACAAGATCTTAAAGTCTCTTGAAACCCTTAACATTTTAATTAATATTGTGAAACCCCTTAAAAATCTTTCCACGATAAGTTTACCTACACGTATGAACCCATTACAAGTCCTACCACAAGACTTTACCCCTTAAGCCAGGCGACTGGTAATTACCTTAAACACTTCGATTTAAAAGCTCTGAGGCTTAAACTTCTAAAATAATACCATTAAAAATAAGAATAACTATCGCGACCTTTCCCTAAAACCTATTAAAAAATGAATGTTAATTGCAAACTTTTTACGGATTTCGTTAAAATTCAAAACAATATAAAAAGTATGAAAGAAATTACTATAATTTTTTTCAGCCTGGAGATAATACTTTTTTTAAAAAATTATTAGTGGATAGAGGTTGTTCTTTTTAGTTTTTATTTACTATTCCCTGAAATCCTTAGAAGGTACTCCAGGGACTATTACCTAAATTTACTAATTCTAATACCAACCTTTCGCGAAGTTTACGATAACATAAAAAGCCACTTCGAACAAGACGTCCACCTTACTTAATACTACACAAATTAGTTCATTATGGGGTAAACTAAAATAATAGCGAAGAAAAAGGAGAAATAAATACCAATAAATATACTAAATCAAATTCTTGATAAATTAATATCATATCAATAAGTAATGAGGAAAGTCTATACTAATAAGGCTACACTTCAAGAATAGGTACGGGTAGCCGTTAATGGGGTTAAAGAGTTTAAATACGATTTATAACACCTAAATATCACCTATAAATTCTTTCTAAACTAGTTACGCTTCTTGCTTACAATTATAATAACACGTAGACCAAACTAGTTCGCTATATAATCTCAAACCGGCACCTTTACTAACGTAAATGAGAAAAATACTTACGAGAGTTTATTACGTCGACTGAAAATACGGTTATAAACAACTTTAACGTCTAAGGATTAGCTTATCAACCCTAAATTAAAAGCAATAACTATGTCAACGCTGATGAAGTCAAAATTTAAACGCACCTATTAAACATAAACACTATCGTCATAACCGTAGAAAAATATAAAATTTATAGAATATCCAACAATTAATTCACTAGCTATCCCCTCTCTAAACGAAAGAACAAAAAGGTAATATATTGTATGTAATACTCTACCACGTTGAAATAAGATTGATTAAATCAAATTACAAACTTGAAGGATGACAATCTATTGAATGAATACGATAACCCCAAGAAAATTAATTAACATAAATATATAACTCCTAACGCGACCCAGTAACTAGCCAACCACGTTTTGTTATACTGATTAAACGGTGAAAACCCTGACTTTTACCCTAATTAAAACCCTAACCCCTTGTATACCTTGAGCCTTCGCGATTGTTATGCGTACCACACGTTTCAAAGTATTATACCGAATATAAAGACAATAATGTACTTAATGAAAACTTATTCGAAATACATAGGATTACGAAGAGAAAGCACTACGGCTATTGAAATCAATTACCATAATACTACCAAAGCCAAAGTTAGCCTCGAACCAGATGAACAACTATAGTTACTAGGTATAACGGTAGTTTGAACTATTATTAGGTCGATTACGTTTCACATCCTGAAATCTCTAACCCTTTTCCTTTTTTGTTTTAAAAATATAAAAAATATAAAGACCCATAGCGTTAACTTGAACGCTGACGCCAACAAATTGAATTAAAACGGTGAAAAATTTCACCTCATTTTTTAAGTAAAGGCACTTATAGTTTTATTTTCAAGACTAAAGAACAATAGTATTAAACTTAAAAAAACCAAAGATACGTTAACTACACCGGCATTTTAACCACTTAACTATCAACAGGCTGTATAAAATTCTAGAGTTTGCAAGTTATGAAGATATATAATACTTTGACGTAAAAGCTATTAAAGAACTTTATCACCGTTGCCAAACACATATCTAAGCCCTCCTAAAAATTTAAATTTATACTAAAAAACGATAAAAACTTCAATTATAAAGTCTTTATTAATATATTTTACGTACATCACAAGCCTGTTTTTCACGTTATTAACTTCGCAACCACGTTTTACGGAGCCAAGTTTCTAAAGTCCCTTTCGGTGAAAAATATGTGGAAAATGCTAAAAATACTATAAATTAACAGGTACTTAGGCCTATCTAATGTCATTGTCCACGATACCGGCACTGACTATACAGCAACAAATTTTTGAATAATACTAAGATAATAGGTATCCAATATAAACAAGTGCCTATAAAGGCCTACTGGAGCATTAGAAAGGTTAAAAGTGTATATATACTACTTCGCCAAACGTACAATATCCTTACGCTAAAGGTTAGAATTATTAATAATCTAAAAACACGCCTTTAAATAGAAGTAAAGGGCCTAAACGATATTATAAGCCCTAACGATCTTATACCAATACTACTAGTTTTTTAAAACACACCTACGACTAACGAGTAAATTTCCGTCATTAGAAAATACCCAAAAACGAACTATAACCTTTGGCAAAGCACTAAGGAAACTACGAAAGGAATAGGCACGCTGCCAAATCAACGACACTCTTAATACTAGAAACGGCCCTACTATTATCGACATACTTACTCTACCATTAAAAAGTAAAGGCTTTGTATAGCGAAAACCGGGCAAATAAACGAGCCCATATAAAATCTTAAATACCGCTAACTTTAAAGTAGTTGCTAGAATTATTAACGGTCCCGTAACGTTTTGTACTACCTAGGTTAAGTCTTACAGTAGGGCTATTAATAATAAAAACGCTTAAGCAAAACGATTGAGCCCAAAAGAACCTCCTTTACCCGTAATCGATAAGCCGATAAAACGCCGCTGACGGACGACCCCTAAAAAAAAGGAACTTTGAAAAAAAGAAATACGCACCAGGCGGTATCTACAATACTACTTGAGTAAATAAGGGGAAAAAGGATAACGAAAACTTAACACTAAAACTTTGAACACAAAGCATTATCTAAACCTTTTATAAACCCTTTAAAAAAAGCGATAAGATCGAAATTAACGGCCTATTAATTTAAGGAGTCGTATAATTCTTACCAAAAGCTGACTTTAACCTCTAAAACACAAATACTATGATCTTTAAGTCGAAAATTATCCACGAGGTTAAAGATATAACTACGGGGCGGCCGTACGAAAAATCGCGCCTAATAGCTTAAGAATATAATAATAAAGTTAAAAACTAAATTCTCAAGCAGTCGCCAAAGATTTAAAAAAAAGTATCTAACGCTTAATAGTCGCGTTAATAGTAAGTTGATTAGCTAAAACTAAGGGCTAATTTATACTAAATAGCTAATAAAGGTAAATATACACGTAGTTAATAACCGATTTACAGCAAATCATCCTATTAAAGTTAATATAGGAATTACGTGTTATCTACCCTTCAGGGACCGTAATTCGATTTATTAAGCTATTATAAGTATTAGCCGAAGTAAAAGTCTATTAGTTCCTAACCTATTATTCGCACTTTAAGTTCAAACTAAATATAAAGTCTTCAACATACGACTTGTATTTACTTACGGCGCAAAAAGAATTTCAGCCTAATAAATATATAAACTAATGATACTGTGTATATTACTATATAACCTCATCGATAGTATATATAGGTCAAGTATCAGTGCACTGTATTGTAGGATGTACTCCTGCAGGGTGCATGGTAACTTGTCACGCTGCAGGCTGCACTCTTGCAAAACGCAAAGTGCATAATGCATAGATCGGTCTGGAATTCATATTTCAGACCGACAGCAATACGTGGATCGGTTTGGAAGAAGTATTCCAAAGTAATACGCTTTGAGTGGAGGGCTTATAAGCCCTTACCTGTGACGTATTCCTCTGGATGCTTTTTCTTGGATTATTATCTTTTATACTACAATACCAATAATTTTAATTACTTTTTAAAAACCTTAGTTTACTTCAACCCTAGAGGTTGAAAACTTTATCGATATGAATTAATATCCAATCGAGTCGACTACAAATAGTTCAGGAAAAAAAGACAAACATAAGTTAAATACCTATAACGGGATGCTGTAACGGTCCTAATTACCTGTAATTTAATACTACGACTTATAAAAACCATACGGTAGTATAAAATTATGCGGGAGCGCCGAGTAACCCGAAGCATTATAAAACTATAAGATCCAGAGTAAATTTAAAAAGAATTACCCCGTTCCATCAATCGTCAACTTGTATTAGCGTTTTAAACGTACCCGGGCCCTTTTTAAAGGGCGTCCTATCACGTATTATGCTACGTAAGCCAAAAACACTAAGTTTCGGAACCCTTTACTAGGACCTATCCGATTTTTGACAATTTACATTAATTACCTTACTAAGATCGGTTACACATAAGCTAAATAAACCAACCGCCTTAGTAAAATCGGTTATATATCAAATAAACAACCGATTCCTTTAATAAGTTTTGTTACGGCACGTTAATACGGACCGACTACCAAATATCGGACTATATAATTACATTTCCTTTACCCTACTTACTTTCCCACATTAGTCCCTTATATTTTAAGTTTAGTATTCGTATCGTTTTAAATTTTCCTAGCCGTTTAGCTCGTATAACGTTATCAACGTTAATAAAAACTATTTTGAAGCGTTTGATTAATTTGTAATCACGTTTTATTTACGTATCTTTTCAAATATATTTAAATTAATAAACGTTAATAAGTTTTATTCCGACCACTTAAATTAACTTATTTACGTTTTATTTACTAAATTTCATTAAACTTCAAATTATATTACTTTATATATTAGCTACTTTCTACGAATATATGATAACTTTACCAGCAACGAATCTGGCAAAAACTAACGAATATATGGAATACTTTTTTATATATAAGTTGTTTTGTTATGGTATCTCAAAGTATTTAGACCTTAATCTTTAGTATAATAAAATCTAGGTATTGGTAAAAGATTTGTACCTTTATATAGCAAGAACCTGTATTACAAATATATTATAACTACTATAGTAGCGAAATTAAAGGACACGACTTATTCGAATATTTTAGAAAAGATTTTTCGGATTAAAAGTTAAATATATAGCTAATTGAGAATGGTATAATTACAAGAATCCTACAAAGACAATTATAAAGTCAAGGTATTAATTCACCCGGTAAACATAACAGCCGTATCGGGAAATCCCTATCTATAATAGCCTAACTTATACAAATACCGAAATGAACAGACGAAGAAATAAATAAAAAAAAGTTTGCAAAGGGAAATTACCTGAAAAAACGTTAGAAACTCCAACTTAAGGTTGTACACCAGGGTTATAAAAAGTTATTACAAATTAAGATACGGTATTAAATAAGATTAAACGCTCTCCGGAAAACGGAAATAAAATTGAAGGAATCGACGGAAAAAAAGGAGGTACCGTAGTGATCATTTACAATGAAGGTCGAATACGAAGCCTTTTTACAACTTAACTTTGACCCGATACAAAGACAAAAATATACCCCCAACGCTAAAAACAACCCATTCATCTATAATAGGATCGTCCGAAACGTAAAAAACAACCCGCTCCAGAAAATAACAATCGGTCGAACTACGAAAAACCCCTCAATTTAAGAAATAATAAGCGGCATAAAACGCCAATACGTGCTATACGGACTAATACCTATCGACCTCGACTTTTACAGCGATTTCCTACTATATAGTTTCCTCAAGAATAAAAACAACCTTATTAAGTTAACCAATTCTTCTAGTTTATAAAATAAGGATAATAAGTATAACGGCGATCTGTATGATATACTTAACAACAACATACGTGTAATACTTAATACGTATCAAAATTAGATATTAAACTATCCCAATTTTATATTATTCTACATAATATACCTTTCGGATAAGTTCAAAAGTAATATATATATTACTTTACGTAAATAGATATATTAATAAAGTGTTATAAGCGCTTCAAGATTTTTTCCAATACGGAAATTCACTATAAACTTTAAAGTAAAAATGAAACCGGTACGACTTGGAAATCCGTACAAAATTAATTTTGAAACGCCCATAAAAAAATGTCAAAAATTCTTACCGCCTTGTTAGCAAAGTTCCGGAAATGTTAGGCAATTATCGGATCGGAATATAAAGGCGACGAATTATTTATTTAAGTAATAATAAAAGCCTATCATGTAAAGCCGGATCTCAACCTTACAATTTAAAAATTAGAAAAGGATTCAAAAGTTTTTTATATAAGACTTAAAATATTGTTCGAGACCTTTATACGCCTATAGGTAAGTTTT
Source organism: Anisogramma anomala (assembly GCA_038502455.1). Lineage (NCBI taxonomy): Eukaryota > Fungi > Ascomycota > Sordariomycetes > Diaporthales > Gnomoniaceae > Anisogramma > Anisogramma anomala. Next base: position 12,162,495 of record JASMMZ010000004.1, on the reverse strand, counting down.
ACATTAGTATTTATAATCAATAAAACCAAAATCGAAGCCTGAATTATTAAGGTAAACCTCACCGAGATAATTTACCATATTTTAAACCGGAAATTCAAGGTTTACCTAAGGTAAAACGAACGTTTAAAGTATAGGTACTAAGGAGGAAACTTTAAAAATAGGAGATATTAACGATCGTTCGGAAATGGAAGAAACGTACTGAAATCACAACAATACTTGCGAGAAAATATACGAAGCCTCAAAAGTTTGTAAAAGCGGTGTATCGTATATAGTAAAGTCAGCTTCTAATTTACAAACCACCCCATTTATAAATAAATTGGAATTGAACGAAAATTTTAAGTCGAATATAATTTTAATAATCGGATAAAAATACTTTTTGCAATATACGTAGCTGAAAACCAGGGTACAAATAACGGACCCGACGTCTATCTTTACGCAAACATATCCGGAAAAAACAACCTTCAATATAATAATACTTATCTATTAGCCTACGATGATAATAACGCCTAACGTATTTTTGCTTGTTTGTAAAACACTTTCTTTATACATATTTTAAGCTTAAACTACGTAAACGAAGTATTTAACGCCTATATAACGTCGTAATCTACCTTTTTCAACAAATAAGAAACCATATTTCAAAGCATTATACCTAATATTAACGAAACCGAAATCTTAACGGCCGGAAAACGATAATTAAACGTACTTACGGCGAAATTTCTGAAGTTTCGATTAAACCGAATAGGAAAACACCGAAAGGTCCTGTATAATAAAAATAAAATGATGTTGTTCAGAACGGTCGTTATAAATACGCGTTGCAGACCGATTGAATTTTACGTAAGAAATTTTAAAACATTATTTTTAGTTTTATTAACTCATATAAATGAGTTTGAAATGAAGGTTTGGAATACGAAGGATTAACTTATTTGTACCTTAAATAACGTATTCGTATCACTTTGACTTAAGTTCGACTATTTATGTTTTTTTTTCAGAAACATGTATAATTAACTTTATTTACTTAATTTAGCTTAAATTATAAGTTTTATACCGACGATTCGAATATCCGAACACAAAACGATTTTTACTCCTACTTTATACCACAGGCTATATAAACGTAGGAAAAAACGTATTCGAAGTTATGGAATTTTTTTGCCACAAATATCAGTCATACTTATAAGCCCTGCAATAATTTAAATCCCGCCTTTAAAAATATTTTAATTTGAATTTTGAAGTAATTATTAATATTATACATTTCAATAGCTAAACGGTCTTTTACGTCGTCAATACGGCAATATTATTTGAAACCGCTAAATTTATACGAAACGTTTTTGTTATAAACTATTGGGACGCTTGAGTTAACTATTAGTTAAACGTCTACCTTCGGTCTCCAAATTAGATTACGTATGACGCCGACACGGCTTTCTATCTCACCAAGTAACGTACGAAGACTTGGATAGCCAGTAACGAGTGTAAGTAAATCTTGGTAAAATTCACAATAAGGTATTAAGAGGTGTAAACAATACTATAAACTATTGAAAAGGACGTATATAGTGGTATGAAGAGAATTAAAAGGTATTAGTTTTAAGGAATGTATCCTTTAAATAACAGTTATCGCTATTAATAACACTTTTATACTAAGTAAGCTTACCTGTTGATATTACTATATACCCTTACAAATAGTATATATAGGTCATAAGGTAGTACACTATATTGCAGGGTGTACTCCTGCAGGGTGCACAATAACGTATTACTCTGCAGACTGCACTCTTGCAAGACACAAAAGTGTACCATGCATAAATAGGTTTGGAATGCTATTTCAGGCCAACGGCAATGCGTGGAGCGGTTTATAAGAAATATTCCAGAGTTATACGTTTTGGGCGAGGGCTTCTAAGTCCTCACCTGTAACGTATACCTTTTGATATTTTTCTTGATTTTTATCTTTATTTTCACTATACTGCAAATACCAATTATCTTGATTACTCTTTTAAATTACCTTTTCACATAACTAGGTCTTTTGAACCTTACCGACACTAATTAGTAGTTGACTCGGTCAAATATAGACAGCTTAGGAAAAAGAAATAAGTATTCATTGAATACCTATAGCGGGATACTGTAGCGGTACCAACTATTTGTGCTTTAATATTTCGTTTTTACAAGTATTATACGCCGACGTATACAAAAATTGTAAAGATTAAGTGACTTGAAAAAGGAAAACTTTAGCACGATATTATCAACCCCTATTTAGTGCTTTATTTTCTAAAAGCTCTGTTACACCACTATTAACCCTTGTTTGGCGCTTTAACGTACCTAGACACTTTTTAAAGAGTGGCATATTACATACCAGGCCACGCAAGCTAAAACCACCAAATTTCGAAACCCTTCGCTGCGGACCATCTGATTTTACGAACTACTCATTTTAGCAAAGCTACGATCGGTTACACATAAATAAACAACCCGATCGCCTTATTAAATCGGTTATACACCAAGTAATTAACCGATTCCCTTTACCAAGTTTTATTATAACACATTAATACGGATAAACTACCATACACCGGAATACATAATAACTCGATATTTATCTTACTTTGCTTAATTTCTCACAACCTCCCTATTTGTTTTAAGTTTACCTACGTTGGCCTTATTTTTTTTTAAATCCGGTACCTATAACGTTTTAAATTTTATTAGCCGTTTGGCTAGTGTAATGTTACTAGTGTTTGTATTGGTTACTTTATTCGCTTTATATTCGCCAAACCACCTTGAGTTTTCAATATACCCAGATACATTACGAGATTACCAGATTTTAGCATATCGCCTAAACACCTTACGACAATCGTAACTATGGCCCCGAATCCAACAATAATAAAGGAGGCCAGCGCTTCTTTCGACCTTTTGGTCGATCATATGGGAATTAATAAGGCTATAATAAAGGAGATCGATCTGGGCCTTTAGAATATCACCATCAATTCACCAGTTGAGGAACTAAAACTTTATATCGTAAGCACATACCTCTTGACCGCTATGTATAGTTACTGGGAATAGTAAACCTAAGGACTTGGCTTATTAGACGAATTCTATGGCAATTTCTCGGTTTAGACGTTGAATATGTAATATAAAGTAAACCCTACCATTTCCAAAGCTCTACGAATATACATAAAAACTAGGGGAATTAATACCTTGAAAGGTAGGAATTGGCGTTTTATAAAAGCCCTATTCGAAATAATATAACTTACCGAGGTATTAAATTGGAAAGAAAAATATTTGTAGCTTACAGAATTTGTAGATGGTTTTTATTTTACGGGATAAAAGAGAATGTTACTGAAACCCGGGGGACTATACGTAAAACAATATAGCTTTATACCCTAGGCTATAAGCAGGAACCATGAGGAATAAAAACACCTACAATTCTTATCCACTATAGAGGTATAATACACCCTTATACCGACCTATACTGTGAAGTAAAACCGAATACTAAATTACTTCCCAAACGTAGAAAATTACCCGACCTGTTATAACGAAGTTAGCTGAAACGTAGGAAATAACCCGACCAGCTATAGTAAAGTTACCCGAAACGGAGAGAATAACTCGTTTTAAGAAACGATAATCGGCCGGAATACGGAGAATACCCCGATTTAAGAAGAGATAGGCGGGGCAAAACGCCAATACGTATCTCACGGACTAATGCCTTTTAACCATGACCCCTACCGCAACCTCCCACTATATCGCTTTTCTACCGATAAAACCAACCTTACAAAGTTGACCAACTTTGCTAAACTATGGGATAGAGATAACGATTACAACGGCGAGCCGTACGACGTATAAGATAACAAAATACTCCTTATACTTAATATATATAAAAGACTGGATACCGAGCGATTATAATTTCACGTTATCTTATCCGGTATACTTTCCGGATAAGCTAAGGAATGATATATATACCACCTTATATAAGTGAATATATTCGCCGAGTGTTATAATCGTTTTAAATTTTACTTTGACACCGAGATTAACTAAAAGTTGTACGATAGGGACTGGATTGCTACGAAGTGGGAATTTGTGAAAAACCAATAGGAAAATACCAATAAAAACCCTTAACAAATCCTTACCGTTTTATTGGTACAATTATGGAAGTGTTAAACAACTTTCGGACCGAAATATAGAGACGATAAACTATTTATTTAAATAGTGATAAAAGCTTACCATGGAAACCCGGATTTCGACCTTATACTTTTTGAATTAAAAAAGAACTTGCAAACTTTTTGTGTAAGCCTGGGAATATCGTTCGAAACCTTTATAAGCCGGAAATTAAGCTTCGGATCAGTATTTGTAGCTGATAAAACGAAAAACGAAGCCTAAATCACTAAATTAAACCTTGTTGAAATAATGTACCATATTTTGGACCGGGGATTTAAGGTTTACCCGAGGTAAAACGAAGGCCTAAAGTACAAGTATTAATGAGAAAGCTCTAGTAATAGGTGATAGGAACGATTGTTCAGAAATGGAAGAAACGTATTGAAACTATAATAATACTTGCGAAAAGATATATGGCGCCTTACAAGTTTATAAAAACGTTATATAGTATACGGAAAAATCGGCTATTGATTTATGAACCACCCCGCCTACGAACAAATTCGGATTAAACGACAATTTTATACCGATTACTTATCCGACGATCGGATAGATAACAACTTTGCGGTATATGTAACCGAATGTAAACGTGTAGATGACATATTTGGTATCTACTTACACGATAATATATCCAGAGAGGACGACTTCGAGGACGATAACGCCTATCTATTAGCCTAAGACCACAAAACCACCTACCGTATTTTTACCGGATTATGAAATGCTTCCTTTAAACATATCGTCCGGTTAAAATAAACGAAGAAAGTGTTCGACACCTATATAACGTTATAATTTACACTTTTCAATAGATATAGAAATAGGTTTTAAGGTATTATACCTAATAATAAAATTTCCGAAATCTCGACGGCCGGAAAGCGTTAGTTCGACGCGTTTACAGCGAGATTTCCGAAGTTTTAGTTAAACTATATAAGGGAATACCGAAAAGTTTTATTTAGTAAAGGTAAGGCGTTTTTGCTCGAAACAGTCGTTGTAAATATACGTTTCGGACTAGTTGAATTTTACGTAATGAACTTTAAGATACTATTTTTACTTTTACTGGCCAATATAAATAAGCTCGAAATTAAAATTCGTAATATAACTAATGAATTTATTTACGCCTCAAATAGTGTATCCGTACCGCTTCGATTTAAGTTCAGCTACTTGTGGTTTTTTTCAAAATCATGTATAATCAAGGCCGTTTACTTAATACAGCCGGAATTACTATATTACACCGACGATTCAGATACCCGGCTACGAAACACCTTTTACACTTACGTTATGCCGTAGGCTATGTGGATGTAGAAAAGAGCGTATTTAAAGCTATCGAAAAGTTTTGCTATAAATGCCAGCTACACTTATAGGTATTACGACGGTTTAAGTTCCGCCTTTAAAATAATATGAATTTTAATTACGAGTTAATCGTTAATATTATATATTTAAATAGTTTACTAGTTTTTTACACCGTTGAAGTGATAACATCGTTTTAAGCCATTAAGTTTATACGAAACGGTTTCGCAGTCAATCGTTGGAACGCTTTAGTTAATTGTTAATTTAACGTTTACTTTAGTTCTTTTAAATGAATTATATACGAAGCTGATACGGCTTTCGACTTTACCGAATTACATACTAAGGTCCGGATAGCCGGTAATAAGTATAAGCCAATCTTAGTAAAGGCTTTATAGGATATTGGAAAATACGAATAGTATTACGATCCGTTAAAGAAAGCGTACATAATGTTTTCGAAAAATTTAAAAGGTAGCAGTTTTAAGGAGTTTATCCTTTAAATAGCAGTTAGCACTGTTAATGATACTTTTAGCCCAAATGAGCTTATCTATATACTTTTCGTTTCGGTGCTTATCTAAGGATCCACATGAACTCTACGCTATTACTATGTCCAATATAAAAGGCTAATATCGTAACAAAATTTATAATAGTTTTACGGTTACTACAATCCAAAAACGACGTATTTAAGGCGTTGACTACAAGTAATAGCCCACGTAATGCCGGCATTTTAAATTTTACATTATAGTTTAAAGTTTTGGTTTAGAGAATAAAGAATAGATATATAAAACCTTAGAAGATTAACGGGTTTAAGGGCTATAATGTGTTGGTTAATTTGCTAAACGTTACGAATTCATTTCGATAAATAATGATACGTAAATATAAAAGAAAAGTAAAAGAAATTGGCGAAAATCCTTAGAACAACTAAAACCACTTATACACTATTCTTTAAAACAACGGAAACGGCCAGAATCGCCTACAAGCTACCTCTCGGAACGGCGAATTTGGCCCGACTTCGTATCTAACCTCGGCTTTAAAACACGATTCTACTTCGATTACACTAAACAAAAACAGTATACTTACGCTGACCTTACCAAATCCTCGTCACCAAAAACGACCCTTCGGCTCAAAAACGAAAAAACGCCCTAAAAGTTTTACCACAGACTTTTTTATTACGTAAAAGGAACTGGCAAATCGTAAGTTTAATTGAAAACTTTATTACAAGGGTATTATTACTATTTTAGGTGCATTATTAAAATAATTTACCTAGGCAGAAATTTCAGCCTTAATCGACCAAGGCGTTTTTCGCTTTAAATAATTCAACCCTACTATTTACGGTATCCACAGGATTTTTTCAACCCGTCCCATTTACGAGGTAAAAAATAAAACTAAAAAATATTACGAAAGGATTCATTTATATTAGTAGGCCTTAGACATTGGAACATTGTCGATTCGATTGGTCTTCGAAGTAACAGTAGTATTGCAGTGGTCAGATGGTAAATGTATTGTTCCAGGGTTGGCAGACCGCTAGCCGGTCTTCACTGTAAATTGTATAGCCAAATGCTTAGCCTATGCCCTAGAGTGAAGTGAAGCGTACTGCACTCGACTTACACCCAATACAGTAAGTCCGTACAAAGCAATACACTTGCAGTACGGTAAACTTTATTGTAAGTAAAGTTGACCTACTGTATTGCATGTAATACCATTATAATATTGCTTCAATACTGGCGGCTTTTTGTTTTGAGCCTGTACGCTAGCGTAGCTTGTCATTAATTGGTGGCAATCTCTGAAATCCCTCCTTAATTCACAAGCCAGACCCATGTCAATTCCAATTAATATATACTGAAAAACAACCTTGATTACGGCCTTTTGTAGCCCTTTTGCTCCGCCTCTCCAAGGCCTCCGTTCCTCAAATCCCCTACATAGATCCTTTGCTATAGACCTGCGTAAATCAAGTACGCCACCATTTGCGTACCCTTTTCTAGTAGTTTAAACTACTGCCATTGCTATCTTTGTCATCCCCTGGCAGTTTTCCAATTTGCCAGTATATCCTTGTTTGTTGTTACGTGATTTGGGCTTTCCGGGCGATTTATCCACGTATTCCTTAATGCGTATTGTCAGCTCATCATTATCCACAAACCTTTTTAGTACTTTGTTCAGCGTAGCCTTCGTCATGGAATTTTTAGGATTATCTTTACTATCGATCCATCGGAACTCCTTAATCCCCCTCCCTTTGTAGGCTTCGCAAAGTGCCATCACATCGATTATTAGGCGTTTTTCGCTAGTAGTTCCGAGTTTTGACAGGTACTCAAAGAGACTCCTTGAGTCGGTATAGATTATCACTTGGATAGAGGGAATCTTTAGCTGTCTGGTAATAAGGTTGAGGGTTTTCCATAGAGTTATACCTACGTTAAAGTCCGCTATTATACCATAGGTCTTTAAAGCTAGCACGTTTCGTGTAATCCTTTTATACTTGACAAAGTTTTAGTGGATTAGGTTACCGGTGATGTTAAACTGATCTTTCCGCTTATCTTCGTTGATAAAGGTTATTAGGAAGCCGATTTGTAAAGATAAGTCGGTGTTATTTGTAAAGGACACATTCGTAAAGATTATTAACTTAGCCTTCAAAAGATAGATTGGCATTATATTAATCCTGCGGTCCAAGTTCCGCATCTGTTACTTTAACCTTTTGTTTAGTCGATTAAAGTTTTTATATATTAGTGTTTGTATTTGAACCGTAATGGATAGGTTGTATAAGATTTCTGTTTGGCATAAGGTGGTAATATAGCTACCTTATGTACACTATTTCAAGTATCATTAAGCCCTGACCTTATTGGTTTTCTCTATTGTGGTAAAAATAGAGCTCTAGCTCTTTTAGAGGAAACTTAAGCCGGCATTAATACCAAGTATACGGATTAACGATTTATTAAAGTTAAGTTGACTGTTTTTCGTTAACGTCGTTACCGTTTTACAATTTTAAAACTTGGAGTTTTCGATTTCTTATTATTCTTATGTTATAAAACTAGTTGTTCTAACTAAGAGGGTATCGTTAGTCTGTATACTTATTATGTCGAAGTTCTTTTCTTACATTATCAATATGTATGGATCGTATGTTAAAGACTTTATCGTTAGCCAGAACTTAAAGTACGATTAGTAAATTAGGAATTAATAAACCTCTGTTTCAACCAGTCTTTATAATGGTTTAATATACCGCATTACTATTCCTATAACAGTTTCAATAATACAATCTGCTATAGATCCATTACTAATTGTATATAGGCTTACGTAATATTACGGCCATTATATGTAAACTTGTTATCAGTTTTGGCTAGTAAATTTATTGTTAAAGTAATTACTAAGCGTTGACTGATTTTCTGAATCGTTAGCGACTGCGTAAGGATCTAGTTTTTATCTTTATCGCTGTATCCTTAAGCGATTAGCCGTGACTTTTTATACGGCCGCTCTGTGGTTTTGCTCTTAACTTCGTGGATAATCCTCGACTTGAAGATCGTAACGTTTAGGTTTTAGAGGTTAAAGTTAGCCTTCGTTATAAATTGTATTACACCTTGAGTTAGTAGTCCATCGATTTTGACTTTGTTATTTTAGTTCAAAGGTTTGCCAGAAGTTTTGATAATCTTTTATGCCCTTAGGTTTATTAACAAGTCTTAGTTATCCTTTTCTTTTTTTCTTACCCAAGTATTATTATAGGTACAATCTGGTGTATATTTCTTCTCTTTAACGTTCCTTTTTTTCGAGGTCGTTCGCGTTGACGGTGTTTCGTTAGCTTGTCAATAAAGAACAGGGGAGGTTCGTGTTAACTCAGTCGTTTAACTTAAGGGTCTTTATCGTCAGTAGCCTTAATATAAGGCTTAACCTGGGTAGTTCAGAAGAACATAGGTCCGTTAGCAGTTTTAATAACTATTTTAGAGTTTACGATATTTAATATCTTATATAGCCCCTCCCATTTGCTCAGTTTCCACTATACGAGGACTTTACTTTGTAGTGGTAAAGCAAATACATCGATTGTTATAGGTCTGTTTTTGATGTTAAGGGTATTATTAACTTGGAGGCGTGCCGATTCCTTTTGAAATTACCTTAAAGTTTTACTATAAGCCGTAATACGTTTTTGAGTACTTGTCGAGGGCGGAGATTAACTCGTTAGATGTAAGTACGATTTAAAGATCAGTAGCGTCAACAATAAGCCGTTAAATCCCACAGTATCTTTTAAGTTCTTTACTGCTATTTGTAAGCGTGCTTTCGAATCCGTAAAACTTTTAATTTCCAACGTAAGGATACTATACGTTTAGCGAAGTAGGGCGTGTACCCTTTTTACCTTTTCAATGTTTTAGTAGGTTTTTACAGGTACCGATTTGTATTGGATACTTATTATCTTGGTATTTTTTTGAAACTTCGCCGCCGTAAAGTTGGTACCGGTATCGTAGAAGACAACGTTAGGTGGACTTAGGTATGTGTTAATTTACAACATCCTTAACGTTTCCCACGTATCGTTTGTCGAAAGGTACTTTAGGAACTTAGATCTGTAAAAGGAGGTTACGAAGTTCACGACGTAGAAAATAGGCTTGTTATTTAAATAAAATATATCAATAAAGAGTTTATAATTAAATTCCTTATCTTTTTTTAGTGTAAACTTCAATTTCAAGGGGGTTTGAGCATGCGTTTAGTAGTAATGACAAATCTTTTTAATGGCTTTTAGGGAAAAGTATTTTACATCGTTATTCCTGACGAACTTTAGGATTTTGTATAGCCTATTAACGGTTAGTTAGTTAAAGAGCCTATATAGTTGACATATCTCCGGCTTCGTTAGGTTTAACATCGCTGCTTTCGGACCTTAAAGATAAAACCATAAGTACTCACATTTAAAGATGAGTGGAAACTTTTGGCCGTTTTTAACCAGCTAGTTTACGTTAACGTCTATATTAACGTTAAAGGTTTTTATATCCTTTAAGCAAAGTAGAAAAGGGGTAGGGAACTTAAGGATATGGAACGTGATTGCTTTTACAACAGTTTGAACTACCGTTGTCCCTAGTAATAATGGTTATTCGTCCGGGTTAAAGCTAACTTTTGCCATACTAGTATCGTAACGATTAATTTTCATTACTGTAGTACTCTTCTTTCGTAATATTATATACTGCTAATAGCCTTTTTTTAAGTACTTTACTGCCCTAATATTTAGTATAATACCTTAAAATATATAGTCCATGTAACAATCGCGAAGGTTAAAGGTATATAAGGGGTTAAGGGTATGGTTAGGGTAAAGGTAAGAGTTTTTACCCCTTAAACGGTATAAAAAGGCGTGGTCAGCTATTTATTCAGCTACCGTGCCGCAAACAATATTTTTGTATCATTTAATTTATTTAGGGGTATTGGCGGCGTTAGTTAGCTAATCACTTTTAATATTTACAACCTGGTCCAAATAATTTTGTTCCGAAGTAATAATATATTGGATGTAGTATATTGCTTTCCTATTGTTACGCTCGACGGG
>JASMMZ010000004.1:12114439-12151547 GCA_038502455.1 Anisogramma anomala | reverse complement strand
TTCATTATAAATTTAACATTTTTCATTACTATTACGATGATAGCATTTTCGATCAATAAGTCCGCCTAAATATTGATAACGTTAGTGTAAGTTTTTCCTTGAGTTTAAGGCCGAGGTTAATAGGCCTGACCTTAGGCGTTGTGGACTTAAGTATTTGTAGTTAACGTAATTGATTATTATAAGGTTTTACTTTTTTCATGTTAAGAAAGTTGTCAGCTTAGGTATATATATCGAGCGAATTTAGTGTGCGTATTATTACAATGGCAAGCGAGAAACGTAACTGGCTAAAAACGCCTTTATAGGTGGTATTTGAGTGTTATAGGGCGTATTTGAACTTATTGACGTCCGTGATAGCTGCCCATACCTGTTCGCGAAGTGTAGCTTCGCTAACGTGTACCTTTCTCATTACCTTTTATCATATTATAAGCTTGTCAAGAATATGATTAAGAACATTTATTAGTAATTACTCCTTTTTCTTCTTTCATATTATTGTAATCTACCGTATGGTAGTTTAATTCGTATGGTATTACGCGAGGTGTAAATTGCACTCGAAGTGGCCCTTTATACTATTATATATATCACGAAAATTTATAACGTTAATTAAAAAAGTTAGTTAGTAATCCTTAGCGTGCTTTGTGAAGATTTTAGGAAATAGCGAATGAAAACCGGAAGGGGGTATATTTATTTACTTGCAAATTTTTAAAAATGGTATTATCTTAGTGTTAAAATAGTTGTAGGGCTTCCCGTTATAATGCTTTGTGTTATTTCAAATCTTAGAGAAGTCCATTATTAGCTTGTAATTGATATTGATTATTTCGATAGGTTTTGGAGGAAGGTTTTAATAATCTTCCTAAGATTGGTTGGTGTTTTCTGGCGGCTTAAATTTTAAAGGTTTAGAGACATGGTATGAAGGGTAATTGCTAGTCGCCTGGCCCGATAGATAAAGTTCTGTAGTAGGGCCTATAGTTGTTTTACGTATGTAGGGTCCAAAGGAAAAGAGTTTTTAATACGTTTGGCGATTGTATCGCTAAGAATCAGTAGGGATTTATAAGTTTTAAAAGGTCTGACGATCTTGCTTAATTAAATATTGTAGTGCGTCGACGTTAATACCTCTAGCCGCGTTAGTAGCTCTCGCTTCGCGTGCTTTTCCGCTGCTAAAGGCGTACTCTGCATTATTACATGAAGGTACCAAGCTACCGAACAGGTTAACAGGTTCCTTATTGTTAACGTATAAAGAGGCTTAACTTAGCTGGGGGTGAAGAGGAGGCTTTTTAGATCGTGTATAAAGGCGTTAAGGTTTCTTAATAGCTTTGACTTTTTATTAAAGATCTTATAGACATTTTTTAAGATAAGCTAACTTAAAGAAAGTTTCTGTCATTCCTTTTAAAGTTATTTTTGATATGTAAATCCTAAGACTTTTAACTTTTGTCTTTAACTTAGCCTTAACATAGCGTTAAATAGTTTTCCACATATTAAGGATATAATAGCTAAAGAACCCGCGAAAATCTTAGAAAACCTTAGCGCCACAGCCAAACTCTTTACCGGTGTCAGACTCGAGGATATATTAGCCAACATAATTGGTTACTTAAGCTTTATTAGAGGTCTTGTCAACGTCTGTAGTCCAGAGTTATACGTCGTAAAACTTGGTAAAAATAGCTCCAAATACTTTAATTTCTTTTTTCCTAGTAGGGTTGATAATAGCCTCAAACTGAGCGCTAGCAGAAGATATATTGACAGACGTTTAGGGCGAAAATCTTGGTGATCTTGGGCGTAGGGGCTTGGTGTTTTAGCGTGAAGTCGCGTAGGGACTTGGCAGTTTGACGACTTGGTAACTTGGTGTGAGATCGCGCGACATGGTTTCCTTAGCGCGACTTGGCTATTCTTGGTATTTTTGCTTAGGGTAGTGAACTTGACGATTAAAGTTATGTGGGAAGTGAAAAGAGTAAAATATAGGTAAAAGTTTGGTGTAGAGAATAAGGTCGAAGGTCGTAGAGGGCTAAGGTTGTTGTTTGGTGTAGGGATTTAGTTGTTTTTCTGTAGTAGTTGTACCCGTAGTAGTATTAACTTAGCCGTTTGCCAACTTGTCATTTGAGACTTTTAGCGGTCAATCTCAAAGCTCTTTACGAAGGATTACTGAAAATTTCTTGGTGTTTTCAAGTAGCGATACCGTCGCTAACTTTTAGATTGCTGTTGTGGACTAACTTAACCCAAAAGTATTTTCTGTTTTCCTCCCATTATAGACTAACGCAGTACTAATAAAAGCCCTTCGCAAAAACCTTTCCTTTATCCTAGTGATAAACGCAGAGCGTAACCGGAAAGTTGTTTCTTTTTCTACTTAGCTTATCTATTCTTAACCTAACAGGTAAGTACTGATTAGTGTTGGTAGGCCTTAGACGTTGCAACGTTGTCGATTCGATTGGTCTTCGAAGTAACAGTAGTATTGCAGTGGTCAGATGGTAAATGTATTGTTCCAGGGTTGGCAGACCGCTAGCCGGTCTTCACTGTAAATTGTATGGCCAAGTGCTTGGCCCGTGCCCTAGATTGAAGTACAGCGTACTGCACTCAACTTAGACACAATGCGGTAAGTCCGCACAAAGCAATACACTTGCAGTACGGTCAATTTTACTGTAAGTAAAGTTGACCTACTGCATTTCATGCAATAACATTGCAATACTGTTCCAACAGCTTAGTTATTAAAAGTTATAACGACTAAGGTAAGAAGGATATCATAACCTAATTACCTACGTTATAACGATCTAACCACCGCCTAATTCTCATATTCGTACCCTCCTTTAACGAATCGTATAACTTATATATCGAACTTCGGGATATAATATAAGCCTATATATAATTTGAGAAATGGCTAAAGCAGCAAATTTACGCAGATATACTAAAAATCCTTTAATAACACCACACACCTGAAATAATCCTACGTATCCTAAAGCTTTTTTACGGTTTAATTAAAGCCGGTATATACTAGTATAATACTTATTAAAAGCATTATATGGAACGATTCGAAATAATTAACTTTATCTTTAATCCATACTTATTGGTATCGATTACCCGTTCGAAAGGCTTTACACTTACAGGAATATAAACGGATGATACTTTAACCTTATATAACGCCTCGTTTTCTGTGTTTAAGTAAATTAAATTTTTGAAGGCCGGTTTAAAGACGAAGTTCAAGACTTACTTATTAGAGGATAATGTAATCGATTTTAATAGTGTTACAATTATACTTTGAAACGGTATTTTGTGATCTACGTAAAAATGATAATTAGATAATGTGGCTTTTATTGTTTTAAATAGCGTCAAACGGGTCGACGAATATAATTTCCAGCGCTTACGCGGAGCTTAGGTTGCGTTTGTAACATAATTAAAGGCGGTATTAAACCTTTTGGTCTTAGCGCAATACCAAACCGACTCAACGGACAATGTATACAAAGCTCTTAACAAACGCCTCTTATAATAAATACACAATTTAAAACGAGGTTTATAATATATGCCATTGGATATAAGTATTATAAAGCTATTTGTTTTTACTAACGGCTCTTTTGTTAATGATAACGACTACAGCTTATAAATCGGCTTTATCCTCGTCTTCGGCAACGAATTACCAGTTCGAAACGACTTTATGCTTCGTGAAAATATTATTTATTAAAGCTTTACCGAGTATAAAAGGGTTACGAGAAACGTCCTTATTTCCGAGATTTACGGTATAGTTAAAAGCTTTGATTTAGGTATACCTATAGTAATAATAATCCGGATGATTATTTTCAACCTTGGTTTACATCCTATCCCTCTGGTTGTTTATACTGATTTTTTTTCGGTTTATAAATTCCTGGTTAAATTAGGTATTATAAACGTGAAACGACTAATAATCGACATTATGGCTTTACGAGAGTCGTACGAACGCTGGGAAATCGAGGAAACCAGATGAATTGATAGCAAGTTAAACTTAGAAGACGCGATGACAAAGGAAATATTAAACGGCGCTTTGAAAACACTTATATCGATAAGTAAGTTATTTTTGGAGGTTGTTAAAAAGGTTTTGCGACCTTAATGGGCCGCTATATCTATTTATAATAACTTAAATCGGGTTATCGATATTATTCGCCTCGATTTATATTTTACTTTTGCCTAATATAGCTAGCTGTTTGCACCGATTTTGGCGTATTGCCTTTTTTGTTTTTCATTTACCGATTTTCAATAACCTGAATCGACTTATCGATGTTATTCGCGTCGACCTACATTTTCTCTTTGCTTGATACGATTATTCGTATCGATTCTGACACATTGCCTCTTTTTTATTTTAAATTTCATTTTATGTTTATTACCTGAAACTTCGTTTGTAGTGAGCTATAAAATTACTGTATAGCGTATTATATTATGGCCGGATACGTTGGCTCGACCAAAGGGGTATTTATCTATTACTAAAGAGAGAGGGTGACGTTGTTGCGTTTTTACTATCCTCTCCGTCGCCTTTTTCCTTTATGTTAGCGTTACCGCTATTACCGTTAATGTCATTATTAGCGTTAGTAAGGATATGACTCTATAACTTATTGGTTATACCTTTAGGTAAAAGTGTAGGGGACGGATTACTCTTT
The DNA here is from genome assembly GCA_038502455.1 of Anisogramma anomala. Lineage (NCBI taxonomy): Eukaryota > Fungi > Ascomycota > Sordariomycetes > Diaporthales > Gnomoniaceae > Anisogramma > Anisogramma anomala. Next base: position 12,146,940 of record JASMMZ010000004.1, on the reverse strand, counting down.
TTGCGGCGACGTGTAATAATGCTGTCGAACTCGCCTACATAGTATATACGTAAGCCCCGTTTTCAGGCGGCGACGGCGGCTACCGTTTCTTTAGTCTACCGGTTAGCGCTTACTATTAATTAGCATCGGTTTGTTTCGGTTACTTACGGTAAAAAAAAATTTCGATTTGTCTTAAACGAGTGTTTTTGCTAAGAATGTTTTGAGATTCGGTTAGAATTTGATAAATAGCTGGCGGGCGCGTAATACGGTTTCGGCTTACGGCTCTAGGACTACTGGAACGGGGGTATACGAGCTGTCAGTCCGTTTGTAGCGGTGGTAACGCGCTAAGCGACCCCCGTTTTCATGATAATCGTTAGTGGAATTGTCTGCAGCCGCGGACGCAACACACGACACGTAGGATGTATCCATTGTCGGCCCAAAGCTGCAGAACCGAGTACATCGCTTTAATGCTTAACGCGTTAAAGAGGCTTTACGGCATACTTTGGCGATGCGGAGCTCGAGACGGCGGAGGAGGTCCACATCGTTCTCTTTATTTATGGAGGGAATGTCTAGAAGATTACAAAATAAAGAACTATAATATACGTACCTTAGCGCAACTGCATCAGGTTGCACTGACAGTGAAAAGGGGTCTCTACGGATAATGGAGTTTTTACCCGTAGGGAGAAGGTGAGGTTTATAAATTTAGGAACCCCTTATTTCTCTCCCTGGGAGCTGGGGAAGGGGGAGAGAAAAAGGAGGGAGGGGGGCGTAGTGGCGGTGGGGGTGATGGCGGCGAAGGAGGTGACGATGGAGGAGGCGGTAGCGGAGGGGCTTGGCGGTATAGCGGCTGGCGGCGTGGCGGCGATAGACGAGATTTCTCCCGAAACGGGCGGACTTTTGCTGTTACTGGTGGTGGTGGTGGACGAAGTAGTAGCTGTAGCAGCGGCAGCGGCAGCGGTAGTGGTGCGCTACCGTTCGTACGTTAGACGGCGCTTTATAGTGCGGTTTTTGCGCGGCATTTGTTCGGAAAAACAGGTTAGTATATATGTAGGCTAAGTGATTTGCATATTGGAGCGGCTTGGTTTGTTGAGATAAATCAGAAGTTAAATTGGAATAGGAACTTGTATTAGCTGGAACTGTGTGCTTTTGAAAAAGGAAAAAAAAAAAAAGTTTTGTTTAGAGCGATAGCAATATATCTTTTTATACTAACCTACCACTTAATTGCGTAATTACCCTGCATAATTACCCATACGTAATTACCCCTGCGTAACCACCTTTATTAGAAATAATAAAAGGCGTTATTACTAATTATATCGCCTTCATTTGGCTATACTAACCAGAGCCGACTTACAATTATTACCGCGGCTAAACTTTGCTAATTATAGCCGACTTATAATTACTACCGTGGTTAGACTTTGCTAATCCCAGCCGAATTACTCCTGATTTGAATCTTTTACGAATAATATGTCAATAATACTGTTACTACTGCTGATTTGAACCTTTTGCGACTGATGCAATAATAACATTGTTACTACTGCTGATCTGTACTTTTTGCGATTGATACTCCAACAACACTGTCACTATTAGGCTATAGATACGAAGTATATAAGGGAGAAAGAAAAGATTACTTGTATGGATATTACTATATACCCTGATATATAGTATATATAGGTTAGAAGGTAGTGCACTGTATTACAGGATACACTCCTATAGGGTGTACGATAACGTGTTACGTTGCAGATTGCACTTTTGCAAGAAGAAAAAGTGTACCATATATAGATCGGTCTAGAATGTTATTCCAGGCCGATGGCAATGTGTGGAGCGGTTTAGAAGAAGCATTCCAGAGTCATATGTTCTGGGCGAGAGCTTATAAGTCCTCAACTGTAACATAAACCTATGGATACTTCTTCTTGATCTTTATCTTCATCTTTACTATACTACAAATACCAATCATCTTGATTACTCTTCTAAGTTACCTTTTCACGTGAATAGGTCTTTTAGACCCTATTGATATCATTCCTACGCTCCTTATCTTTAATACCTACCCGAAGATCTATACAAACTCTACCTTATTATTATTCACAATATAAAGGGCTAATACTGTAGCTAAATCTATAATAGAACTACGTTCATTACGAGTAAAAAAAGATATGTTTAAATCGTTGGCTATAAGAACCAACCTACGTAAAACTGGCATTTAAGATTTATTATTACAATTCAAAGTTTTAGATTAGAAAAAGAAGGTAAAATAAATTGATTTTTAAAGGATGAACGGATTTCAAGGTTATAATATACTCCTTAACTTACTAAACTTAACGAATTCGTTTTATTGGACAATAGTACGCGAATACAAAAAAAGTTAAAAAGGGACGGTGCAAAACCATAAAATAAGTAAAACATCTTATGAAAAATTGCCTAAGACGGCGAATTTAAACCGAATCTAACTCCATACTCACCCCTAAAACGCGAATTTAAGCTGACTACACCACACAAAAGCGGCCTATTTATACTAACCTCGTCAAAACCTCGCTGCCAAGGGCACCTCTTCAGCTCGAAAACTAAAAAAAACGTCCCAAAAACTTAACCACAGATTTCTTTGTTACGTAAAAGGAAATGTCAAACCGTGAGCTTAGCCTAAAGCTTCACCGCAAAGGTATTATTACTACCTTCAATACTTTATTCGCATAATTTACCTAAATGGAAATCTTAGCCCTAATCAACTAAGGCGTATTTCGTTGTCAATGTTTTAATTCAATTATTTACGACACCTGCAGGATTTTTCTAACACGCCTCGTTTACGAAGTTAAAGATAAAACCGAAAAACCTTACGAAAAAAGCCACTTCATTGTAAAAAAATATAACGATAAAGGTAAAAAGAATATTATAATTTAAGGAACGGCTTAAACAACGGATTTACGCTGATATACCTAAAAACCTTAAGCAGTTTCACCTACCTCATACGATTTTACGTATTATAAAGCCACTTTACAATTTAATCGAAACCGGTATTTACTGGTATAATACCTATTAAAAACATTATAAGGAATGAATCAAAATAGTTAACTTTACCTTCGATCTGTATTTATTAATATTAACGGCCCGTCAGAAGGGTTTTATATTAACAGGTATATAAACGGATGACACCTTAACGTTATATAACTCCTCGTTTTCAGTATTTAAAAAGAGAAAACTTTTGAAAACTAGTTTAAAAGTAAAATTCAAAACGTGTTTAATGGAAAACCATGTAATCGATTTTAATAACGCTAATATTACCCTTCAAAACTGAACCTTAAACCTTACGTAAAAGGGGAAGATAGACAAAGTTACCCTTATCGTTTTAAATAGTATATAATGGGTCAACGAATATAAATATTAACGTATACGCGGCGTTTGGGTTACTTTTATAATATAACCAAAGGCAGCATTTAACCTTTCAGTTACCGCGTTATGTCAAATCGACCCAAGGGACAATACGTATAAAGCGTTTAATAAACGCTTATCGTAAAAAATTCATAATCCAAAACGTGGCTTACAATTCGTACCGCTAAATATAGGTATTATAAAGATATTTATTCTTATTAACGACTTCTTTGCTAATAATAACGACTGCAATTTACAAATCGGCTTCGTTCTAATCATAGGTAACGAAACACCGGCTCGAAACGGCTTTATGTTTGAAAAACATTATTTATTAAAGCTTTACCAAGTGTAAAAGAGTTACGAAAAACATCCTCACTTCCGAAATCTATAACATAGTTAAAAGTTTCGATTTATTTATTATTAGAACAATAACGGTTCGAATAAATATTTTCAGCCTTAGCTTATGCCCTGTTTTTCTCATCGTTTATATTACCTCCTTTTCGCTTTATGAATACCTAATTAAATTAGGTATTACAATTAAAAAGAGGTTAATAATCGATATTATAACATTACGAGAATCTTATAAACGATGGGAAATCGGAAAGACCAAGTAAATTAATAGCAGGTAAAACCCGGTAAACGTAATAATCAAAACTACACCGAACGGCATATTAAAGACTTTTATATCTATAAGTACGTTATTTATTAGGGTTGTTAAAAAGGTGTTACGAGCTTAATAAGTTGCCATGTTACACTAATTTTCGTTAATTCGAATTGGTCCATTAATACCTTTCGCGCCGATCTAAGTTTTGACTCTATTTAAACGGACTTTTTACGCTGATTACCGATTTTGCCTCTATTAAATACAACTATTCGTACCGATCCCCGATTTTTTTTTACTTTTTATTTGATCTTACGACATTGTACCAATTTTAGTATATTACTCTTTTTGTTTTACATTCCAAGTCACGTTTATTACCTTAAACAATTGTTTTATAAAAAGCTATAAAATTACTATATAACGTACTACATTATAATCGGGTACGCCGGCCCAGCCCAGGGGTATTTATCTACTACTTAAGGGAAAAAGAAACGCCATTACATTCTTACCATCCTCCCCTTCGCTTTCCCTCTTTATGTTAACATTACTGCTATTACTATTAACGACATTATTAACGCTAATAAGGATATGGCCTTATACCTTATTAGTTATACCCTTAGGTAAAGGTATAAAAAAGGGATTACTCTTTTTGCGACAACGTGCTATAATGTCGTCGAATTCGTTTACGTAATACATACGTAGACCCCGTTTCCAAACGACAACGATGGCTACCATTTTCCTAGTCCGCCAGTTAACGCTTATTACTAATTAGTATCGGCTTATTTCAATTACTTACGACGATTTGTTTTTCGAATCGCCTTGAACGGTGTTTTCCTATTACAGAAAGTTTTTAAAACACGGTTAAAATTTACCAAAAAGACGATAGGCGCGTAATATAACTTCGGCTTACGGCCTTAAAACTACTGGAATGGGGGCGTAAAAATTGCCAATTTGCTTGTAACGGTGGCAACGAACGGAATGGCCCATGTTTTCATAACAATCGCCAATAAATTTACCCGCGGTCACAAATACGATACACGACATGCAAGACGTATCTATTAACGGCTTAAGGCTACAGACCTGGGTATACTGTTTTAACGTTTAACGCATTAAAAAAGCGTTATATCATACCCTAACGATACGGAACCTAAAGTAGTGGAGAAGATCCGCCTCGTACTTTTTATTTATAAAAAAAAAGTTAAAAGTTTATATATAGATAGACTTGAAATATACGTACCCTAATGTATTTACATTAGGTTACATTTATGGCGTAAAAGGGTCCTTACGGTTAATAAGGTCTTTACTCATAAGGAGAGGGTAAGGTTTATAACCTTAGGGGTCCTTTACTCCTCCCCTTAAGAGCTAAGGAAGAGGGAGATAAAAAGGGGGGAAAGGAGCGTAGCGGTGGTAGGAGAGGGGGCGAAGGCGGCGGCGTGGCTAGGCGGCGTAGTGGCGGTGGTACTTGGTGGTGTAGCGGCAAGCGGGGTGGCGGGGGCGGGCGACGTGGTGGCAATAAAAGAGATTATACCCGATAAGGGCGGGCTATTAATACTAGTGGTAGTGGTGTTAAGGGCGGCGGCCACGGCGGCCACGGCAGCGGCGACGCGCCGATGCTCTCTTGTTAAACGGCGTCTTACCATCTTATTTTTACGCGGCATTTATTTGAGGAATAAGTCAGTATATAGGTATTAGCTAAAAACTTACCTATTAAAACGGTTTGTTTAATTATGGAGAATAAATATTAAGTTGGGATAAGGACTTGTATCGGTTTAAGCCACACGTCTTTAAAAAAATAAATTTTGCCTAAACCGATAGCGATATCTTTTTTTATATTAACCTAATACATAATTACGTAATCACTCCTACATAATTAAATTTACGCAATCACTCTTACGCAATCACTCCTATGTAGTTACCTCTATTAATAACCACGAAAAGCATCATCATTAACTATATTGCCCCTATTTAGCTATACGAACTAAACCTGAATTATAACTACCACCTCGGCCAGGCTTGACTAATCCCAGCCGAATATATTAATTTAAACCTCTTACGATTGATACGATAATAACACTATTACTACGGAAACTACTAATTTAGACCTATTACAATTAATACTATAAATAATACTATTACTACAAAGTTATAGGTACGGAGTATATAAGGGGGAAAAAAAGATTATTTGTATAGATATTACTATATACCATTATAAATAGTATATATAGGTTAAGTAACAGTGTACTATATTGTAGGGTGTACTTTTGCAAGGTATCCGGTAATGTATCACGCTATAGGCTGCACTTTTGCAAGACGTAAAGTGTATTATATATAGATTGGTTTGGAATAGCTATTCCATACCGACGGCAATACGTGGATCGATCCAGAAGAAGTATTCCAAAGTAATACGATTTTGGTAAAGGGCTTATAAGCCCTCACCTGTAGTATATACCTCTGGATGCTTTTTCTTAGATTATTATCTTTTATACTACAATACCAATCATTCTGATTGCTCTTCAAAGACCTTAGTTCACGTGAATCTTATAGGCTTGGGACCTTACCAACAGATACTCTCTTCGTTAAAATGACTAGCTTTATAATATTAGAACAGAAAGCAATTAACAACTCCTAGTTTTAAAATTATAAGCCGGTTACAACGCTCGCGAAAAGTAATTAAGTTAACTTTAACGGATCATTAATCCGTATATTTGGTATTGATACCAACCACAACTTTTTCCAAAAAGGCCAAGGCGTTAACTTAACTACAATCGATAAAACTAACGTAACTAACGCCTAATAGTACTTGAAATAATGTACTCGTAATAACTATATTACTACACTATATCAACTAAAAGCTTCCTACAACCTATCCATCCTAATATAAGCATAAGACATAACAAATAAGAACTTTAACCGGCTAAATAAAAGGATTAAGTAATGAATACGAAACTTGGACCAAAGGTTTACTATAATTTTAATCGACCTTTCGAAAGCTAAATTAATAATCTTTACGAATGTGTCCTTTACAAACAATACCGACCTATCTTTATAGATCGGCTTTAGAATAACCTTCGTTCATAAAGACAAACAGAAAGTCTAAGTTAAATTTATCGGTTACCTAATTTATTAGACCTTTATGAAATGTAAAAATTATACGAATCGTACTAGCTTTAAAGGTTTACAGTATAATAATAAGCTTTAATATAAATATAGTACTATAGGAAACCCATAACGTTATTACCAGACAGAAAAAGATTTCTCTTATCTCGATAGTAATATATACCGACTTAAAAAGTCTATTCGAATACCTTTCAAAGTTCGGAACTATCAGCGAAAAACACCTAATAATTAACGTAATAGTACTCTGTAAAGCCTATAAAGGCAGAGAAATCGATAAGTTCTAGTGAATTAATAAAAAAGATAATGCTACTAACGTTATAATGAAAACGTCGCTAAATAAGGCCCTAAAAGGTTTATAAATAGTAACATATTAACTATATGTATTGAAATCTAGTTAAAAGGCCATCCAGTAGGACCAAATTACGTAAAGGTGCTCAAAAATATGCTAGCAAACTGAAAAACTGCTAGGGGAATAACAATGACAACTTAATTAATTGACGCGGCTAAATTAAAAGTTTATACAATCTTATAAAGGAAGAACTTTTTATATGAGTCAATAAAATCGGATCTCGAAGCTGTAAGACAATTAATAGTAATTGTGGTTAATTCAAATACAAATGGGTACACTCTAATATAAAAGTTAATTGTAGTTAACAGGGGTCTGATCAGTTAACGAGGTCGTGGTTTAGCGTTTACCAGATAAGATTGGTTAACTATACTAGTGTACGTATACAAACTAAAAAGCCGCCAGTATTAGAATAATAGTATTTGTAATACAATTGGTCAACTTTACTTACAGTAAAGTTAACTATACTAACTGAAAGTTAAGTATATTATTTTGTATAGGCCTACTATATTAGCTATAAGTCAAGTGCAGTATACGCCCATTTCACACTAGGGCACGGGCCAAGCAATTGGCCATACAAATTACTGTATAGACCGGCTAGCGGTCTGCCAAACCTAAAACAATACATCCACCACTTGATCACGCAATACTACTGTTATTTCGACCAATCGAATCGACAACGTTGCAACGTCTAAAGGCCTATTGATAGGCAAGGCCTACCAACACTTCGATATAATTTTTCACTTCCATCTTTACGATAAACTCGGTGTCCGGGGCCGAATGTCGATGTTGTTGCCGCGTTGCATTGTTTTCATGTAGTTCCTGTCTAGAGATTTTGGCTGTACACTCCTTTAGGAAATTGGAATGGTGAAGGTCGTGTTGGTGCTGCCATATACCTTTACAGTAGAATACAATGGATGAAGGACCTAGGAATTTGTTTCGATGTGCCTGTTTCGGGGTTTAAACAACGGGAATATGGCGGATATTCGGACCGGAAGCAAAAGATTTGTGGGTGTTTTTGTGTGTTTGAATAGTGGGATCGGACGGGTATTTTTTTTTTTTTTTTTGATGACTTAAATTGTTTCAAAGACTTGCCCAGGATGTGAAAAATTGGGAACGCCTTCGGGGTCTCTAGCCTCAGAGAAAAAGGGTTTTGTGTTTTGGTGGAAAGGACGGCGCACGGCTACCGTGCATATAATCAGCATTTTCTTGGCCCCGGGCTGTCAGTCTAGGCTTGAGAATAACATGAGTATCTGGATTGGTCCCAACCACATCACTACACCAGGGAAGATTCACTCTGCAGCGCAAGAAGATCATCACCTTAGCCCGCCTTTAGCTCATTCATCGCCCCATCCAACCCCCCGAGCATATATCCCAACAGGCTGGAGTCTAGCACAAGGCGAAATGGGCAGACACAGTAGAGCACGCCCTATGGCAAGGGACCCATAATTATTTGATCAGAATTGTGAACTTTCGGGGTGGCTAAGGCTTGCGCAAACTTTCGAGTTCAGCTGCAGAGGAGCCGGCCAACGGCTACCCTTGACGGCTACGTTGGGTGGGCAGTACGTCCCCCAGCCGGCCAAGCTTGAGCCTCTGCGATTTCACGTGGACGATTGTGACAAGAATACGATTCTGAACTCTGCCTCGACATGCAATTGCCATAGCAATGGCTTACGGGCCACGGCAGGGCCCTTGGGGAAGAAGATCAAACCACTGACCAACTATCCAGAGAGAGAGAGAGATTGCTAGTTCACCCAGTAGCTTCTACAACATCGGACGGATACCACGAGCCAGATCTGGGCCATGACGAGCCCGAAGTCCTTCTGGGAATGGAGTTCGTGGCCATTTTGATAACAGTCGCGGTGCTGCGCCAGTCCACACACACACACACCACATATCAGATGCTAGTCCTGCGCAATAATGCTCTCCACCTTCGGACATTGGGGTCTCCAAGAATCCTATGCCGGCTGCATGCTCGGAGGCGATCGGCCTCCAGCATAGTTCTCTATAGTGGGCGAGTGCAACACTCTGGGTCCTCGGGATCGTGCCACCGAGCTGGCCGCACTGTCACCACGGACCTTGATCCGGGTTCTGTTCCGGGTACGGTGGATGTCTGGCATAGGAAGTCCACCCGGGCGATATCACGGGGCAACATCCCGAGCCGACCGCTGCGCTGTCTGCCGGGGCGGTGGGGGGGACGGGACAAGCTCGCCCCGCATACATGAAAAACCGAAAGACATTCCTCAAAACCCGAACCATGGAGAGAAGACGGCTTCGCCTTTGTTTGCGGACTCTGCGACCGGACTCGGGGTTTGTTGGCAGCGGGGTGTTGCCCGATCACCCACATTATCGTACGGCGTGGGCCAAGAGACCACGTGGATGAGGATGTTCGTAGAGCCTTGTTGATGTTACCAAGGTTTCGGGCCGAGATGTTGGACTAGGACTGTCTTGAAGATTCACATCGGGGCTACGGCATGGTCTGCCCACGCACGGCTGGTGGTGACCTAGAAAGCGCACTCCTTCTGTTGACTTCATGGACAGTTGCGACGGAGCCGCTCCAGGATACTCAATGCCCAGTACTGTACACAGCAAACGGATTCTTAGTCCTCTGATATCACCAAACTTGGACAGGCCGGGACAGGACACGTAGTGAAGCAGAGGACAAATGGGCCAAGATGACAGCCCCAGGTGTCTAGTGTGCTATAACGCTACCCAAGCAAACAGGTAGCGCGGGAGGAAGGGATGGCACACCAAACGGTTCACGCCGACCTTTGCAGTGGAATGTATTTACTGGATAGGTAATCTTCGGTCGGGCTGGAAGAGAGTCCGTCCCATGATGACCCAGTATCGAAGGCACTCGCATCCTACTTGAAGTCCTTAGACGTGACTCTGATTCAGCCCATGCATCATAGGTTGATGATGATGGTTCTCCTGGTCCCGATCACTTCTTGCCAAACACTTCGAAGGCTGGCCCCTCCAAAACATTGCTTCCGGTAAAGGGCATGTGCGATTCCGAAGCTGGTCCGGTCTATGCCATCGCCTGTGCAGTGACGCAGGACAAACACCCCGACCGACTAGTTCCTGACAGTGACAGCTCTGCGCCGAAGCTGGCATGTGGAGATACGAAGAGCAAGGTAGTCCGAGCTGGGCGTATAGAATGCCCTTGGGCTGACTATCATCATGTTCTGCTACCTCTATCGCCGCGCGCTTTGGCCGCGCGCTTTGGCCAAGATGTCCTACCCAGGGACACAAAAGACAAAAACCACCCACAGCCACGCGTAGTGATCATAATGTCATGCCGAAAATTCAAATCAGGGGGTGGAAGGGGGTGAAAAATGATGCAGCAAACTTTCTACAGTCACAAGACGCAAAGAGCAGTGAAACCCTGATGCCAGTGCGCCATGATCGTCAAAGCCACGTTCTAGCTCGTCCGTTGCCTTTCCTCCCTCACACACCTAGCGGGGGACTCAGACGCAGAGCCATTTCTCTCCTCTTCACTCGTGGAAACTGCGCTGCTTGTGCTCCTTCTCGGCCTCTTCAGCGGCCTTAAGCGTCTGCTCCTGCTGCTTCATCTCGCGCACTTTGGCGAGCACCACCTCGCGGAAAATAGCGCCCTTGAGCTTCTTGGCGAGCTTGCCGCCGCCGTCGCTGCTCGCGGGCTCCGCTGCCCCACTGCTGCACGCGGCATCCATCTTTGCGGCATCGGCGGCGACAGCAGAGGCGGGATGGGCAGGCATATCGGATTCCTCGTTCTCGTCCTCCTGCATCTTGAGCGACTCGATTCGGTTGGTCAGCTTGACCATCTCGATACCTCTGCGGAGGCGGGCCTTGGCCATGTAGGCCCTGATCTCGGGCAGCAAGTTGTGGTCGGTGGCGTTCTTGCCGCTGAGCCAGGGGTGCTTCAGGACCCGGCAAGAGGACCACCGGTGGTCCGGGTTGGGCTTGAGCAGGCACATGATGAAGTCCTTGGCATCGTCACTAACATCCTTCCAGTATCGTTCATGGAATACCACCTGCGCGTTGCTGCACTCGTCGATCAGGTCCTGCAAGTTCTCGGAGCGGAACGGCGAGTAGCCACACAGGAGGGTGTAGGTGATGACGCCCATAGACCACATATCAACGGGTTTGCCGTGGCCCTTCTTAAGCATCACTTCTGGCGCCGCGTATCCAAACGACCCCGCCATAGTGGTCAGGACTTCATCTTTGCTGTCGAGCATCTTTGCGATGCCAAAATCAGCGAGCACAAGCTCTGAGTCAGGAGCCTTGTGCTTGTATAGCAGGTTCTCCGGCTTCAGATCTGCGGCAACCTATTAGCCGTGGCCTGTAGCGTCGATAAGCCAAGGGAGAGCGACGCACCTCTGTGAACGACATTCTTGCTGTGGAGGTAGTCGACAGCACCCAGGACCTGTTTGATAGTCTGGGAGGCATCCTTCTCTGTGAACTTGCCCTGCTCGCAGATACGATCGAACAGCTCGCCTCCAGTGGCCAACTCGGTCACAATGTAGTACTTGTCCTGTTACTGTGTGAGCCCAGCATTCGATCGGATACAAGCCCCGGGCCTGTACTCACCCGCGACTCGAACCAATCCACAAACTTGACAATATGAGGGTGCTTCAGGCGCTGCAGCATGTCGAGCTCGTCGTAGACCATCCTCTCATTGCCTTTGACGTTCTTCTTCAGGATGATCTTGACAGCAACCTTGCCCTCTGGGCTGTCAGCCTCTCTGACGATTCCATAGGTTCCTGCACCGAGTGTCCGTCCAAAGCGGTATTTGGCCCTGGCGGCAACTGTTAGACATGTTGGGAATTCCGTGATTTCGTGGGGCAGACCTCGTACGTACTTCTTGTCATAGCTCTCGGGTTGGCCGTGCAGCCTGTTAAGCATGTTGGAGACTGGTATGTGGGTAGAAGAGGTCAGCATGATGATTAGAGGTAAAGGCGCATGGTATATTGGAGGAGAATCATGGGCAGGTGCGGGGTAATGCAGCTCCGAAACAGGTTGTAATTGAGAGTGACTAAGGAGTTGAGGTCGGCAAGGCGCAAGAAAGCAATACTAACAACTCATGTTGCTCTTGATTGACGGGAGGACGAGCGACTGGGGGTCGCAAACAGGAGCGATGGGCGGAGACAGTGCAGTCAGGCGCAGGCTCAGGCACAGGCGCGTGACAGCGGAGGACGACGGAAACGGCGTGGGCAAGTGCAATGGAAGAGTCAGCTCGGTTGATGGTAGATGGTTGATGGTTGATGGTGGATGGTGGTCGCAAGAGCCAAGAACGCCGCGTCAGGACTCGAATGTGTTAGTGTGGCAGTAATTGAGACCTCCAAAAGGTTGGGTAGCCGAGACAAGAACGATATCGATGAGGCTAGTCTGTACTTTGTATAGAAAATTGAAGAGGGTTGTAGCTTGGGTTGCAGTGCTTGTGGTCCCTGACTGCGACTTGGCCAGTGAGGGAGGAGTCGGAGGGGTTCGACCTTGGAAATCGACCGGCCGTGGCACCGTTGTTATCCACGACAGGGTACCAAGCATCAATGGTAGTACTATGTAAGTAACCCGAGTAAAGCTGAGGGAACAGGAGGAGGCAGCCCTTGACTGATATTATACTGCGTACTATGTAGACGTAAGAATCATGTGTCGGAGCCTGCTCAGCTGCATCTTCGGTGGCCAATACAACACTACTTCGCCCACAACACGGCAAACTGAGGGGCAGATTGGCATTGTGCTGCTCCTCCCATCCTCCCAAGATCATCAGCACCAAGGTTGTGTTCTCAAAGCAGCAGGGCGCGATATACCGTGCAGCCATCCGCAGCCATCCTAACGAACACCTGGCCGCCGCAGGTACTCCCTCCGCAAATACGAAGTGCGGATACTGGAGGCCGACAATTTTATCCACATGTCAAGCTGATTGCCAGCCGTTGATGATTCAGGCATATAATGAGGTCATAGCACGAAGTTACTGACCATAGCTTCCAGTCAAGTGACTAGAAACATGGACAATGTCTTGCATATGTGAACCCTGGATTTACCGAACAAGAGACACTGATGAACCCGTCACCGTTGTTGCCGATCTCTCTAGCGTCCCGTTCCGACTCCCCGTTCCGGAAGGCCACCCCGTTTTCCAGCCTCAGTTCTTCATGCCTAGCATCCAAGCTTGTCATCAATCAAGTATCTAACCTAGACAACTTGAAACTGCCTACCTACCTCTATCCAACCACACTCTGCCTGACACTGCGCCTTGACGTTACCTCGAAAATATCCGAATACATCGCACTCCTTCATTCAATTACCACAACACGAGACCTGCGACCAAACCGAACCATTCACTGCTGTCCGAGTGGGGCAGCAGCAGATCACCCCTTTCCTGCACTGCACCTTCTACCCCTTGGGACCTGGCACATCAGCGTCAACAACCTGAACAACTGCCTGACTTCCTGGCATCCTGAGCACCACACTCAAACAGCCACCCGGGCTCCGTCCCTCGAGACACACTGAAGGACCAGACTGCGAACGTGCCCACCGGACTCTCAAGATGGCGGGTGTCAGCTTCAAAGGCAAGCGACTGAGCAAGGAGCTGCTGAAGGTATATTTACAGCCTTCCACAGTCACTGGTCAGGACCAAAGCGTTGCCTGCCCCACCTTGAAGACTGCATGCCCAGTGATTCAATGAGCTGACAAGTTGTCCCTGGTACAGATCAAGCAATCCCTCCCTGCTGGCATCACTCTTGTCTCTGCTGATGACCTGGAGACCTGGATCCTGGACATAAAAGTGCTTGATGCCAACCCTCTCTACATCAACCAGACCTTCAAGCTTGTCTTCAAGTTCAGTGACCAGTACCCAATTGGTAGGTCACTCAGCCATAGGCCCCTTCCATATCAGTATTCAGGTCCTGTGGACAAGACTGACTCTTTGACAGAGCCACCTGAAGTGGTCTTCAGGAAGGAGCCAGACCGTCCCATTCCGATCCACCCCCACATTTACTCCAACGGAATCATCTGCCTCGACCTCCTCGGCAACCAGGGCTGGAGCCCGGTCCAAAACGTCGAGAGCGTTTGCATGAGCCTGCAGAGCATGCTGACCGGCAATACTAAGGACGAGCGGCCTCCAGGAGACGAAGATTTCGTCAAGAGCAACCGTTTGCGGCCAAGGGATATCGATTTCTACTATCATGATAACAAGGTCTAGAAGTTGAGTGGGGCATCGGGTTTTTATTGTTTCCACACCTTATACTCATACAACGGAGTCTGGAGTTAGAGGAGGAACCATTTCAATTCTGGGATGGGATCCAAACTGAAAGAGAAACATTGATGCAAGGCACTGAGACTATGACGTTTGGACCTTTGTTGCCTTCCTGGGTCCTTGCTTAGGCTCTTGAGAGATTGGGGTGGCTGAGCATCATTGCTGATGCTTATGGCATTTGTTAATAGCCTTGTTGCGATTTTCTCCCCTAAATAATGGAAGGCTGCCATCTGTGGCATAGAAAATTACTACTCGGCAATATGGGAACTCTGGGAGGAAGTGAGTATGCCAGCACCTTTCTGCATCCAAAGGGGACCTCGTCCCAAAATGAATGCTTAAATCTAAGTATACCAGTGGAGATTGAAAATACAGTCCTGGATCCATAATAGAAATGTCTTGAGAGCTACTTTGGTGGTTGAAGACCCTCTGAAGAACTTCGGAGGTCGAATAACCCCGGCAGGCAATGATCAATACAGTAAGCTGACGTTATCGTTATCGGACCGAAACGGCATTGGAGCTACTGCAGCCCCGTGTTATTACTTGGTAGTACATCCCAAGTGCCATCTTCTCCTTGCATCACTGCATAATCAATCCATGGAGAGCCCATCATGGATCTTCCAGCTGGCTTTGATACTGAGCACATCAGGGACAAAGCCAGAAAGGATCTGCTCTACCTCCTGTCCATAGTAAGTAAGCACTCCCACAGTCCCCATCACAGCAACACTCAAGCTCATGGATCAGCTTCATTGACCCATCGCATCCTGCTGGCTTAGGTCCAAGGCAGGAAGAACCTTGTCATTGAGCAGAGGCTGGCCGGCCCCATTGGAACCATAGTCAAGGTTTCGACCCTTCAGGACTACGGTGTCGATAAGTTTTTTTTCTTAGAGAGCAACAACATCAACACCACACAGTTCAATGTCGTCTTTATTGCACGTGGGGAGTGTGCCCGCCATGCTCAGTCCATTGCAGGTGAGCCAATCAAGACCCAACAACCCAACACAGCCCCTGTGCCATTGCATTCTAGGACCCTCATCCCATCATGTGCCTACTGTATGAGACTGGTCTAGCTACCCATCTCCGTGCTCAAATCAGCTTCTTGTAACCCATCAAAGCAGTATCATTTGTGATGTCTGATACTCAACAGACCCACCCCAAGCATGCTGACATCATCTAGACCAGATAATACGCCTGCAACGCGAGAGCCAAACCGGCCATGAATTCCACATATTCTGGGTACCACGCCGCACCCGTGTGTCTAACAAGATCCTTGAGGAAGCGGGTGTTCTTGGTGATGTCAACATCTCAGAATTGCCCCTCTACTTCTTCCCTTTGGAGCACGATGTGCTGTCCTTGGAACTAGATGATGCCTTCCAGGATCTGTACCTGTCGAAAGATCCAATGCCCTCCTTCCTGCTTGCGCAAGCCCTCATGGGCATCCAGCGGAAAAATGGTCTTTTCCCACGCATCACTGGGAAGGGTGACAATGCAAAAAGGGTTGCGGAGCTGCTCTCCCGTATGCGCCAGGAGCTACTTGCTGGTGAGGCAGGCAGCGACAAACCGAGCCTCACTCCAAGCACGACGACAGAGAGTGTCATCATTATTGATCGTGAAGTCGATATGGTCACACCTCTTCTCACGCAGCTGACGTACGAGGGTTTGGTCGATGAGGTCTTTGGGATTCAGAATAACCAAACAGAAGTCGATTCATCTATTGTAGGAGGCTTGGCTGCAGTAGCCCAGAGTGCTTCAGCAGCACCACCATCGAGCAACCAGGTGCGGAAGCGCAAGATTCAACTAGATTCCTCAGACAAAATGTTCGATCAGATACGAGACACAAATTTTGCCATTGTAGGAAGCCTGCTCAACAAGGTCGCCCGCCGCCTGCAGACTGACCTAGACAGTCGGCATCAGCAGCGAACAACAGCCGAGTTGAGAGACTTTGTGCAGAAGCTACCAGGGTACCAAGCTGAACAGGCGAACCTGAAGATACACACAGACATGGTGGAAGAGATTATCAAGTACACCCGGACCGAGCAATTCAGCAAGATCCTCGAAGTCCAACAGAATCTGGCTGCCGGTGCCGACCCCTCCTCCCAAACGGACTCGATCGAAGAGCTGATAGCGCGAGACACGCCTTTGCCTGACGTCCTTCGACTCCTCTGTATCTACTCTTGCATATCAGGTGGCATCAAGACCAAGGACTTCGACCACTTCCGGCGCCTCATTCTGCAAGGCTATGGACATCAACACCTGCTCACTTTGCACAACTTGGAGAGACTTCAACTGTTCCTCCCCAAGTCATCGCCTGTGGCCTCCATGATCCAGCTGAGAGGCTCATCCGGGGCAGCGGGCGACAAGACCAACTACACGATTCTGCGGAAACAGCTGCGGCTCATTGTGGACGAAGTCGATGAGCACAACCCGAATGACATTGCCTACGTCTACAGTGGATACGCGCCACTGTCATTACGGCTCGTACAGTGCGTACTGCAGAAGCAATACCTACTTTCCATGATCAAGGGCAATGCAGCAGGTGTTGGCGGGCCACACTCTGGCAGCCATGGCTGGAGAGGGTTTGAAGAGGCTGTGAAACATGCCCGTGGGCAGATATTTGATGAGCACCAGAAAGGAGAAGACAAGGCTGTCAAGGCCCGGGCTTTGCTTTCCGGAAACGGCCAGAAGAAGACTGTGTTTGTGGTGTTTGTGGGTGGCGTGACGTTCACCGAAATCGCAGCACTGCGTTTCATTGCGAAGCAGGAGAAAGGTTTGTTGTGCAACCCAACCGGTTCCGCATACACTCATCACGGCGCCACCTACTTCCAGTGAAGCATCACTAACTACTTCTCTACTTGCAGCTCGACGCAACATCGTTATATGTACGACCTCGATCACAAGCGGAAACAAGATCATGGCGACGGCAGTTGAGCAAAATTCATTCGGACAGGCAACCGCAGCGTCTCGGCCGGCCGAGGCCTGAGCAGCCCTGGACTGCTTGTCACTGGCCTATGTTCTAGAATCGAGTCAGCATGTTTCGGCGCGTGAGGACAAAGCAGATGACTGTTGGGTATCTGTTTGTGGGCTGAGGCAAATACACATTTGATGGTGATACTCCATGGCGTCGAGATCGGAGTTGGATGGTGGTCGCATTTGGAACGAGGAGACCAGACAAGAAATCCTGCTGCAAGGAAGTTTGACGCTGTTCAATCCAGAGACCAAAAGAAAAAGAAAAAGAAAAAGGCTGCTGCCGAACCATAGCCTGAAGACCCACGCCTCCGTATGTGCTGGCAAAGGGCAAGCAGCGAAATGGTGTGTGGTGTGGTCTCTTGAATGACTGACTCCTTACCTGCCTGGGGTTCCAATTTCGAGTGTGTGGAGGGGCCGGCCCTGCTACTCCCCGCACCCAGTTCAGTGCTTCTAGCTTCTATTGGAGCCCAGCACCAGCACCAGCACCAGCACCAGCGCCCTCAACTGTGTACTAGACCTAGACCTCACGCAGCTCAATGCGGCCTGGCCGACACTGGTCACTTGCCAGCACAGCACAGCACAGCACTTCTTGCTGTGAATTCCATCGCCCAATTCCGCCTATCCCTTTGCTGGCACGACTGTGACATCTCTGTCCAGCCTCGTCCATTCACCATTCAACGGTTGTCCGTGGTCCCGGTCAGCTCCGAAAAATAATTAAGCAGGTACGGCTCGGCATATTCAAGCATGTTTTCCTGTTTCTGGCGCCACACTTCTCAATGCCTATGCTCTATGCTCTGTGCTTTATGCTATGCCTCCTCAATCCCGGAATTGCCTCCTGAAGAGCCTTGAGTGGCCCTCTGATATCGTCCACTTCGAGTCGTCTTGACCTGGATCTGTCCTTACTGATCTGTGCGTCCCAGTCCATTGACCACATGTCGGAAGACGAGATGAGGCTGCACCGTCCCGTGGCATGACCCTATACGCACGCCTCTTATCGTTGCGGCATCAAACACCGATGGGGCTTGGGCGTGGTGGAGGTCGACCTGCTGCCGCTGCCGATGTGAGAAAGTGGGCGGCTGCGATATCGATTCACCACACTGCGACGTCCTCTTTCGCCTCTTCGATCTTTCTTGCCGACGTCCGTCAGCTCTCATTCTGACATCGACCACGAAAACCCTCAGTTGGGTCCAATATCAGACACATACACACGCAGCACATACCCTCAGCCCACTCTCACTACCCCCCCTCCCCCCGTTCCCAACATACCGCCCTCCTCGAAAGCTTCGGAATTATCATAATGGGAACGGATTCGCGGGTCACTCGATTTGGACAGAATAGTAGCGGCAAGAGAACCACTCGAGGCACCGCCATAGCACCCACGAACCTGGAACCCCTGGCCCCGTCGACGACCTATCGGCCCGGGTCAGCCCATAGGCACACTGCTCAAGCAGCCACAGAAGCAGCAGAAGCAATAGCATTCCGCGGTGGCAAAGGACGCCGCGCTGCTGCAAAACGCAGACCGCCGCTGCCACCGCCGCCTCGCCGGCCCTCCGACGACGACAAAATCTTTGACGAAATCGTGGTCAGCACTAACGGACTCGAGGAGTTGCATGTAGAGATGAGTGAGGACGAAGCGGAAGCACTGGGTGAGGCTGAGCCCTCTTGTGGGTGAGTTTTTCCCATGGGACTTTGTATTATCTCACGTGATATTTCCTTTTCGGACTGGTCCTTCTAACGACCCTCGCTCAGGCCTGGTTCTGTCACCCTTGAGCCTATCAAGGCCGGATGTTCAGAAGCCGCCCATGAGAACGAGCCAACTGCGAAGTTGCCATCCAAGAAATCATTGTCAGCAAAGCCTGAGGCCCAAAACCCTGCTGATGAGGCAGTACCCTCACGTACCGCCGGCCCTGTCAAACAGTCAAACTCGCCATCTCCGTCGAAACTGCCGCCGCTAAACGATGCAGAAGCCAGTGATGTACAAGTGGCTGAGCTGGATGTCGATGGTCATGCGAATCAGACGCCTCCGCCCATGGCAGAAACCATGGTGAAGATACCCCCTGAAGAGAAGGCCTCAACAGAACCAGCCCAGGGAAACGGTCTATCCGCCGAGGCAGATTCTCTAGCATCAGATCTGACTGTGGCAAAGACAAGGACCGCTGAGGAGCACCCATTTCCAGCCTATTATCGACACAGCACATCTCCAGTCCCATCTCCTGTGCATAGTCAACACAGCACATCTGCAGTCCCGTGTCCTGTGCAGCAACACACTCCAGGCCCAACAGCACAAAACACAGCGACAGCTGATCTTACCGCCGACAAATCACAATGTAGTGGACCAAGTACTCTTGCTGTAAAAGCAGAGGTCTTCGAGGAGACAGCCCCTCAGCCGGACATCAAAGACGATTTGGCCCAGGCCGAGGAGGCAGTACCGACCATGAAGCTCGATCCTGATGCGCCCGAAACCGGCGCCAATACAGTGATTCAGGATACTGCTGAGCCAGAGGAAGTGGTGGAGGACACGGACTGCGAGAAACCTTCGGCATTTGACGATGCCATGCAGGCCGGCCTCCACTTGCCTGAACAAGCAATGTCGCCTAGGTTGGATTCGGTGTCTGAACACTGTCATGCCGCTCACAACTCTGACGAAATCATCACTGATAAGGACACGACTGAAGACGAGTCTGCATCGCTCATCATGCCTCCAGAGGCTGTTCCAGGGGACATGGGGAGGGAAGTCGGATTGTCGCCCAGCGTTGTTCCCGAACTGACTCCTCAACCGAACGATTCACCGCCAGCGCAGGAGTCTGCCACTCCGGAATTTTCAGACGAATCAGATGCGATGGACTTGAGCGGCTCGGTATCCTCACAGGAACAGGATCTCGATTACAGCCCCGAGCATCTATCAGACCCTGATCAGGGCTCTCATGACCTCGGGTCCCCAAACACCCAAGGAACAAGCAAGGCCTTTCCAAACGCTGCTCAGTCTCTGCTCATCGACATCGTCATGGGTAACGCCTCCGGCAGTGATGATACGGCTCCAACAACGACCATCACACCGTCAGCGGCGATCGCTAATGCTGATGGAACGTCCGACACTTCTGATGCGAGCGAGACAACGTCAGACATACCACAGTCTCATATCCCGCTCCTTCCTCGTCTGGCAACCGGAAAACTCACACTTCAACACATGATTGCGACATCTCGGGCATCCTTGGCCTCCAACTCATCATTATCGACCCTGACGGACATGTCCGGGCCATCTTCGAAACCATCCTCGGTCTCCAGTAAAGCAACGACTCCGTTTGATGCAGGTAGCCCAAGAGAATTCCTGGGCCACATGGCACCGGGCTCAGCGTTCCAGCCCCGACCAGGTCTGTCGAGGATACAGTTCAACGTGCGACCGAAGGTGTCCATCCCAACAGACTTGACTCCGCAGGAGTACGCAAGGGAGTGCATTGAGGCAGGGGAGAACTCAAGACTCCATGCATATGCTCTGCATCAGGAGGAGTACCAGATGTTACGAGCTCACATCAGCCATGCACAGGTTTCTACCTACCTGAACATTCGGAACGGTATCCTCAGACTCTGGGTAAGAAATCCACAGATTGCCGTCACGCGGGAAGAAGCCATTGGCTGTGCCAGAGATGCTCGCTGGTTCGACGTGGCTAATGCTTGCTTCGACTGGCTTGTTCGCCGTGGCTTCATCAACTACGGCTGTGTTGAAATACGGCAGTCTAAGGCCCACGCCAATCAAAGCAAGCCACGGAAACGAAAGACAGTCGTGGTGATCGGCGCTGGGTTTTCTGGCCTCGGTTGTGCAAGACAACTGGAGGGGCTGTTCAAGCAGTACTCGAAGCGATTCCGAGACATGGGCGAGGAGTCTCCTCGGGTCATCGTAGTCGAGGGGAGGAACCGAGTCGGCGGTCGAGTATATTCGCGTGCCTTCGAGACGCTGCCAGCCACGGCACCTGGTGTTATGCGCGGCCGGCGGTTCACGGCAGAGATGGGCGGGATGATCATCACAGGATTTGAAAGGGGGAATCCGTTGAACATTCTGGTACGGGGTCAGTTAGGTCTACCGTATCACTGCCTGTTAGCCGACATGTCTCTTCATGACAGCAACGGCACGAATGTCGACGTCCAACGGGATACACTGGTCGAGCAACTTTACAACGTGTGCCTGGAACGAGTGAGCGAGTACAAGTTCAAGACAAAACCTTGGAAGCTGATTGAGGGCAACCGCGATCTCATGGACGAAGGCCGCGACAGCACAGCAGAAGGCCACAAGACCATTGCCTTGACCGAGGATACCGCTGCTGCCCAGCCACATGCACCACCTGTCTCGGAACAGAATGTTGCTCCACGGGTCGACCTAGTGCCTGTTTCTACGAACCGCATGACTGGCAAAGTACACGCTGAGCCTGGCACGGCGGGGTCTACCAAGGCCGCTGTCCAGGCGAAACAGATTGGCTGGGCGTTGAAGGCTGGGGTCAGTGACGCCAAAGACATCGACTTGGATCCCGCTGTCCATGACCCGGATGCCACGCTGGGATCCGTCCTGGACAATGCCCTGATGCAGCACAAAGACATTCTTGACCTGAATGCGCAGGACTTCCGACTGTTCAACTGGCACATCGCCAACCTGGAGTACAGCAACGCTACCAATCTCAACAGATTGAGCTCCAGGGGATGGGACGTCGATGTCGGCAACGAGTGGGATGGCAGGCACACCATGGTGGTCGGCGGCTACCAGAGTGTAGCAAGAGGCCTCGCCAAGCTCCCTGCACCGCTCGAAATCCAACAACAGGCGGCCGTGAAGCGTATCAGATACTCGCCTGATGGATCGGGGCCAGCGAGCGTGACCCTCGAGGACGGCAGCTCGATCGAGGCCGATTATGTCGTCAACACCATTCCGTTGGGGGTGTTGAAGCATGGCAATGTCGAGTTTCAGCCACCACTGCCCTCGTGGAAGACAAAAGCCATTGAGCGACTTGGCTTTGGTGTTTTGAACAAAGTCATACTGGTCTATAAGGAAGCATTCTGGGACAAGGACCGGGACATCTTCGGCATGTTGCAAACACCAACGAATCGTTCGAGCTTGAATCAGAAGGACTACGCTTCTCGTCGCGGGCGTTTCTTTCAGTGGTTCAGTGTCACCAACACCACTGGCATGCCTTGCTTGTTGGCATTGATGGCTGGTGATGCAGCCTACGACACTGAGATAACGCCCAACGACGAGCTCATTGCAGAAGCCACCGAGATTCTCCGCATGCGTTACGGCGCTCGCGTAACGCAGCCGCTCGAAGCCATCGTGACCAGGTGGGAGTCGGACCGCTTCGCCCGAGGCAGCTACTCCAACGCTGGCGTCAAGATGCAACCGGAAGACTACCAGCTCATGGCCCGCACGATTGGCAACCTCTACTTCGCGGGTGAGCACACCATCGTGACACACCCCGCCACTGTCCATGGCGCCTACCTGTCTGGCCTCCGCGCCGCCTCGGACGTCCTAGATGCTATGCTCGGGCCCATCGAGATCCCCACTCCACTCGTCCTTCCCCGCGAGACGTCCAGCTCGCTCAAGCGCAAGGCTCAAGAAGAGCACAAGGACCCGAGGCGCGCGCGCCTCGAGGCGTACGAGATGGAGATCATGGAGCGCATCCACGCTTCGATCGGCCAGTGCCCGGTCAAGCCGGCCAAGGTGGCGGGGAACCCGTACATCCTCTTCAACAAAGTCAACTACGAGGAGGGGCGGCGCAAGTGCGAGGAGGGGCGGCGCGCCGGCAAGGGCAAGCCGAGCCCCAACGAGGTGCGCACGATGACCAGCAAGATGTGGAAGGATGCGGCGCCCGAGGTGCGCAAGCCGTTCGAGGACGCGGCGGAGCAGCAGAAGTGCGAATTCGCGCTAGCGCTCAAAGAGTGGGGCGAGGCGGTGACGCGGTGGGAGCGCGACGCTGCAGCGCTGCGGGAGACATTCGTGAAAGAGCATCCTCGCGTGCCGGGCCGCGAGGAGCTGGCTGGTGGCGACGTGTGGGGCGGAGCCCGGCGGGCGAAGAGGACGGTGGAGAGTTACCGCGAGGCAGACAGTGACGTTGATTTGGACTGAAGTGGTCTTTGGCAGCAGACCCTTGTTGGTTCCGACGGGCGGGAAAAACAACTCCATGGATGGAAAAGTGGGGAAGCGTACATAGGGCATAGATTTGGTGTTTGGTGGGTTTGAACTTTGCATCGTGGAAGAAAAGATTGGGGAGAGAATGGAAGGAGGAAAGGTGCATCTGGAGATGGCTGGAGGACCGGAAGGCTTTCCAGGGCTCTCGTGCACATACATAGCCAGGTAGCTTCGGGGCAGTATCTGCGCACAAGGAACCTACCTGCTCACACGCGAGCGTGGTCTTATTTGCTAATGAGATACCTGTACAGCATTGCATTCCCGAGTGTTCTTGACCCTTGTGAAGAGGACGAGCACGAACCACTGGGTTTTGCTGCTGTGCAACCAGGTTTGATAGTGCGAGTACAGAGGTAGGCAGGCAGTGTGCCATTGATTGGCCTGATGCGATTCTCTCCTGTCAGGCTGTCACGGTTGTTCTGGTGGCGACGGATGGTAGTTCGGCTTCGGTGGTTTATGGCTTGGAAAGTTCAGCACTTGATGCTTTGGTCCTCTCCTTCCTCCAGCGGATATATATACCTCTCTCTACCTAGTTGGATACGAGGCTCAAGTCTCCGGTGCCTACTGTCTTCACCCTAGGCTTGTGCTCGGAGGGCTCCCTCCCGTCAGCGATGGCTTCAGCGCTCCAGAAGCATTGCTGCTGATGAATGGTAGTGTCTAGGTACCAAGGAAGCTCGCGTGGCTCTTCATCAGGGGCCCCTCGGGGCACTGCGGATTCCTGTGTATGTTTCAGCGGGCGTACGAACTTGCCCAAGTAGGGGGGGGGGGTTAGGTCCAGCAGGCGGTGTTGATGACCCACGCATGTCAAGCTAAAGTCGCTTCTAGGTTATAGTATACAGGCAGAGATGGAGCCTATTTCCATAGGCTACGAACAAATGAGAAATTCGGCTTGATTTTCATGCGTTCTTTCTTCTGCGACCATGTAAGAACTCTCCACACACTCTACCATCCATCAGCAGCGCAAAGTCTATTTACATGTCCGCCGAGGCAGTGGCACCGGTGATAATCTCGACCAGCTCGCCAGTGATGACGGCTTGACGGGTTCGGTTGTAGAGAATCTGGTATTTGCCAATCATCTCTCCGGCGTTCTTGGAGGCATTCTGGGGCATTGTGTCAGTACACCGCGGTCCATGAAGATTGGCGCTGCCCAAGGGTTGTGGAGACTCACGTCCATGGCGTTGCGGCGGGCAGACTGCTCGCAGGCGTGGCCCTCGGCCAGACCCCAGAAGATGGCGTTGGCAAGCGAGTATTCCCGGAGGTTGGGCAGGAGCTCCTCGTCGACCTCGAAGGCGGTGAAGTTTTCTGTGCGTCAGTGTTAGCCACCGCCACGGTCTCGAGGACACGACACATCCTCAACCAGGCAGGCGCTCACGCGAAGCCTCGATGGCCTCCTGCGAGTAGGCCTCGATGGTATCGGGCTCGTATGCGGAGGCGTTGATGAACCGGTTATAGATGACCTTGACCTCGGCGTACTCGGTGGGCAGGGAGACGATCTGGTCAGCGATGGCGGAGGCCTCGGTGAAGGTGGGGATCTGCGTGCCGGCACCAGCGAAGGTAAGGCGGATGTCCTTGGCCGCGGTCCGCGACAGCTGGGCCTTGCACTTCTCGCCGATGATGACCAGGTCGTAGGCGTCGGGCTTCTCGCGGTACAGCCGGCGCACGAAGCGGGACATGCCGGAGTGGATGCCGCCGCACAGGCCCTTGTCGGAGGAGCAGACCACCAGCAGGGTCTTCTTGCCGGCGCCCTCGAGGGCCCGCGTCTCGGCCTGCGTGAAGACCTCGTGGGAGGTCTGGCCGTAGAGCTTGGAGTCGTTCATGGCGCGCTGGGCACGGTTCAGCTTGGTGGAGGCCACGATCTTCATGGTCTTGGTGATCTTCTCGATGTTGCGGATGGACTTGAGGCGAGTCTCGATCTCGCGCAGCGTCGCATAGCCGGCGGCAGTGGTGGGGGCCGCGCTGCTGGTGGTGAGGCGCCCGGGTTAGCCGGTGACACGTTGGTGACGCCCATGGACCAATTGCCATCCTGGCCCTCTCTTGTCCATCTTGAATCCATCCAAACCCCGTGCGAATCGTCTCAGAATGATGGGTGTCGTAGCGGCGGGCCATGACCTACCGAGAGGAATTTGCCGCGACAGCTCGCAGAGCCGGACGCGCAGCTCGGGATAACATGGTCACTGTGTTGATCAGAAGGAAACTGCTCTGCCAACGAGGGCTCGGGGGCTCGGTCTCGCAGGGACAGTGGAATCGGGGACAATTGATCGATGGGGGAAGCTTCAACCGATCGTCCAGGTCATGCCTCTTGTCACAGGCCTGCGTGCTGCCGAACTCTTCCCAACCCTAACCCTGCCCAATGTGCCCGGCTGCAAATGAACTAGGAACTTCGACCAGGGGCTCACGAACAAGGTTCAGTCCTCGCCAGCTTTTGCCTTCGCCCTGAATCGAAATCGGGGCTGGCAAAATCAGTAGCAAATCGATCCATTGCCACTGCAAGCAAAGCCATTGGTAGAGCCATTGGTAAAGCCATTGATTGGTAGAGCACGCGGGCTGGCACGCGGCTTACCTCATATTCAGTCAGTCGTACTAGCACTCACGGCAGCTCGGCACAATCTTCATTGTTTCTGCTCTGCGCGCTCGGCCGTGGCATTTTTCTCTCCTTTCCTTTCTTGTGAATCGCATCCGTTCCAACTGAATGTTCTGGCTTCTGGTCAGTCCTTCGGTTATCGAGTCCAATCACAATTTCTCCCCACTTTCTTCAGCTCCTGTCCCCTTCCCTCTCGAGGAAGGTCGGATTTCGAGCCTCTCTTTGCATCCCATCATTGAACCTGCTGAACCTGACCTTGAGCCTCCCTTCGCCGTCCACTTCAGCTGCTGCTGCCCAGTGCCGACCACCCCGTCTGCACGGCACACTCCAACCCACCACAAAGCACAACGGCAACAACTGTCACAATCCCCATCACGCTCGATTTCGAATTCGAATTCGCCATTGCCTCCGTCGCTTACCACTGGTCTCTGCTAAGATCATGATGTCTTCCTCGGACGATGACATGCCCTTGGCGCGCTCAAATGGCAACACCCACCGTGAGTACCTCCCCACCTGCCTCTTCACTTCGCCTTCAACTCTCGCGTCCCACCCTTGTGTCCTACCCTCGTGCCCCTAGGCCCCCATGCATGCAGCTGTCAGCTTTCACGCCCAAACGATTCCGCTACTGCGCCCCTGATCTCGTATCTTGCGCGCAGTCCTCGCGCCTGCCCCATCTACGGAGAAACACCTCCATCCGTTCTCTTGAAGACTGCCATTGTTTTGTGGCAGCCATTAACCTGTCGTCCCCGCAGTCTCAGCTGCTATCATACCCAAGTCCGAAGACAAAGCCATGGACAACCTTACCACTTCATCCAACGGCCAGCCTTCCGCACCTGCCATCTCCATCCGCAATGGCCCTGTTGTCGAACCAATGGACTTTGATCATTCCAACGGTGTCGCCAAGAGGAAGTCGCGGGGCTCGCTCGGCAACAACGTCTCCTACGAGGATGAATCTGACAGCGACGGTGATGCCCCTCTGGTACGTACAGCCGCGCAGCCTTATGACAGCTTCGATTCGCCACTTGCGAAAATTCCTGCTTGGTCCGTCATTCTGACCTAGAATCCAGGCCAAGCGATACAAGGCTGCCCCCAAGGTGGAAAGCGACAGCGACGATGAGCCCATCGCAAAGAGGAAGCTGCCCCCCGCTATTCAGGATACGTCGCTGCCCACCGATTCTTCCGACGACGATATGCCTCTCACAGTGAAGCTTGCACAAAAGAAGGCGGACATTGAGAAGAAGGCAGTCAAGAATGCCAAAGTCGCACGTGCGAAAGACACCAAGGCCAAGAAGCCGGCTCCAAAGAAGGCCGCCAAGAAGGAAGAGTCGTCTGATGACGATGAACCCATCGCAAAGTCCGCAAAGCGACAGTCGAACGGAACTGCTCCCAAGAAAGCCAACGGCGCCACGCCTACGAAGGCCGCTGCTAAGGACAAGGCTGCTGCGAAAAAGACCGACGTCGAGTCCAAGTCCCCGGATGCGGGTGACGACGACGACGAGGAGCACGAGTGGTGGAACGAGGCGAAGCCCGAAGATGACTCCATCAAGTGGAACACGCTGGAGCATAACGGCGTCTTGTTTCCACCCGAGTATCAGCCTCTGCCGAAGGACGTCAAACTCTACTACGATGCTATCCCCTTGGATCTACACATCGAAGCTGAGGAGGCTGCTTCGTACTTCGGCATCATGCTCAACTCAGAGAACAACGTCAAGAACCCGGTCTTTCAGAAGAACTTCTTCGCTGATTTCACCCAGATCGTGAAAAAGACCGGAGGCGCCAAGGAC
This sequence comes from Anisogramma anomala, assembly GCA_038502455.1. Classification (NCBI taxonomy): domain Eukaryota; kingdom Fungi; phylum Ascomycota; class Sordariomycetes; order Diaporthales; family Gnomoniaceae; genus Anisogramma; species Anisogramma anomala. Next base: position 12,118,811 of record JASMMZ010000004.1, on the reverse strand, counting down.
AAGAATGGCAACAAGGTGGAGATCAAGGAGTTCGCCAAGCTCAACTTTGAGCCCATGTTCAACCACTTCAAAGCGCTGGCCGATGAGAAGAAGGCATGGACGAAGGAGCAAAAGTTGGCCGCCAAGGAAGACAGGACGAAGATGGAGGAGCCATTCCAGTACTGCAAGTGGAATGGGCGCAAGGAGAAGGTCGGCAACTTCCGCGTTGAGCCCCCCAGTCTCTTCAGAGGCCGTGGCGAGCACCCCAAGACGGGCAGAATCAAGAAGCGTGTTCTGCCCGAGCAGGTCACCATCAACATCGGCAAGGAAGCGAAGGTGCCACCGCCACCGCCAGGCCACAAGTGGAAGGCTGTACAGCACGACAACAAGGCAACCTGGCTGGCAATGTGGCAAGAAAACGTCAATGGCAACTACAAGTATGTTATGCTTGCTGCGAGCGCCTCGGTGAAGGGCATGGCAGATCACAAGAAGTTCGAGAAGGCCCGCGAGTTGAAGAAGCGCATTGATTACATTCGCAAGGACTACACCAAGAAGCTCAAGAGCGAGGTCATGCAGGAACGCCAGATGGCCACGGCTATGTACCTGATCGACAAGTTCGCGCTGAGAGCTGGTAACGAGAAGGACACAGACAACGAGGCCGACACAGTGGGTTGTTGCTCCCTGAAGTTCGAGCACGTGACCCTCAGGGAGCCAGACATCATCATCTTCGACTTTTTGGGCAAGGACAGCATCCGGTACTACGACGAGTGCCAGGTCGACCGTCAAGTCTTCAAGAATTTGAAGATGTTTAAGAAGCCTCCCAAAGAGGACGGCGACGACATCTTCGACCGTGTCAACACCACGCAGCTCAACAAGCACTTGTCGAACTACATGGAGGGTCTCACTGCCAAGGTTTTCCGTACCTACAACGCTTCCTACACCATGTCGAATCTGCTTCAAAAGCTGGATCCGAACAAGTACAAGAACGCCACCGTCAATGAGAAGGTCAAGCTCTACAACGACTGCAACCGCGAAGTGGCCATTCTGTGTAACCACAAGCGCAGCGTTGGTGCCAAGCATGAGGAGTCCATGGAGAAAATGGCTGACAGAGTAAGGCTGCCATGGAAACGCGGGGCTGGCGCATGTACTGTACTGACTTTGCTCGCAGATTCGGGGCCAGAAATACCAGAGATGGCGCACTAAGATGATGATCCTTGACGTGGATCCGAAGCAGCAGAAGAAAAAGGGAGCCGAGTACTTCGAGCGGGACGAGGACCTCACTGATGAGTGGGTCATCTCACATCAGGCTTTCCTGGTCGAGGAGCTGCGCACCAAGATCACCAAGAAGTTCGAGAAGGACAACGAGAAGCTAGTCTCGGAGAAGCAGAAGCCCATGCCGGAGAAGGAGCTGAAAAAGCGACTTGAGGCCGTCCAGGAACTCGAGACCAAGTTCAAGCAAGAGAACAAGTCGAAGACGGTGGAGGCTGAAGGAAAGGGTGCCACCGTCGGCAGATTCGAGGGCCAGATCAAGAAGATTGATGATCGCATCAAAAACTTGGAGGCCCAAGCCGCCGATCGTGAGGGCAACAAGGAGGTTGCCCTGGGGACTTCGAAGATCGTAAGTCGTTCCATGCCCGTTGCCCAGACTACGACTAAGTTTGCCATCTAGAATTATATTGATCCTCGCCTGAGTGTCGTCTTTTCGGCCAAGATGGGCGTGCCCATCGAGCGGCTGTTTCCGAAAACCCTCCGCGAGAAGTTCAAGTGGGCCATTCAGTCCATCGGAGACGACGCAGAGTGGGAATTTTAAGGACTGACATCTACGTTTTCTCGACGATAATTTTGGCAGCATCCGCCCCTCCCGCCGACGTTCTCGGGCGATCATCTTGACAGCGCAATCCCCCCACATGTCTACGTTCGCAGAAAGAGTCGGCAATAGCTACTGAAGCGTCTTTAACTGGCTGCCTCGGCTATGCGGCCAACTTCTGGGCTGCACGCACTCAGGTCGATAATGGATAGAAGTTGCGTTGAATTGCCTTGGTGGACGCAGATACCAGTCCGCGGTTGAACACAGACAGGCGAATGGGATGTGGATTGAGGGGGATAGACAAGTGAGGAAAAGGCGACCGCTGACGGCGTCTTAGGCATGCATGAAAAGACAAAACAAAACAGGAAAATATTCAGAGAAAGCGATGATTCTGCAACGCAATTAACTATTGCATATCCTTACATACTGTGCATTCCTTTCCCTGTCTTTGGCGATAACGAATGCTGTTCTCGGTACGTGCGTATCTTATGAATTTTCTTGTTGGCCTTGTTCAAGGTGTCCCTGAGCGGCTTTCCAGTCGGCAGGACCACAATCGTGGGCTGATTGTTCATCAGGTCTTCGAGTGAAACAAGTTCTCGCCGTCCAGTCATGAAAAAATGTGAAGGTTCCCTCCTCCCTCAGCAGCAGTGCTCGCCATTGAATTCTCACGCCTGGATCACCTGGGTTTTGGCATCTCCGTCGCGTTTGGCACTCCCAAGTCCCGCAGCTCAGGAGAATTGGCATACTCCTTCCTCGGCAGGCGAAGGCCAGTTCCCAGAGAGACCTTCCTGCCTTACGTATGATCTTTGGAGTCAGCCATGCTCCGGTACGAAGCTTCCATGCTGGGCCACGACTTCACCCTGATGCTTCCTTCGGGCGCCGATCATCCACGAATGTGGGTCACTCCCATACGGACGTTATGAGCTCTCGACTCCCATCCTCCCATCAACAATGTTCGCTCCATCACATTACTCGAAATTTTCACTGTCTTGTCTTTTGAGAATCAACCCTGACAGCGCCGGTCGTATTGCATGCGGAAGCACCACTCCTCCAACACCGGCCTCACACACCCACCCACCACCTGGCGTTTTGGCATCGGGCTCCCTCGATCCACCATCACCTGCACATCCTCTCATTCGCTCGACACATCTCTTCCTTGCGACCACCGCTGAGCCGCAATGGCGCGCCACGCCCATGCCTGTCCCACAGCGAAAGGCAGCAAAAACCACCTACCCGAAAGAAAAGCACTGTCGCAGAACACGTCCGGTCGGCCCACGGGGGAGCTCGCTTTCCCCTGGTAGGGAACCTGGCTGCACCGGGGATTCATCACACCCGTAAAGGGGGGCTCAACGAGCACGTTGATGGTATTCACAGACGGAAGCTGTCTTGCATGGAGGCTGGTTGTACGAAAAAGTTATAGAAGTAGTGAAGCGTTGAAAGAGTATATTGAAGGTGTTTACGAATAGAAGTTGTTTTGCACGGAGCCTGGTTGTACGCAAAGTTGCAGTACTAGTGAAGCGTTGAAAGAGTATATCGAAGGGGTTTACGAATAAAAGTTGTTCCATACGGAGGTTGGTTGTACGAAAAGTTACAGTAATATTTAAAAATTGAAGAAATATATGAAAGGTGTTTATAAATAAAAGTTATTTTGTACGGACTTTGGTTATACAAAAAGTTACAATAGTAGTCGTGTGTTGAAAAAGGTTATTGAAGGTGTTTATAAACAAAAGTTGTTTTGTACGGGGCCTGGTTGTACGAAAAGTTATGAGAGTATCTAAGCACTGAAGTAGCAAGTATATTGAAGGTGTTTAGAAATAACAGTTGTCTTCTACGGAGCCTGGTTGTACGAAAAGTTATACCAGTAGTCGTGTATTGAAAGGGTTCATTGAAGGTGTTTATAAACCAAAGCTATCTTGTATGGAGCCTGGTTACACAAAAACTTATGGCAGTATTCAAGTATTGAAGGAGTACATTGAAGGTGTTTATAAAAAAAGGCTGTTTTGTACGGAGCCTGGTTGTGTGAAAAGTTATAGTAGTAGTTACGTGTTAAAAGAGTACATAAAGGAGTTGATAAATAAAAGTTGTTTTGTACGGGGTTTGGTTGTACCAGAAAGTTATAATAGCATTTAATTATTGAAGGAGCATATTAAAAGTGCTCATAAATGAGACTTGTTTGGTACGGAGCTTGGTTGTATGAAAAGTTATAGCAGTACTCGTGTGTTGAAAGAGTATATTGAAGGTGTTCACAAATAAAAGTTGTCTTGAACGGAGTTTGGTTGCACTGAGATTTACAGTACCAAACATGCGCTGAAAGAGCACATTGAATCTCACAAACAAAGGCTGCCTTACACCAAGCCTGGTTGCACCAAGACTTACAACAGCAAAAATCTGCTCAGAAGGCAGATTGCAAGTGTCCACGCACAAAAGCTGTCCTTGTAACCAACTGGCCTCAAGCCGAGCAGGACTTGTTGCTCGAGCCCGTCTTCAGAAGACCCGTCATTGTCTACTGTGGGACCAACAAGGTTTGTTGCCTCGCCTAGGCTTCACATGTCATCCTGTAGGTTTCTGTAGCGGCCATAAACCCTC
>JASMMZ010000004.1:11776893-12114364 GCA_038502455.1 Anisogramma anomala | reverse complement strand
CCCCCACCCTTCTTGAGGTGAAGCTGGCTTAGGTTGCAATGAGAATCTCTCAAGTCCCTGCCAACATAGTTACATACGCCTCCAACAAAACCCAACAAGGCGAAGCGACCTCCCTCACTTCACCTCTGGCGCCATCAGCAGCCGGCGTTCGAAACTTGGAGCTTCGGCCCCGTCGTCAGGCCGCCATGGAACGTGGAACCGTATTGCACGCACCTTTGCACGTACCTCAGTGCACGCTTTTACCCATGGAAACTGGGCATATTTCACTAATACGAATTCAGCCAATATGTGAGGTGTGCGGATAGAAATTATATCCATAAAATCCTCAACACATGTCATTCAATTTCCAAATGCGTGACCGATGTCTCCATGCGGATATTGGTATTGCATTGTTTCATTGAGGCTTGATATTGGATTGGTTTGACTGGAACTAGGACAGACCTGAAGGTCGAGCTCTAACTATAATAAACACTCCCGGAGCCCTCCGTACATGTCGTATAACCTGTCATGTAACCCGGAGCAAGTTTCCGATGTAGATCGTGATCATCTCAGACCCGACTGCAGGTTTCCGATATTCCGAATCCGATAATTAACCTTATAATTATCCCGAAGTAAACCCGTAGTTTATAACAATACACCCTTACATCTAATACATTGAACACTAACTTGACCAATCTTCAAAAATGAGGTTGAAATGAATGAAATACTTATAACATAGTAATATAATTTGGTATCTTTCACAAAAACATACCTATAACTTAATGATGATTTGGCGGTATTTTAAATGTTGAACAAAAAATCCCAACCCTAGTTCCAATTAAATCTAATTTACTTATTCTATCAAGTTCCTATTACAAAAATCTCTATTTCAACAACGTCCTATTCCAATAAACTAATAAAAGCTTTATTCTTAACATCTTTTTCAACAATCTAGTTAGATCTCTTCTTTTAACAATATCCGTTTCAATTAAACATGGTAAACCAAATCTTACCTCTATAAACCCTAAACACAAATTCAACTTTTAACAACGTATCTTTATACTACTAATAACCCTATAGACTAAATACAATTTTACTATTACTATGAATTTTACTGCTTGTTACTCCTAATATATTAGGGTTTATACAAATAACCTTTCTACCCGTCATCAAATTAACGCTATTTTAATTGAGTCTATAGGTAATAGTATCCTTTTATTGATTAGGTCTATACATTAACGTATGAAAAAGACAATATAGTATTTAAAGTAGTAAGATAGATAAGATATAAAAGGGAGAAGAGGCATCCAGAAAGTGCACGCCTCAGGTGAAAACTTATAAGCTCTTATTCAGAGCGTAACACTCAACTATACACTAAGATAGATAAGATATAAAAGGGAGAAGAGGCATCCAGAAAGTGCACGCCTCAGGTGAAAACTTATAAGCTCTCATTCAGAGCATAACACTCAACTATACACTCTATTAACTTCTCTCCTAAGGCATGACACACTATCATAAACTCCGCAAAAGTACTTCCTACAGCGTAATACGCTATCAAACACTCCGCAAACGTGGTTTCCTACGTTTATTGACTATAGTAATATCTAATAATATCTATACTAGCAATCTTGATTCTTATTAAAAACCTCCGTATCCATACTCCATTAATTATAATATAATGTAGGTTGTGATCGAAAAGCCCCGCATCTATGATTTAGTAATAACAGTATAATTCGTCCAAGTATTCAATCGGTCATTCAATAATAACGGCGGTATATACTGTAATTTGTTTTAAAAAGTAATCGGTTATTCGGTAGTAACAGTGATATAAGTTTGTTTTAAAAGGTTTTTAAAGCTTGTAAAGGTGTGATTATCAATATTATGTATCGTAAAGTCAGTATAAAAAGGCAGTATATCTCTATCGATTTGAGCGAAACTTCTTTTTTTCTCCTCTAACGACGCATAACCACCTGCAAAATAAGTACCTAACTAGTTATAAAGCGTTTACACACCTAAACAACAAATTCCCAATTAATTATACGATAATTTCACACAAATTAATCACTTAATCAATCATCTTTACCATGCTCTCTATTATGTTTAAAAATTTTAATCATTCTATATAATATACCTCGCAAAAACCGTCCTAAAAAGCGCTGTTTGACGCGCTAATAACCTCGCGCTGTAACTGCCGTAACCGCTGCGTGCTTCCCCGCACATACCAACAACATATCGCCTTCAATTCCGCCTTCTCCTTCTGCTCCGCTTCGCTCGCCACCACTGCTACACCCCCTTTTCCTCTTTTTATCCCTTCTCCATTTCTTCCTCCATCCCTCGCTATATTATAATAGCAGTAGTAATAAGAATAAAAGCGAGGGTTTTCTAAGGTTATAAACCTTACCTATTCACCACAGGTAAAGACCTTCCGTTTACTTATAGTGCCGCCACGTTGTTACAAACGTAATATTGAAGATTTGAAACGCGATATATAACATTTATTCCTTTAAATTCTAATATTTTAATTTTGGTTTAAAAATACGGAAATAGCGAAGCGGGCACACAACCTAATGGTGCAGCTTGTTAAGGTAAACCGCGAAGCTTCTTTAACGCATAAAGCGTTAAAAAGGCATACTAAGGTACGCGTTCTCAGCCTACCGATAAACACGCCCTAAATAGCATACATTACGTCCGCCGCCACGGGCAAATCCATTGTTAAATACCGTTAAAGTGAAGGCATTCTATCCCGCTATTACTGTTACGAACAAAGCGGTAATAGCTATATACCCATACTGTTAGTATTAAAGCCATTCGTTGAAATCATTCTATGAGCCCGCAATCTTTACGATGAGTTATTTACTTCCTTAATACGCAATCTAGGGATCAATTATTCGTTATATACTTTTCTAATACGTTGTCCAGAAATTTCCCTTTTAACATCCACTCCTTTAACATACAATAAAAGACTTCTTTTATTCGTTATATACTCCCCCAATATACAACCCAAAGTTCATACTAATATTTTGATAAACGTTAACCGTCGGCCTACAAAAACCGCTAACGATATCACGACGTAATATGCAGGCTTACACCTATATTAAGTAAGCTTATTCGACGACGTTTTTATACATCGTTTTGAAAGAGGCGATCATGCCCATTGCCTATTGCCTAAAGGTATATAACCTAAATCATAAGGGGCACACAACTATCCTTAGTATAACGGCTCCGACGGTGACGTCGATGACGACTACGATAACAACAAAAGAGAAGACGACAACGATAATAACAATAATAACACTATTGGTTTCCCCTACCTTTTTTTGTTTGATAACTTTTAAATACCCTATTTTTGTATTTTGACGACTTAATCGGTTTATATAAAAATCATAATACAATAACATTACATTTAAAAAAGAGTAATATAAATAATTAATAATAAATGTAAAAAATTATTATACCTTAATGAAACCGTGAATAGTAAATGAAAAACGTAATAATATATCTATAACACCGTAAAAAACATATTTAGAAAGTAAAATATGGCACTTGAAAGATTAATAATGAATGTAGAACGTAAATTATGAGGAAAAATTTATAGAAAAGTATAAAAAAACGTTGCCTATCGGGGCTAAATTACATAACCTTTTCAACAACGTTTATGAAGAGAGTATTAGAAAAATAAGCGTTTATAATTCGCTATTTAGAGCGCACTTTTTCAACCTCGTTTTCAATACATTATCCAAAGCGTTCTTTTCTTAGCATTCATCGCCCTAATATCCGTATTCGGGGTTTATTTTCGAAATTTATAAATTTTCAAATTGAGTCTTTTCAAATAGAAAAATTAGTTGTTATTATTTCGAATGGGAAATTTATATAGCAAAAAGTTACGGCATAGGTTATAAACCATAGATATTAATTTTTAAAATTCGTATAATTTTTCATCGTCTTTTATATATTCTTTAGAAACGCTATCCACCTTTTTATAGCGTTTTCATTGCGGTTGGAAGGGTTATTTTCTATATTTCCCTCGGAAATACTGCCCCTTCGTATACGCCTTTCGGGAACGTCGTACCAGTTATCCAGGACGCTTTTTTACGGTTAAAAAGTTTATCTCTTTCAGCTAAAAAGTAAACGAATCTGTTGGCGAATAGGTATATGGTATTTTCGATATAATTAGAAAAGCTATGTACTTTAATCATTTCTATATGCCTTTTGTAAACACCGTTTCCCTTGTCTCAAGAGGTCTTAATGAAATCGAAAAAGCCGTCGCCTTTTTTTAAGGTATAAATGTTTCCGTAAGTGCCGAATAAGTCGTAAGTATTATCACCATAATCGGAGGAAAGTCTGTCTATTATGGCATTATTCGTATACCTTTCGAAAACACCGTTTCAATCTTTCAAACCGCTTTTAAAGTAACTAAAAAAGCTGTCATTTATTATGGTCCGACCTACGATGGTAAGCTAAGTAGGTGTCCAATGGAATTTACTATTGAGGTACGGGGGAAGACTAGAAGAGGCTACCGTGGCCCAACATACAGAACCTATGGGCATGGTCAGTGCCCAGCCCGTCACATACCCTCCTACGTACCGTATACGAACCGTATCTGGTCCATACCAGAACCGTGCCCGGTCCGTACCTAGACCGGGCCTAAGCCAAATATTACCTATCCCGTTATGCGTATAGTTACGTAACCTATAAACTTAATGGCCAATAGCTTAAGTTTATAACATCCCCCCTTTTTCCCTAGATATTATAAAGAAAACGACGCTCCATTAAATAAATACCGGACGCAGGCTATACCCGCTTAATATACGGGTCGGACGTAAGCGAATAATACGACGCCTAACGTATCATATAACGCGTTAACCAGTTTAACCGTAGGTTTCCGACTTCGTATAACGCACCCTTTAGCCTTACCGCCGATACCCTACAACAAGCCCGTAAAATAGGTATATAATATATTCCTTTTACCGTCTACTCCGTATAACATACCTTTCAACGCGTTATATAATATATTTTTCTTATCGCCAATATCGTATAACGTGTCATATAATGTCGTGTTTTTACTTTTAATACTATATAGCGTACTCCTTATAATATGTAACCTTTATCGAATGCGGTCCATCAATTCTTATAAATACGAAAGTCTCCCGTAACCTTTAAAACTTCCTCTTTTCCCCTTTTATAACGTCGCTCTTTTTCGCTAATCACCATTTTTATAATTATTTTACTTTTCCTTTATATATCCTAACTAATTATTTTCATTACTATATTTTAACCGTTTTTCCTTACTCATTATTATAATCGACGTATGTAATAAGCAGAATTTAGGTTATATTATCGTCGGCACCTTTAATAAGGATAACGAATTACTACGTAAGATATATTAACTTATTATATACTAATAACTTACCATTAACTACCTGGTATAACCACTTTACATTTTTTACCGGATTTCCTCGTTTTTAATAATAATATGGATAAAAGTAAGCTTTTTCCGTTATAGGTTAAAAAAGTTTATTTATTATTCATTAACCGCCTTTTTAACTTTTACTTTTTTTTTACGTCCGAATTTATCGAGCGTAAGGGTATTATACATATCGAAAGGTTTATAGTTGGATAAGTTTATAAATAAACCTTATAAAAAACCTGACTATAAATCAACTTTTCCTCGTAATATATTTAGAAAACAAGTTCATTTACGGTTTTAACCAGTTTACGTACCCTTTTACGCTAATTAGTTTTTATAACCGAGGATGAAGGCTATATTTCATCACCTACGCGTAAAAGTTAAAAATATATCCCGGGTTATCGACCCGTTTATACCTCCCTCTTTTTTTAAATTATTCGATTAATTTACCTGACTCCGCGATATTTCTTAGGTATAAAAAGGTTTTATTATATCGGCCGTATAAATCGTTACTTTTTTAACTATACGTTTACGTTATCTTTTCTTTTCGGATCCGTTTTTATCTAAAACTCCTCCGGTACCATTTATTATATCATCTATTTATAAAAACAGGATGTTTTCAACCGATCGGACTTTAACGCGTAACGTTTTCGCCCTGCCCCCATTTAACTATCTCCGTATACCCTTTCGTAATTTTAGTCTTAATACCCAAAATAATATAACTACTTAATCCATATTGTTTATCATTAATATAAGTTACGGATTATAAAATATAACGAGTAATGTTCAAGTTTCAATTATACGATTTCCGATTTTATCCGTATCTTATTTATTCATTTTATTTAAAAACAAGTTGATTAGGCTGACCGCAAACGACTGTAAAATTATACCCTGGTTGATCGCGTTACCCAAGCTTAAACTAATATATTATAATCATTCATAACCTATTTAAAGGGTCGTTTTCCTTATCCTGTTTTTCGCTTTACTTTTCGTTAACCGTTTACTTCGGCCTCCTTTAACGCCTATCATTTTCAATACTATCCGTTATCTTTGACCTCCCTTAACGTCCGTCTTTTTTCGTATTATCTGTTATCTGCCTTTTCTAACGCCCGTCACTTCTCGCGTTATTCGTTATCCTCGACGTCATTTTATATTCGTCCCGCTTTTTAATAACCCCCTTCTTCAGTGCTTACTAATTTTCGCCACGCCTTTTATCGTCCCCATCTCCTGGAGTTACTTAGTATCCGGAGTTAATTATAATAAGGCTCCTAACGTTAATAACGCCGGTATTTATTAAAATTCAATAAGGATAAAAATAATGAATAGGAAATTTTTTATTAAAACGTAATAAAAACCGTTTTACAGTCGGATACGTATTAGAAAAAGTGGGGTAATATTTACCCAACCGTATTTATCATATAATAGTTTCGTTAAATTATGAAGTTTCTTTTTATTTTATAAATAAAGTTTGATTTTAAAGGTATAGGTGACTAGTTCCACGCTTATCGCTTAATATAAACTCGACATCGACGTCGAAATACCGGACTATTATAAACCCATATATTTTCTATTTCGTTTTAAAATTATCTAAAGTTACAGTTTATTAGCAATTTTAAATAATTATTATTTCGGTAGAATATAACCCCTTTTTAGCCTACTTTAAAGTAAATCTTGTCTCGCCTCGTCTTTATTACGAGGATTTCTTAAACATAAAATTTATCGTATTTACCTTCACTTACGTCGTTAATAATTAAAATTGGTTCCGGATAATTATCGGATAACATTTACGAAAAAAAGTGGGTTTTAAATCGTTCGCTTAACTAAGTTTACATAAAATATAAAATATTTATCTAGGATATTTAATACGATATTAAACGGATTCGAAATACCAATAACCCGGTATTAATTATAAAACTAGTTGAGGTTTTCATTTAGGCGGCTAATGTTAATATTACGAAGGTTTAGCTAAACCTAATCTTTTACCTTATATTGTTTCGCTAAACGTTACCTACAATTTGTCGCCGTTTTTATTTGTTATTAAATATAAGTTATCGCCGTTTAGGCTAACTTCGCCCCCTCATGTAAATAATTTAAAAATAGAATAATTCGCACCGCCAAATTGGTTAACGACTTTGTATCTCCGTTTACCTTTAAAATAAGTAACATTTTATACATATTTATTAGCTGGTATACGTTAAATTTAATAACTTTAGAATTCTTATTATTTAACATGAACTAAAAAACGGGTAAATATAAAATTTAATTATATTACAAGAAAGTAATGACTATACGTAAGTATTTTGAAACCTTTTAATTTACTCGTTCAATACCATTATTTATTTATAAGTAATACGTCGTAAATATATGTTATTAAACTTTCAATAAGAAATATAAGGTTATTTAAAATAAGTCTACCTAAGTTAAACCGCATTTATCATTAATGAAAGTTGAAAATCTATAAAACCTCTACTATATATCCCGGAAGCATTCTATATATATATCGGTAATTATAAATTATATAAAATTTCATTAAATAAACTTAAAAAGTTGCTTTTTAATAATTTATAAATATCGTTGGCCGTTTTTAATATTGAATAAATCGATTATAAAGTTAATGAAAATATACATTCAATACCGGTTTGAAATAAAAAAGGATTCAAGGAAGCTTTGTCGTAAGGTTTGACAAGGTTTCGTCCCATTATATTACGTGTATATTTGATATTAACATCTAATATCTACGACTATTTTTTTTAATAATAATCCCGTTAAAAAAAGCGGAACAAAGTGTTTTTACCCGGATGATCTATAATAGGGGAATTGTAGGTTTATTATAATATTTAAGTCGTTAATAGTTTTTAATTCGGTAACTATTAAATATTATAATCACTTAATATACCCCGCGGGTTAATCCTGTAATCCGCGATTTATACTAATTATCCTATTTTAGGTAGCAAACGCTTAACGTTTTCGAAAACCGCTAAAATGCGAACCTTATATAACGGGTTATTCGTTACTCCTTAGTTTTACAATTCCGTTAACGTATCCGAGATAAAAATAAGGAAATTAATTAACATTCAAGATACCGGCGGATTTAACATGGATTGTATTCGCAGTGGTATTACCAGTTTCGTCGAATTAGAATACTTGAATATTATTTCCGATAACAACTTAAATGCGAGCCGGATCTAGGGCGATATTGCCTTCGGTGGCTCTTCTAAAACCTTCGACCCACCATAAAAATATATGTCGTTGCAATCCAATAACTAAGCCTCCGTTTCGCCAAATTTATTTACACAACCCACCTTAATCTATATCCCTTTAATATATAAGTTTATTAATGTTATATCTAATATAATAATGGAAATAAGCTAAAAAAATACACGCGAGACGTTTTCTAAATTCAGACTTATCTTATAACTTACAGATTAACGTATCCGTGCGAACGCCTGAAATTGTGGGCCTGTATCGTAGGTGGTATTGAAAAAGTAAAAAGATTTCGGCTCATTTAGCTTCGCGTTCCGAAATCAAAAGTAGTAAAGAAAAATATTCCAATTTTTTATGATCCATCAAAATCGTAAACGGTATACGGATATTACGTAATTCGAAAATTTACGATTTGAAATAAGATACCACCGCGAAAAGCTCTTTATCGTGGATATTATAGTTACATTCCGCATCTTTTAATCGTGAGAAGTGGAAAAATTATTAACTTTAAGATATTACTTTTATCTCATTACGATGAACACCCTTTTAACGCCGTTTCCGAATAATCGGTTTTCATTACTATTAATTGATTTGAATTCCAATATATTAAAATCGAAACCGTAATAAAGGTATCCTTTAAGGTTTAAAATACATATTTTTTCTGTTTCGTCTAAAATTAACAAATACCTTACTTTATTAAATAAATGATATAATTCTTTAACCTAGAAAAATTGCTAATAAAATTACGATAAAAGTTAGTAAAACCCAAAAAACTTCGAACCTTCCGAATAATACGTATTAACTTTCACTCATAAATTACCTGGACTTTCTCGGGGTCGACCCGAATACCTAATCTAACCGTTATAATAAAGCCTAGATATTTTACCTTTTTCATTATGAAGTCACACTTTTTTAAATCCAAATTTAGCCCCGCTTAATAAAAAAATCCTAAAATTACACGAACTTTCGTTATATAATCCTATATAATACCGGGAAAAAAGATTAAAAATTCACTGAAATACATTATAAAAAAATGTTTCAATTATTTATTATTATGAAATTAATTTATTGTTGAAACGTTGCCGACGTCTTTATTCATTTAAAAGGAGTAATTCATTATTTTAATAACTCAAACCGTGTACAAAACGCCGTTGATTCCTTTTATCTGTGTGTAATCAGGATATGGTAAAAGGCCGTTTGAATTTTTAACTATATAAGTTATATCGATTTTGATAACGTATGTAAAGTCTTTTTATTTAAAGGTCAGAGAAAACGGTTTTACTTCGTAATTTTGTTTAATACTCGGTAATAGATATAAAACCGTTATTCTCCCCCTGGCTTAAAAATAAGTAATACCGTCGCTACAGCCGATGAAAAACTTACCGAATTCAACCTTTATTTATTAACTTCGTAACATATCGTCAAAATTGAAGAAAATGATTCTGTAATATCGAATATGATAACCCCTAAAGTCGTTTTACTAAAGTTTTATCTTCGTTTGGTTTAATATAAATGTAATAATCTAGTTTTCACTTATATAGGGGTAAGGCTATAACCTTATCATTATTGAATAAATCGCTAAATTCAACTAATTTTAATCAGAAACGTAATTAATTTTCTTTTTTCAACCGTAGTCATCGCCGTCGTTTATAAAATCTTCGTTATTTCGTAAAAGCTTTTGCCAAAAGTTATCCGGGACGGGTTTTTCGTAAGTTATACCTTTTGATGCAAACGGTATATTAAATCGAAAAAGAAAAATCGAATTTATTATACCTTATATATCCCACGTCCTAAAACGTATTATTACTATATCGATAATTGAATTTCTCTAACCTTAAATTATCAAACGGCTACCGTTAACGTTTAAGGTTCCCTATGAACATCGTATTTATGGTATTTCAAAAATTATATCCCGCGTTATTCCGGGAATAATATATGTTAATATTTGGGTTCGACTGTTTATTGATATTCATACGAAATTCAGCTATTTAAGTAATACGCGTATTTCACTGTAACTATAATATCGTATTAGAATTTCGAAAATAAAATAATCGAATTTATTTTATTTTGAACCGTTATACCAAATCCTTATTTACAGTATAATGATAATTATAACCAAAATCTACTTAAATATTTAAAATATAGTTATTATCAAAAAGTATAAAAAGAAATCTTCATTTATATGTATTTTAATCAAATTAACCTTTTATTTTTTCGATTTTATAATTACGTCGTTAAGGTTATATTACCTTTAAACGAAACTATATCCAAAAGTTAGGTTTTCCCTATTACCGTTAAAAAAAAACTTTTTTTATCTTTTCGACTTTAGCCGTATATATTTACGTAAAGAGTAATCCCGGGCGAAGTCTGTAACCACGTTAATAATAATTTAATAAGCTATAATATACGTAACGCCTTGAGGTAAACCAAGTTTAAAGTTTTTTTACTATTGCTTACTTAGCTTCACGTTTTTAGTTTTAAACGTATACCGAACGGGTTTACTAAAATAATTAATCACGATATAGTAATAATAAACCGTAATTACTACAACCTTTTAATGAAGGTATTTAAAAGGCGTAAACCTTGTTATAACTATATTATTATTCGACTGTTTAAATTTATACGGGTTTCGTTAAATAACGACTAAAATTTCGTTTGAAATTTAAAAAATTTAACTTGTCGACGAATTTGCGATAATTTTCCAAGGTTGCGATATAATTTACCCGGTTAATACTTACCATAATAAATTTGTCGCCGATACGTAACGATACACGAAAACGCAAGTAATTATACTTTACGGCTAAAGGTTAATTTAAGTTACCCGCTTAAGTAAAGAGCGTTTCGAATCTAACAACGAATAGTACCTACAAGTCCTTATCACTTAAAGTTAAATTTTCAAATTCGACTAATACCTTATCCGCGCGATAAAAGTCGTTAAAAACCATCTTAATATAATTAAAAAAAAATATTTATATTATATATACCTTCGTATCCTTCAATTTCGTAATACGTTGTAACCGTTTGCTTTACTATCATCGTATAATATCCCTATACGTAAAGAAACGTATACCAACCCTTATTAATTTATATTTCATCCGGTTTAAAAATAAATTTCATCGTTCAACGCGTCGCCGCCTATGTAAAATCAAATTCGTTGAATTGAGATGAGTTATATCGTTTTCATTTACCTTAAACCAGTGAAAACTTAACGTGATTTGCAATTGATTTAACTTCGAATTTCAAAATATTTGCTATGATTAAAACGAAGTTAAACGTAAATCGATAATTAAAGCCGATTAATTAGGTTATTATAATTATTTTTTACTTGATGCGATATAACTTAAGGTATTTTATAAACGAAAAATATCGGTTCAAATCGGTTTTGAAAAGGTAGGAAATGCATTTATAAAGGTAGAAAATTATATATTTGCTGACGGCCTATCTTTCCCGATAACGTTAAAATGTAATATAAAATTATTAACGTAATTATCGATTTGTCTATTATAAGTAATATTCTCTTGAAAAAATGAAATAAGAAACCTTAATAACATATTATAATCCGACCTATAATAGTGAACTAAATAGGTGTTAAATGGAATTTACTATTAAAGTACAGAGAAAGATTAGAAAGAGCTACCGTAAACTAACATACAAAACCTATAGGTATAGCCAGTGCCCAAACCGTCACGTGTTCTCTTACGTGCTATGCATGGACCGTGTCCAGTCTGCACCCGGACCGTACCTGTTCTGTACCTGGACTAGGCCCAGGTCAGGTACTGCCTATCTCGTTACGTGCACAGTTACGTAACCTATAGACTCAATGAATAATGGCCTGAGTCTATAACATCATTTTTTACTGGAAAAAAAATATTTCTGTAAACGTTAAATTCTTTTTTCGTCAAGTAATCCGAATTTTTATCCTTCTCTAAAACGTTAACCAAAAAGAATAAGTTTTCTACTCAAATATGTTATGAACTTTACGGCACTTCCTTTCTTTAAACTCGAATACCGGATTACTCTTACGACCCTTACTTTTAAATTCAAGTAAAAGAAAACCTTTATAACTCTTCCTTCTTTAAAACCCGAATAGGTTCATCGTTCTACGTATGTTAAATATTCCTATGTTATAGTCCATCCCGTTAATTTTCAAAAAGATATTTCATAAGCTTCGCCAACTAGTATTGTTTTATAAAATTCACTTCCAATATCTTTTTACTGTTTCAATATGATTCTCAATCGAGGTGAGCTGTTAAGATTAACGTTAATACGATATGAAAGTTTCTGCTATCGTTCGTATTAATCCTTCTGCTCCGTAGTTATTCCCGTAACACTTTCGAAATTAAATGGTCTACTATACGCTATATTACCAACGTCCAATCCGAATTATTTTCATGGAAATCTTTCAATACATTAGACCCTTACGTATTTTTATTCTAATAGCAAAAAATGACGTTTATAAGGTATATATTCGCAATTCTTGGGTTTAGATATCTTACAAAAGCTTGGATATCCCATAAATTCAAATTAATGAATCCTAAAAAGCTTTTCCAAAACGGTATATATTAAAAAAGTCTATATATCCGGTAATCTCCACTAGATCGGTTAATTGTAAAACTATAACTACAGGAGTACGAAATATATTGAAAATCTTTAAAATCAGTTATAATCAATCCAAAAACGTACCAAAACGCTTCAAAGCCGTTATAATATCTTCCGAAATATACCGAAACTCTTCAAAGGTTATTATATTTGTTTCCAAAATATGGGTAAACGGTTCCGATACTCATATAATACAATTGCTAGAATCAAAGTACGCTTAAAAAAATGTAATCAAATGGATGTCGAAATAAAACAAATCTACATAAAAGTGTATAATACGCAAATGAAATATAAATGAAATGTGGAAAAGCGTTCCAGATAAGGTGTTCAACGTTTAAAAGAATAAATGAAACGTAAATAAAATATAGCTAAACGTTTCAAACTAGTTATTCAACGTTTATAAATAATATAATAACCAAATAACTTCTAAATTTGAACGTTACAAATATCAATTTGAACAAGCGGTATATAGTAAGGTAATCAAGGGTAAGGCGAAAGAGAAAATCGGGTATCGGATGTTAGAATAAAAATTTATATATAGGAGTTAAAGGAGTATATAAGCGTCGGATATTGCTTTAGGAGTTTTCAGTATTTTGGTAAGCCTTTCGAAAACTGTCCTGAATGTTTTCGAAATATGCCGAAACGTTTTGAAAGTTGATTTGAGCGTTTAAGTATTTTTGGTAAGCGTTTTAGAATCTATTTTAGGCGTTTTAAGTGATAGTGTAAACGCGTCAAAAGTTGGTTTGGCCGTTTCCAAAGTGTACGTAAACGGTAGAAATTTTACGTTTGAGCCGAATAATTCCTAATAGAAGAGTCCGAAATTTAATAGTTTACGTGACTGATACGTTATAAAACGCTGTTTAAAAAGTGTCTGGATACGTCCAAAGTACTAACTAAGTTAAAGATAGTGTAACGGGGTTTTTGATAATTGAAGGATATTAATTGAGTCAATAATATTATATTAAAGTTATCTTTTTAAAAGTTACTACCAGTTTTATAATTTTTTTATGTTTCCGCATATTTTTTATAAATTTCAATGTTGGAATACATAATAGTTGGAATTATTATAACATCTCGTTATAGGTATTTTATCAAGGTTCGCGTTAGTAAACCTGCCTGTAAATGTAATCCTTTCGTTGTAACGTAGTTGATTCGAATCACTGTGGTTGAAGTAACTGGTGCTACATTGAAATTGGTTGTGGAGAGTGAGTTGTAAGTTTAAGTTCGGCAAACCGCTAACCAGTCTGCACGCTAATTTGTATGGTCAAATGCTTTGGCCTGTGCCCTACTTTGAAGTTAGCACCTACTGCACTACACTTGTATTGCAGTCTCACAAACTAAAATCAATTTTATAGTTATTACAACTAACTAAACTTATAGTTTAGTTAACTTAACATTATTACATTTTACTGCTATTCTAAAACTAGCGGTTTTTTATTTTTTATTTGTACGCCAACATTGCCTGATATCAATCACTAGCAACCTCTGAAATCCCTTTTCAATCTATAAACCAATAAAAAGACAGACCCCTGTCAATTTTGATCATTATATACTGAAATTAACATCAATTACGGCCCCTTATTGCCTTTTTATTTTACTTTTCCGAGGTTTCCGTTTCTCAACTACCGTATAAAGGTCTTTCGCCACAGACCTGTATGTATTACGTATTGTACCACTTACGTACCTTATACAAATAGTTTAAACTACTGTTATTATTACCTTTATCACCGTTGTCATTGATATTATTACCCTAACAGTCTTTAAGTTTACTAAGGAAACCCTATTCGTCCACGTCACTTGCTGGGCGGTCTACGTAACCTTCGATTCGTATGGTTGGCGTATTGTTATTTACAAAACTTTTCAAGGCGCTATTTGGCATAGCCTTAGTTATAACGTTAAAAGAGTTTCTCTTTCCATTAATTCACCGGAACTTATCGATTTTCTAGGTTTTGTATACCTTTTTCAAAGCTATTACGTTTATTATCAAATGTTTTTAATTAATCTTACTTAGCTTCAATAGGTATTTGTAGAGGTTCCAGGAGTTAATATATATTAACACAGGTATCGGAAGCAGCACTATATATTTAGTAATAATCCTTAATGTGCCGTTAATTACTATACCGATATTGAAGTTAAGCATTATACTATAAACCTTTAAAGTTAACACGTTTTTTATTATATGTTTAAAATTAACGAATATCTAGTACATAAGGTTTCTATGAATTATAAATTATCATTTACATCTCTCCTCGTTCACGAGTATTATCGAAAAGCTGATTTACAATATAAGGTTAATATTATTGATATATAACCTATTTGTAAAAGTTATGACCTTCGCCTTCCATAAATTTACCGAAACTATATTAATCCTTCATTTCGAATAATTTAGTTACTACTAAATCGTTTTATTTTACTTGTTAAAGTTCTTTTTTTGTAGATTTTTATACCTATATCGTTATGGATAGGTCGTAAAATGCTTTCTATTAGCATAATGTGGAAATATAGGCTGTATGTGCTATTTACTTCAGGCATCTCTGTTATTTTACCTCTTCGGCTTTATAGATAGTTGTCGGGCTCATCATTTAACCTTCTTAACATAAGCTAATATAAGTGCCATTTTTAGACTTAATACTATAGATACGGATTGAGGATTTATTAAAATGAAGTCATATTCCCTTAGCTGACGTTTTGATATACTTACACTTTTTAATACCTGATTTTTTGATAATATGTTGTTTCGTTGCTATAAACCTAATATCTCTGTGAAAAAGTTTACCGTTAGTTTATATACCTACGATGTTAAAGTTTTTTCCTTTCGTAATTAATATGTACGGGTTAAACGTTGAAGTTTCTAGACTTGGCTTATTTTTAAAGTGAATTTGGTATATTAAGAAGTAATAGACGCCTACTTCAGCTAGTTTCTATATAGTTTTGATGAAAGGTATTACTGTAATCGACATAAACTTGTCCCTTTTTTTTTCAGCAGTCTTAGCAGTATAATCCGTTGAAAACCGGTAGTAAACTGCGTATACACTTACGTTATGTTCTGGTTATTAAGTGTAAACTAACCTTTTACACCAGTAGTCAAACCGACAGTAATTACGACAATTAAACGCTGGAAAATCTTTTAAATTGTAGGAAATTAAGTAAGAGTTTAGTCTTCAATTTTATTACCATATCCTTAAGCGATTAGCCGTAACCTTTCGTACTGTCGGTCCGAACTTTTGCCTTTAACCTCGTAAATATTTTTCGATTGAAAATATTAATGTTTTGGAATTTAAATTACGTCAACCCTACAAATTTATGACCTCTTAGCAAAAAAAAGCCGTTAATTTCCATTTGATAGCTTTCTTTAAAGGGTTTACCCGGTATATTAATAATCCTTTCGACACGTAGCTTAAGGGCAAGTTTTCCATTAAAATTCTCTTCTTCAAATACTTACACTGTTGTATATACTTTCTTAGGCTTGTAGTCCTCATCACTATCCTTCTATTTAGTATATATCCTCCTTTTGAGTGGTTTTCCACGTCGTTAACTTTTTATCAGCTTATTAATAATCGGTTTAGAAAGATTATATGGGTTGATTCGCTCAGATTGAAGGTTATCTACGTTAGGATCTTTATCAAATCTAAAGATTTTTTTATACGGCTTAACCTATATAATTGAGAAAGTAATAGAGCTGTTAGAAATTTTACCCAATATGTTTGGATTAATAATACTTAAGGTCTGATACAGCCCGTTCTATTTACCTGACTCTCAGTATATAAGGACTTTAATTTAAAGGGAGAGTGATAACACGTTTGTTGTCAATGGTCCGTGCCTGGTGATAATGGCTTCGTTAACCTAACGGCGTGCCGATTCCTTTTTTAGTTCCTTTAAGGTTTTGCTATACGTTACAATACGTCTTGAGGTATTGGGAAAAAGTAGCGATTTAGTCGTTATATATAGTTAGGCCCAAAATACTAGTAAAGTTAGTATAAAACCGTTAAGGTTAATAATATAGTTAATTCCTTTTAACGTCATGTTAAACTATCCCTATTAACTTACAAAGCTTTCGATTGTGATAGTAAAAATATAGTAGGCTCATCGCAATAGGAAGTAAGCCTTTTCGACCTTACCAATACCTTAATAAACGTTAACGGGAACCTATTTACATTAAATTCCCATCGATTTAGCATTAACTTAAAATTTTATTGTAGTAAAGTTGGTATTAGCGTTGTGGATTAATACGTCTAGTAGCATAAGGTACGTGTTAATCTACAAAGTAAACAATGCCTTTTATATTTCTTTTGACGTAATAGTTTTGAAACACTTGGCGCCGTAACAAACTATAAAGAAGTTTACAATAAGAAGTATTGGCCTACCGTTCAAGTAAAACACGTTTACAAAAACCTTGAATTTAAAGTTTTAGTTTTTCTTTAACGTAAATTAAAATATTAAAAAAGTTTGCGAGTGTATTTGGTAGTAATGGTAATGCTGTTTAATTGACTTCATCGTCGGTAATTTTATATATTCGTAACTAATCGCTTTGAAAAATTTATTCAACCTATAAGTTACCAGGTCATTAAATTTATTGTATAGTTAACTAATTTCCGCTTCTGTTAAGTTTAACACCTTTAATTTTAGCCTTTAAAGGTAAAATCAGAGGTGACCCTATTTAAATCTTAGTAGAAACCTTTTGCCGCCCTTTACCTAAGTCAATTTATTCATTTAAACATTAACTTTAAGGTCGAAACTTTTCATATCTCTAAAGTAAAGGAGGACGGAGGTGATATGAAACATAATAGGTTTAATAATAGTTATAACTGTTGTCTATTTTAGTAAAGATAGTTTTTTTTTAAAAAAAGAAAGCCTACCTTAGCTTTACAATCATCTATGTGGTCAAGTTTCGTAACCTTATTCGTATCATTTCGTAATGCGACGTATTACCAATAACCTCCTAGTAAATACTGTACTATTCCCGTATCTAGCATAATACCTTAAAAACCTATTCGGCGTAACGATTTTAAATGGTAAGAAAGTGTATAGGGCTAAGGGTTTTATAGTAGTGTTGGTAGTAAGGGTATTTATTTGTTAGGCTGTATATAAAGGCGTGATCGGCGAGTTATTACGTTGCTTTTAATCCGGTGTTAGTATAATTATACCAGTCGATAACTTTAGGCCTATTTTTCTCTTCTTCAACCTTTTTATCTTTAAACTCTGTAACTCTTAATATGTAATTCCAATTAAATAGATGGGAAGTATATGTTATACATTACCTTCTTTAATCCGTTTTCGGCAATAATATAGCGTGTTAATCAGAATCCTTGCTTATAATTAATTCATTATCTCTTAACGTTCAAGGTAAACTTATTTAGCTGGCTTAAAAATCTTAAAGAAAAGGAATAACCTCCTTCATGTGTATTTTGGTTACGATTTTAGATCCGGGTTTTCCGTTAACCGTATTAGCTAGGCTTTTTATATTTACGGTCGATGTAGTTTCTGTGGAAGGGGTCTTTTCCTTCGTTACTAAATTTCGGAGTTTAAGGTTATATGCCAGTCGAGTTGAATATTCTAGCTGTTATGGTCGCTAACGAGGAACAAAACTAGTTAAAAAACCCTTTTCAGGTAGCATTAGGGTATTGAAGGGCGGATTCGAACTCTTTATAACCCTTAGTAGCTTATCAAACCCGTTAGCGTAGGACGTCTTCTCTAGATTTTATGTTCCCTGTTACTTGTTGGTAAAACATTTGTTTATTAAAGATTGAATTAAAAAATATCTTACTTTAAGTATTTTTTAATAATTTAATATGTAGGACTAGTTAATAATATTTCAATTGGTATAGTACTGGGTCAAATAAATGTCGTGTTTAAAGTGTTCTTTAAAACCATCGTAAATTTCAAGAAGGGAAAAACAATTCGTTAGGTACCGTAGGTAATAATCCTCGGCTGAACCGGTAAATATATTAGGAAATAACAAGTAAAAACATGATAATTTCACCTTTTTCTGGCGGAAAATATTTAAAAACGAATATTACTCAACATCGAAAAGTTTATACAGCTTATCATTATACTATTACTTTCCTTTCCAAATTTTAACGAATATGGTAATTACAGCGTAGTCCGTATCCACTATATAAACTCAATGAGTGGGAAAGGTAATATACTGGTCGTGAGAACCTTTTAAATATCTCGACTAGTACTAGAGTTAATATTAATAAGTAGGATAATTACCTTAAGTCGAATTCAAAGGAGAAAAGCTAATAGTTGTACTTATATTAGGCTCGTATATAAAGCTATTTTTCACTCAATTTAGCTATTAAAACTGTACATACCAAGAAATTTGAGGGAAAAGGTCTTAAACGTTTTCGCCACGGGATACTTAGTAATAGTCTTTTTGTTGTTAAGGGGTACGTTGAAATTCCTAATTAATTAACCGGTAAACTTGAGGATTTGCAGCTTATAGGTTAATTAATTCCTACAGCTAGTGATATTGAACCGTTAATATTACGTAAAAAGGTTTAAAATAAATCATTTGCACTGAGAGGGGTTTTTACCAACGCCTATAAGGGCGTTAAAAGATGCTATCGCTAGTAATACATTTAGTTTAACTTTAAATATCTATGAGAAGTCTTTATCGGTAGTGTATTCTTAAAGTTTGCTAGCTAAATAACTTTCCTTTACTTTTTTTTCACTAGGAGTTTAACACTTTGATCGGCGAATTCAATCTTTAAGCTAAGTTTGACGTACTTGTTTATTATTATTCACATATTAATATTCTATTTTTAAAGTATTTTCCAAAGTATTTAAACGTTTTTAGGCCTTCAATAGTTTCGGTCGGTTTTAAATTCAGAATGTATAAGCTAATTGTATTAGCAAAATATTTAATTAACAAGTTTCAAATAAGGTATATAAACGAAAAGTTTTCGTCATAATGCTTGACGAATATAATACCGAGGTCTTTAATTTCTTCCTTTCGGTCCGAGTTGTTTATAGTTTTAATTTTAGAGTATTTCAAAGCTATTTTGACGAATATTGAAAAGTTAAATGGGGAAAAGAGTGGTGGAAAGTAGTTCGTCGTAGGTTTGTCGTTAAAGTTAGTATTGAAGGTTAAAGGTTGTAAGATTTTGTTGTTTTTATAATTAAAAATTTTGATAGTAATAGCCGTAAAAGTAATGAATTAGCTATTTGCTAACTTGCCAACTTGGTGGTTTTTAAAACTTTTAAGCGGTTAATCTTAACGTTTTTATTTTAAAAGGATCAATAAAAATATTATGGTGTTTTCAATAATGATACCAACTCCTGTTTTTAAAATTGCCGCGATATCTAATATAATTAAAGACCATCGCTATGTACTTCCGCGACAACCAACACAATACTATAGGGGCGCTTCACAAAAACCTTTCCTCTACCCTTAGCCATCGTTTAACGTAGACCGTAACCGGAAAGAAGCTTCTTCTTTTACCTAGCTTATCTGTGATTAACCTAATAAGCACTGATCAGTGTTGGTAGGCCTGCCTGTAAATTTAGGCCTTTAGTTGCAACGTAGTCGATTCGAATCATTGTGGTTGAAGTAACTGGTACTGCATTGAAATTGGTTGTAGGGAGTGAGTCTTAAGTTCTAAGTTCGGCAGACTGATAGCCGGTTTGCACACTAATTTGTATAGCCAAATGCTTTAGCATATACCCCACTTTGAAGTGGTCACCTACTGCACTACACTTGCAGTGCAGTCTCACAAACTGTAGTCAATTTTGCAGTCAGTACAATCAACTAAACTGACAGTTTAGTTGACTTGACTTTACTGAATTTGACTGCTATTACAATAGTTCATCTTTTTTCCCCTAGTCTATCTATAGTTAACTAAGTCGACTACTGATTCATCTCGATTAAGTCTGTACGCTAAAGCATGAAGACGATAGTATAGTATTTAAAGTAGTAAGATAGATAAAATATAAGAGGGAAAAGAGGTATTTGGAAAGTGTACGCCTCAGGTGAAAGCATATAATCTCTCACCCGGAGCGTGGTACTTTACCATGCACTCTGATAACATCTTTCTTGGGGCGTGATACGCTATCATACACTCTGTAAGAGTGCTTCTTATAGTGTGACACGCTATCATGCACCCCGTAAACATGGTTTACTATACTTTCTAACTATAATGATATCTAATAATGTCCATACCTTCCAATGCCAGAAAACTTATATAACAATTATACATTTACTAGTACTATAGGACTTTAATAACACCAATAATTTTCCAATACCATTTAATGATAGTGGTATCTTTGAGATACAACAACACCGTCAACTCTAAACATACTATATTTATAACAATAGCATATTTTCTATTTAATAATATCATTTATATTTAATATATTACATTACATAATACCAATTTTCTTTACATTTCTAAAACTGCAATTACGATAGTGTTTTAGTATTCAAATTGATTTTTCAAATTTATCCCAATGAAAAATTGCTTTAGGTTTCCATAATATATTATACTTGCAATAGTAAAAAATATAAACTCCGCAAAGTCTACATATTTAATAATACTTTGAAACTTTTAAAAGCTACTTTTCTTGAATATAATACCCTTTACATATAGAAACGCAATTTACTCTAAATATGTCACATAATATCAATAATATATTTCTAATATAATAATATTTTCTACGCTAAAAGTTCTATTCTTTATGAAACATATATTATTATGAATTCCTTTAGATATGAACAACTAATATATTGTTTCCAAACAGTAACGGTACCGAAGCTAATATATTACATTTAAATCAATAATATTTTATCTATATAATAATATTATTTTTCACTAATCATATAACATTTCATATCAATGAAATTATTGTTGATAGGCTTTTCGATGTTGCAACGTTTTCATTTCGAATCGTAGTCGAAGTAACAGTAGTATTATGTGGTCAAGTATTGTATGTACTGTTTTAAGTTTGATAGAATGCTAGCTAATCTATATATTACTTTGTATAGCTAATTGTTTAGCACATTTCCCACATTGAATCAGGCACTATACTGTAATTCATTTATAGTGATACAATTAAATTTGACTGTAATATATTTGAAAACTATTTCCATATTAACGGCTTTTGAATTATATGGTGTTAGTACTGGTATTAATTCGTGTTATTAATAAAGGTTTTTTGCTACGCAAGTCCCTCTTTGTGCTAAATTTACTGCTGCTAGAAAAATGTTTATTTTACGTTTCTTTATTGCATTACTTATAATATTGGCATATCATTTAACTCAATTAAATTGCAGATTAATACCATTATTATATGAAGTAAGTGTAGGTAAATATCAGTAAAAGCGACTTAAGGTACCGAAAAGTAGAAGTGATATTACGAATCGCTTAAAAAGGCGTATACGGTCTTATTAAAAAATATAAAGGGTGTAAGTACCAAGAAATCGATCGTGTAAATAGTAGTGAACGCCGTGAACAACAATTTTAGTCCGATTGACCTAATACCCATACTCTTTATATTTAGCACTTACCGTAAAGTCCATACAGATTCCGTACTATCACCAATGAAGATACAAAGACCAAATATCATGGCAAAAGTTATAACAGCTTCATGTTCCCTTCGGTCTAGGAATAATATTTCAAAAGCCTGGGTAAGGAAAAACGACCCACGTAAAACTTTCGTTTTGAACCTATTATTTCAATTTGAATTCCTAATTTAAAAACAAAAAAACAGATGGATAATCCATTCAAAGATTAACAGATTGAAAGCATACGATATACTTATAAACTCACCAAACGATACAAATTTATTCCGCTAAACGATAATAGGGAAATATAAAAAAAACGTAATCGATAAATCTCTGAAAACGTAATCCGGTGAATGATACGAACTAGACCACTTTTATAATAATTAAAAAGACTCTTTCCCGAAATCCACCTACCCTCCAGATACCCTTTTGTAACCTTTTCTATCTTATAAAACCGACTACTATATATAAACAAAACCGTTACCACGCCACTAAAGGCGTCTACTTAATTCGAAAAACAAAAGACGCTTTGAAACCTTTTTGACGGATTTTTTTATTACTTAAAAAAAGAAGGCGAACCGTAAGTAAAATATAAAATTCCATTATAAAAACATTATTATAGCACCGGTTAATTATTTTAAGGAGTTAACCTAAAAGTAAATTTCTGCTTTAATCGAATAGGGCGTTCGTCGTTTTAAAATGTTTAACCCAACGATTTACGGAAATTATTATATTTTCTCCACTCATTTGGTTCACGAAGTAAAAGATAAGACCGGAAACCCTTATAGAAAAATCCACCTCATAATTGAAGGGTACGATAATATTGAAAAAAATATGATAACCCAATTGCCTACATTATAACAAACAAAATATTATTTAATTTTCACGTTTACTTCCTTCTTATACATTCTCTATAACTCTTGTTTTAAGTTTAGAAGTGTTATATATGCTTATAAATAATTAGAAAAACATGTTAAACGATGAATTTACGCCTATATACCTGTAAAGCTTCGAGAACACTATCCATCAGAAACCATTCTACGTATATTAAAATCATTTTACAACCTTACTAAAATTAGAACATACTAATATATTACCTATGAAAATTATTATAAAGAACGCCTCGGAATAGTCAACTTGACTTTAGATCCTTCTATACTGGATTTAACACCATATTCTGAAGGATTTACGCTGATTAGAATACAAAAGAACAATACTTTTATGTTATATAATACATCGGTTTCCACTACAAAGGAAAGGAAACTTTAAACAGCTGAATGAAAATCGAAACCCACAGTGTACCTGGAAGACAACCACCTGATGAATTTGAAAAATATCAAAATCACGCTTCAAAAGAATATTATCAAGTTCGTACAAAAAGGGCAATTAAACAAAATTACATTTATTAAC
This sequence comes from Anisogramma anomala, assembly GCA_038502455.1. NCBI lineage: Eukaryota > Fungi > Ascomycota > Sordariomycetes > Diaporthales > Gnomoniaceae > Anisogramma > Anisogramma anomala. Next base: position 12,090,263 of record JASMMZ010000004.1, on the reverse strand, counting down.
CTCCACAACGCAATACGAACTAACGTATAAAAACATTAACGTACACATGGAATATGGGTTATATAAGTTGTATAACTGAAAACGAGGTTAAAACTTTTTATCACTACGTAATATTAGATAAACCTATCCGACAATACATATGAAACGTTTAAAAAACACCTTAAAGGGCAAATTAACAATCCAAAACGCGACCTCCGCTTTATACCATTTAATATACTTATATCAAAGCTTTTTGTTTTAATAATGATTTTTTTATACAAACAATACAAATTATAACTCGTCAATAAGATTTATACTTATTTTTGGTAACGAAATACTAGCTCGAAACGGAGTAACGCTCCATAATAAACGTTATGTATTCAAGCTTAACCAAATAACGGGTCACTCGGAACGTTTTACCCTTTAAACTCTATAGCTTAATTCAAGGATTAGACATCGGTATTACTATGATAATAACGGTTCAGATAATTATTTCAAATCTTAGAATCAAACCACTGCCTTTAGTGATTTACACCAACTCTTTTTCCCTTTACAAATAGTTTATCAAATTCGGCACTATAAACGAAAAGAGTTCAATAATCGATATTATAGCCTTACGAAAGTCATACAAGTGCCACGAAATTGAAACGATGAAGTAGATTGACGAAACGTTAAACTTGGCAAATACAATAACTAAGGGATCCTCGAATAAGACATTAAAAGCGTTTATATTTATAAAAAAAATTTGTTAGTATTACTAAAAAGTTTTATAACCTTACCCCGCTTCATCATTTAACGCCTCATACTAATTACTTTCCCTTGAAATTAGAAATTTACCGCGCTTTTAATATATCATCACTTTTTACATTTATAATTTATAACTTTTTTAACATATTACTACTCCTTACATTTTTAATTTACGATCCTTCTAACATATTATCAATTTACATATTTGCTATTCACAATTTTACTGGCATATTTTCACTCTTTATCCTTACTATTTGTTATTTACGTTACGATTTTTTCAAAATCCAATTTCATTATCATAAAACTATTTACCCTAAAGTCGATCAAGCCGGCAAACATAAAAGAATGCACTTATTCGCTGCCTAAAGGCGAGGGGAAGGCGAAGGCTGCGTCTTCATCATCCTTGTTCTCGTCTTCGCCACCATTGTTGTCGTCGCCATCATCGTTATCACCGCCATCATCGCCACCATCGTTGTTAATGCCATCGCTACCATTACCATCGACGCCACCATCGACGTCACCACCGGAAGGAGGGTCCCTCGACTTATGCCACATCCTCTTGGGTAAGAGGCGTAGGGGGTCTTTACTCCTTTGACGATAATGCGTGATAAAGTCGTTGAATTTACTTACGTAGTATATAAGCAGACTCGCCCGCTAGACATTAATAACAGTTACTGTCTCCTTTAACCGCCGGTTAAGATTTAATACTAATTATCTTTGTTTTGTTTTAGGTATTACAAAAGTGGTTGTTTTTTCAGGGAGCCTTGAATAGGGTATTGAAAAAGTGGATAGTAATTGGTGATGTTTCGGATTACGAATTAAAAGAGTGGGTAACTAACTATGGAGATGGTGGACGCATAATAAGGTCTTGACTTACGGCTTTAAGATTATCGAAATGGGGGTATACCCGTACATAGTCTATTTATAGCGGAGAAAATGGAATGAGAGACCCCCGTTTTAACAGAAATCGTTAATGAATTTACCTGCGGCGGCGGATATAACGTACGACGCGTAAGGCGTGTTTATTAACGGCTCAGGGACACGAGCCCGGGTACGCTGCTTTAAAGTTTTACGTGCTAAAAAGGCTTCGCAGCTAACCCTTAGGATCTTCAGCTTAAAGCGGCAACTCCACTCTGCCGCCTCAGCCTCATTTACAAAAATATTAGTATAATGCAATGAAAAGTGGATGATAATTATTATAAACAGCATAACAACTCAATAAAATTACTCTCTTAGCATCGAGAGGTCGTTATGGGTAATAAAGTTTTTACCTTTAATGAAAGGGTAAGATTTATAACCTTAAAATCTCTCACCCCTCCCTTGAAATGGTAAAGAGAGGAGGGGAGGTGGAGAAAAAGGGGGAAGAAAAAGGGGTAACTATTACGGCGGTAGCGGCGACTGAGGAAAAAAGAAAAAAGGGGGTAACGGCTTAATCGGCGATGGTGGCAGGGGAGCGGGAGATAAAGGCCGGGATTAAGGATATTTTCTCAAAGCTCACAGAGTTAGTACTGAATGGGCGGTGGGCTACGGCGATAACGACCTTATTATATCAGTGTTAACGCGCCAAACGGCGCTTTTGGTCTTAATTTTTACAAGGAATCTATTTAGGGAATAATTGAAATATAATATTAGTTACGTAATTAATTTATATAAGAGGTCCGAATAAGTAATTGAAAATGAGTGGTTTAGCGTGCGGGCACCGAGTAATTAATCGGTGATTTACCTTATGGGTAAAGTTATATCATTAAAAGGAAAAGGAAAGATGTTCTGCCTAGATCGATAGCAACATATCTTTTTATACTAACCCTAAAATACGACACATCAACAATCACATCTTTTCACTTACACCTTTAAACAAATCATCAACCATTCTAACTAACTCTCAAAACCAATTACAATACTATTGTTACCTAAATTAATTAAAGACTTGAAGAATTATACAACTAACATTATTATTATTGAACAATGGATTAAAATCTCGAGTAAATTATACTATTATAAATAAACGATTGATTAAAGGCTCAGACAAAATCATACTGCTATTATTAAACGATTAATTCAGGGCTCCATTAAATTATACTTTTACTACTAAAATACAGATTCAGAATGTATTAAAAAGAAAGATTACCTGTGTAAATATAATTATATATCCCTATAGTTAGTACTACAGGATGCACTCTTACATAGTGCACGGTAACGTGTTACACTACAAGATATACTCTTACAAAGTGCACGATAATATGTCACACTGCAAGGTGCACTCTTACAGAGTGCATGGTAATGTGCCACGCCCCAGAAGGGACGTTGGCAGAGTGCATAATAGAGTGCTACATTCTAGTTGAGACTTTATAAGCTCTCACCTAAGACGTGAACTCTCCGGATGCCTCTTCTCTCTTCTAACAATTAATCATTCATCAATACAATATTATCTTCTATCTATACCTTACATTAACGTATATGGTATAGACCTTACTGACACTACTACTGTATGAGATTGAGTAGCTTCAAAGTAAAATGATAATAATGATGAATAACGAGTCTATCCAAAGTGTAGAAGAAATTAAGTAACGAAGAGATAAATTTTATGGTTGAATGAGAGTAGAAAAATAACACCTAGAGAGTTTTAATAAAATCATAGTAAAAGTGTATTATATTACAGAGAAATGAAAATGAAATATAATATAGGAAAGACGCATATACTATACTATTTATAGTGGAAATGAAATCAAACCTGCAATATATAGTGTATAATATTGGAAATTGTTGATAGGATTTGAGAAGTTTCAAATTTATCGATTCGAATCGTGATCTAAGTAACATAGTATTGCGTGGTCAAGTGGTGGATGTGTTACTTCCAAGTTTAGCAGACCGTTAGCCGGTCCATACACTAATTTGCATAGCTAATTGCTTGGCCCGTACCATAGTCTAAATTGGGCACTTTATAATCAACCGACTTGCAGTTAGTACAGTTAACTTAATTGCACTATAATTGACCTGCTAAGAATAGCAGTCAATGTTATTTAAATACTAACAGCTTTTTGTTTTATGCGCGCACGCTAGTGTAACTAACTACTTATTTGTGGTAATCTCTGAAGTCACTCCTTGTTCCATCGGCGAAACCCTTGTCAATCCCCGTCTGTTTTGCACTCTAATTGATTCCAATTACAACCTTTCATCCCATAGTTATGAGTTTCGACTTCTTCAACTCCTATATAAAACTCTTGTACCACAGACTTACGAATCAAATTCAACCGTGCTAATCAATCAAGTTCGTATTAACAATAACTTCGGTCTTGACTCCCTAGCTGTCTTCTTTTTTACCAAAATATCTCTATTTTCCCCTTTATACCATCACGTAATGCCTTAAAAAGTAGCATTTCAATGTAACCCTCGATACATAAAGTTAATATATTACTATTCACAAATCTTTCCAAAACTTCATTTGGTCTTAATTTTGTTATAAAGTTATAAAAGTTATCGTTACCATTAACTTATCTCAACTCCTTCGATTTCCTTACATTCTTAAACTTCGCGAAGGATTATCACGTTAATTATTATGCGTTTAAAATTAGTTTTCTCCAATTTTAAAGAGAATTCGAAGAAACTTTTTGAATCAATTCAAATAATGATCAAAATAGGTCAAAAATTAGTTACTTTCTAACGATGTTAAGTGTTTTATATACAACTATGCCTATATCAAAACTAACTATTATATTGTGAGCTTCGAAAGAAAACACGCTTCGTGTGACGCTTTGGAATTTGATAGAGATCTATTGAGTAGAACTACCTATAATCACAAAACTAGTCATCTTGTAATTTATTTCCATTAACTATCGTCATAAAAATCCGATTTATAAAGACAGGTTAATATTATGAACGAACGAACTTTCCATAAAGTTTTTAATTTAACCCTCGACCAATTAATCGAAACCATATTCATTCCTCGATTTACATTCTTTTTCTACCAATACAACCTCTAATTTAATCAATCGTATTATTTTTGAGTTGGGTTTAAGGGTTTATCGTAAGTAATAAATCACATAATGCTTATTATTAGCATAAAATCGCGATTTAACTGCCACGAGCACGCTGTTCTAAGTATCTTTAAGCCCTTACTACATCATTTTCTTTTTCATTTTGATAAGGCCAAAACCTTGACCGTTTTAACAAAAGGTTAGGTAAACACCATCAATACAATGCATACTAATAAAAAATATGTTGAAATTGGGGTACTTACCCTTCGTTCAAGTTGTAATCGACTTACAATTCCGGAACTTTAAATCTTCAATTGCACGCCATTCCTATACTATGAAGTTAACAATTCCAACAACAAATGTATTTTGAAATTAAATACCCATTATACTGAAATCTTTAGTTTACGCGATTAGAAAAAATGGGTTGTATATTAAAGATCTCATATGGAAAATGAACTTTCATTGCAATTGATAGGTTAAAAACCAATAAATACCTAGGTTAATTAATTTATATAGTGGTTTAACGTATCGTTTAACAGTTTCCATTAGGTACTTATCACAGAAATTTTAAGGTAACTCCAACGAAATGATTCATTGTAAGCCAGTTACTAACTGCATATACGCTTAAGTAATATCACGCATATTAGAGACAAACTTCCCATCAGTCGTTACTAGTACACTTCTTATTAATAAAACTACTAAACATTAGCTAATTTTTGGATTGTTAACGATTAAACAAGGACCCAGGTTTTACCTTTATAATCGTATTCTTAAACGATTTAACGTAACTATTCGTACGATTTCTTCGTGGTTTTACTCTTAACTTCGTAAATAATCTTAGATTTGAATATGATAACATTAATGTCATAGAAGTTGAAGTCGCGTTTAGATACAAATTGTAACACTCCTTATATAAGAAGTCTATTCATCTCAATTCTATTGTTTTTCTTTTTTTCAAAAGTTTTGCCTAAAATCTTAATAATTCCTTCTATTCAGAGCTTAATAGTTAAGATTTGATTATCTTTCTTTATCTGTCACAGGTTGGTGCCTGGGCTGGTAGTTACCAAGGACCTAGCCCTGGTGGTTTCCATTCTCCTATGATTCTCTGAGTCGTCTTGTCACGTGACCGGTCCACTCCCTTTCTGTAACCTGTAGTAGCTCCTTAGCAGAGGGGTTTTTATTTTTATTTTAATCGAGGATAATAAATAGTATTTGGCCGTCTTAAACCATAACTTTAGCTTAGTTCTTTTACATATTATCTTCGATTCTTTTTCTTTTTCCTAATAGTGCTTTAGCTATTTACGAGTGATTATAACCAAGGGCTGTATTTTTCGACCTTTTGTACCTAGACCCGCAGGCCTCGGAATAAATATTCGACACGTGTATTAGTGACTATAGTTTAGGAGTTTCGGTAATGAAATACGATCATTGAACTATTTAATATCAATTATTCACCGAAATTCTATGTAGGAAGTTTGTCTAGCGAGACTAAGTCGTTTGAAAGTACGGTTTCAGTATAAAATAACGAAATACCAACGTACTGGTTACGTTAATAAATATCATTCGGCAGTTTAAAGTTGCTACCAGTACGACTACGTCTTTTAAAAAAAACCTCCATTTAAAGGGATTACGCTTTTACGTTACCTACAAACGACGTAATTACTATGTTGTCCCTTATTGGAGGCTACATCGACCATTACGACGATCCGGATTTTTTTACCTTCGATTACGATATTGACGACCTATTCAATAATGTCGACCGTTAAGAAATTAAATGTAAACTTTCGATTAACAGGTTGAATTTTCCGGCGTTAAGCTACGATTTTTAATTTGAAAGGCCACGATATTACGCAAACTATGTAAAACCCGAAAGTTTATTGGTATAAAGGAAAATCACTTTTATATTATTTTTTAACAATTCATAAAATCTTTACGAAAACCGTTATGACAAGTTACTACGTTCGCGGTGGTATCGGCTATAATAACAACTTCGATGGTTTTATAACAATGTCTTACGTACATTATTATAATCTGAACGCGGTCAAAGCCGTTATCGTCCCATCTACGAACTTAAAACAAAAAGTTTACGAACGGTATTACTTTTTTTCTAACATTTAAAAAACTTTATTTACAAATTTCAATGGTATAACTTGGAAATCCGTCGTTAAACTCGCTATTTTAGTAGAACTTATTAACGATATACTTGTTAATGCGTTATTTCCTTTCGATATTCCCGCGGATTATACCGAATGTGTCGTTTATACTTAACTTATTGATAAACGACTTTATAACCTTCGTATTCGATATGGCAGCGTTAGTTACATTGGTAATATTAGTACCAATAGTATAGCTTATAATGTTAATAGTAACGATGAAGCGCTTACTAGTGATAGCTAGAGATATATTATTATAACCGTTGTAGATACCTCTGGAATTAATAACAAACGGCGTATTATCTGGTTTAACTATTCAGAATTTTCCTGTAGTATAGATTTTGGTTTATATTTAAGATGCGATACCCCCAATTATCATATTTGTAACTATTTATTAGATCCGGCGTTACGTTTGAATAAATTTGATATCAAAATCAATGTTGTTATTTACCTTACCTTCACCAACAACTTTATCAATCTTCAGGGGTGGAAAACTTAACTTTTATATATAGTCATATATAAGGGTTAAAGGGATTTTGAATGGACTAGGTAACTTACCTGAAATATTTCAATAACTTTCAATTTATAGTAAATTTACTTTAAAATTTTACTCAATTTGTGATCGTTTTCATAAATATAGGATCCAAATATTTCAATATAATGAATAAGAAATTTACAGGTTAATCAAAGTTACTATATACTCTTATCCTACCCCGACGACTTGGCAAAGCTATTCGTTATATATCTAGAACCGATTTACAACTTTTTTATAGTTCATTTATAAGTTAATTTGAATAAATACTAGTATAGAATTTAGACATATATATATATTTTTTTGTCATATAATGTAATTGTATAATTTTTTTAAATAAGATATCAATAGGTAATCATCGAAATTTTCAAGTATGTATGATTTCTAGGACAAATAAACTACTGCATATAGGAACGTGGTTTCATGCTAATAAAAAAAAAGCCTTAGGGTATCGATGCTGTTATCTTCCATGTGATACTCCGCAAGGATCGGAGGTATTAAGCGGTTATTATATAGCTTACCGCCTTTTTTTTTTTTTGTTTTTTTTTTTGAAAATATTATTAAGTCGTTAGCCCTAAAGCCACCAGTTACCGTTAACGACAAGCTCACCGATACCTTTGAAAGGTTTGCGCCTCTATTCGATAAAGCCCTAAAAACATGCTACCTTTTAACTACTTCGGAGTCGATTACGGAATCGTCATTTAAAATAATAATGAGGGCTAGCCTTTGTAAATCTTTTAGCAGCCTTTATACTGAGTATTATTAAAAGAGATTTTAGTATTACGAAAGACGTTAACAAAGTTAATACATTAAATTTATATTTACACAAGTACCTTCATAACGAGTGTCTTCGTATTTTCTCATTAAGCAAACCAGAAATGGCCTACAGTTTGGTATCTATTACCACTGGTTTAACGTTATTATAAAATCCAAATGCCATCTCCTTCAATCAATTTAAAAAACGTTCGCGGATATTTTTCAAGTTACATGGTCTATCAAATTGGATATCGAAGCTGTTTTGCACAAATTACGTATTAAAATAGGCGATAAATACAAAATTGTGTTTCGTATATATTTTGAATTTTTGGAATGGTCAATTACTTCTTTTGTATTTTTCGACATATCGTTTACCTTTAAATGATATATTTATAATGTTTGCGCTCTTTTTTCGATATGTGTTTTATTTGTTTACCTTAATGGTGGTTGAATGTATTGAAATGGTATTTTTAACGGTTATAAGATTTAAGTTTAGTACTTATTAAGTGCATCGAACAACGTGTGTTTCAACTTTAATATATCCTAATATAATTTCGGCGTTTTAAAGATGAAGTATTTATTATTCGTTATTGGAACGAGAAAACGAGTACGTATTAACCCGGAAAAATTACGTATTATCTGAGAATAGGCGGTTTTCACGTTGGTATTAGGGGTACAAAGTTTCTTTAGTTTTTCAACCTTGACTGGTAATTCATTCGAAATTAGTTTCTAATCATCGGCCTTTTAATTTGTGTAACTAAACAAGGCGTTAGTATTTTTTATAAACCCGGGATAAAACTTGCCCTTGAACAGTTTAAGCCTTTTATATCTTTTCAAACCATTTGTCGCTTAGTAAGAACTAAATCGGGAGACTGTTTTAGATGCTGATTATTTCGATTGGGTTTTAAAAGGCTATTTATTTTGACGGGACAATTATGATATCATACATTTATAAACGTATTAATTTCTTCATACATCATTTATCGAATATAATTATAACATTTACGATAAGAAATTATTAGATATTATAAGTTTTTTGGAAGTATAAGACGCGGAGTTCCAAGGTATGGCCCGTTCGTTTATTATTTTTACGAGTTATAAGAATTTGAAATACTTTATAACTCCCAACGGCTTCTTAAACAACAAGTCAATTAATCGGAACGACTTTCCTCATTCCATTTTAAACTGGTTTATAATGAAGGGGCTAATTATATACAACTCTATAAATTGTCATCACGAAAAAAGTATATTTTTCAAATCTTTTCCGACCCCCGACTTTAGGGTCAGAAATTATAACTTGATGCCTTGAATGATGTTTTTAAGCCGTTTCTGTATATATATAAATATATTCGTCATATTGTCGTCAATAAGTCAATCCCAAAGGATGTTGAACTTTTTACTAACGTCGACTTTTAAAATTACCAGAACGTTATTATCATCAGAGATGTCACTTAACTCCGTTTGATTTATACAGTACGTATGGACAACTGTAGTGTCCCAACTGATGTTTTTATTAACGAATAACAAATATTTGAGGTTTTAATTTCGGAATATTTATTAGAAGACGATGGTATTTTATCATTTCGTAACCGTATTTGGGTTTTTAATTACGAGTTATTCATTATTATATTCATTTAAGTCATATACAATTAGTCTTTTACCAGTTATCCGGGCCATAACGTTACCATATTTATTTCAACTGAAACGCATTTTTAATCTGGGTTGTACCGTGGGGTCCAACATTTCTACCGCAATTACGATTTTTGTAAACGAACGAATTATTAACGATACCTTCGAAAAGGATTTCTAAGTTTTTATGTTGGAATAGTATTACATGCAGTGCAGTAAGTCAACTTTACTTACAGTGAAGTTGACTATACTGAACTGCAAGTTGAGTGTATTTCGTTGTGCAGACTTACCGCATTGGGTGTAAGTCGAGTGCAGTACGCTGCACTTCACTCTAGGGCACGGGCCAAGCACTTGGCCATACAAATTACAGTGCAGACCAGCTAGCGGTCTGCCAAACCTAAAACAATAAATCCACCATCTGACCACGAAATACTACTGTTATTTCGACTAATCGAATCGACAACGTTGTAACGACTAAGGCTTACCAACACTGATCAGTGTTTGCCTACTAGGTCAAGCACAAATAAACTAAGTAGAAAAAGAAGTTACTTTCCGGTTACGTTTTACGTTAACAACGGCGGCAAGGGTAAAAGAAAGATTCTTATAAAAGGCCTTTATTAGTACTTCACCAGTCCCCAATAGCAGGAAAACAGAGAAGACTTTTGGGTTACGCCAGTCTACAACAGCAATCTGAAAGTAAGCGATGGTATCGCTACTTGAAAAACACCAAGAAATCTTTATTAATACTTTTTTAAGAGCGTTGAGATTGACCGCTAAAAGTCTTAAACGACAAGTTGGCAAACGTCTAAGTTATTACTATTACGGGTATTACTACTGTAAAAAAACGACTAAGTTCCTACGCTAAATAACCACAACAAATAACCTTCACCTTCTACCACTAACAAAGACCTTAGACCTTACCGCCTACACTAAACCTTTGCATATACTTTACTCTTTTCACTTCCTACATCACATTAATCATCAAGTTCGCTTTTTTAAGCGAAAACACAAGCCGCGCTAAAAAAGCTATGTCGCGCAACCTTACGCCAAGTCGTTAAGTTCCCACGCGACTTCACATTAAAACACTAAGTCCCTACACTTAAAGATTACAAATTTCATCGCCCTACACACCTACAGGTCCTACATAAGCCAGAACCTTAAGATATTAACCGTCAGCGCCCAATTTAAAGCTATTATCGACCTTGAAAGGGAAAAAGCATTTAAAGTACTCGGACCTATTTCCGTCAAGCACTATAACAATAAACTCTAGGGAAAAGATATTGATGAGGACTTAACCGAAGGACACCTTACCAACTTCGTCGACCACTACATAGTTAACTAAGATAAAGGCGAAAAACGTAACCGTGGTAGTTGTGCTTTTCGCAAGTATCGCAAGTTTTTCGACGATTGAACTAATAATATGTAGAAGAAAATCTAAAAAGCCGTTAAATCCAAGTTAAAAGAATAATTTAAACGCCGAAGGATTTATCTACCAAAGAAAAGCTCCACAAGGTTAGTAAAGATCTTATTTAACTTGGCCCAGCTAAAAAAATGGCTTTAAAACTCACGATCTAAAGTAATAGGGGTTGAGAAACCTTAATACCCTTATACACGATTCAGAGAACCTCCCCTTTATCCTTAACTAAGTTAAGCCTCTTTATTCAATAAGGATAAGGAATCTGTTAACCTATTCAGCGGTTTAGTACTAACACGAAACAATGCGGAGTACGCTCCCATCGGCGGAAGAGTACGCGAGGCAAGGGTTGCCAATGCGGCTAGAGATATTAACGTTGGCGCTTTACACTAGTTAATTAAACAAGATCGTTAGACCCCACAAAACCTCTAAGGACCTATCGACCCTTAGTAGTAATTGCCAAGCTCCTTAAAAACCCTTTCCCTTTAGATTTGCCTATGCATGAGAGCCGACCACAGGTTCTACTACAGGATTTTACCTCTCGAGCCAGACAACTAACAATTACCTTTAGTACCAGGCTTCGGAACCTTTAAAATTTCAACCGCTAAGAAACACCAACTAAGCTTTCAATAATTACCGCGATCTTTCTTTAAGACTTGTTAAGATAGTTAATATTAATTATAAATTAATAACGGATTTCGCAAAAATCTGAGATAACACAAAAAAGTATAAGGAAAGCTCTATAACCTTTTCGATACCAAGATAATACCTTTCCTAAATATCTGTAAATAAATAGAGGTCCCACCTTTTGGGTTTTACTTACCATTCCACGAAATCCTTACAGGTTACGCTAAAGACTACTACTAAACCTTTTTGACGAATGCTACCACATTTAGCGAAATTTATGATAGTATAAAGGGCCACTTTGAATACAATATCTACCTTGCATAATACTATATAAACTAGGCCACTACACGGTGGACTATAATAATAATAAAGAAAAAAAAAAGAAGGAATTACCAATAAATATTTCTAATTAAATGCTTGATAAGTTGATGACGTGTCAGAAGGAAATGGGAAAAGCCTACGCTAGCAAAGCTACACTTAGAGAATAGGTACGAGCAGCTATTACGGGCGTAAGTGAGTTCGAATACACCTTATGACGCCCAAATGTCACCTGTAAAGGTTTTTTTAGCCAGTTACGTTCCTAGCTTGCCACCGTAATGACATGTATACCAAACTCGCTCGGTATATATTCCTAAGCCAGCAACTTTCTTAAAGTGCATAAGGCAGATCTTATGGTGGTTAATTACATCGACCGCAAATATAGGCGCCTATAATACCTAAGGTTAGGCTTATTAACCTCGGCCTTAAATTAGAGATTGTATTTACATTAGTGCTAATAAAATTTAGGAGAACTTGTTAACCGAAAGTATTATAGTCGTGATAATGATAAGAGATATTGGATTTGTAACAAAGCTAGTTGTTGGTTAACTCKTTTACCCCCCCCCCCCCCGCCGAGCATAAAAACAGGAAAAAAAAGTATTACGTTCAGGACCTTATTGATTCGGAATAAAATTACTTAGATTAAGTTATAAATGTTAAAGGCGATAAGCTAATTAACGTCATTAACGTTTCTAAGCAGATTAAGTGGTAAAAAAATACTATTTTTAATACGGATGCCTAATAATTAGCCAACCATGCCTTTTTATACCGTTTAGGTGTTAAAAACCCTTACCTTTGTTTTAAATATACCCCTAACCCCTTATATACCTTTAACTTTCGTATTTATATGCGGATCACACATTTTAAGGTATTATACCAAATACTGGGGCAGTAAGATACTTAATAGAAAGTTATTTGTAGTATGTAGTATTACGAAGAGAAAGTATTATAGCTATTAAGATTAATTGTTATGATGTTAGTAAGGTTAAAGTTGGTTTTGGCCTAGGTGAATAACTATCGTTAATGGGGATAACTATAATTTAAATTGCTTTAAAAGCGATTACGTTTCCTATCCTTCAGTGTTTTATCCTTTTTATACTTTATTTAAAGAATATCAAGATTCTCGGCGTTAAAGTTAACGTTAACATATATGAGCTGGTTAAACATAGCTAAAGGTTTTCACTCGCCTTAAGTAGGGGTATTTATGGTTTCATTTTTAAAGCCCGAAGGCAGTGGTGTTAAATTTGACGGAGCCGGGGATGCTTCGACTATACCGGCGTTTTAATTACCTAGTTATTAACAAACTGTATTAAGTCTTGAAGTCCACAGGATATAACGATATGGAATACTTTTCCCTAAAATATATTAAAAGGCTTTCTTATAACTACCAAATGTATGCCCAAGCCATTTAAAAAATAAATTTATATTGAAAGGCTATAAGAACTTTAACTAAAAGATTTTTATTAATGTATTTTACTGAGATAATAAGCTTATTTTTCACGTTGTTAATTCAATTTTTCTTTTTACGGTGTTAAGTTTTTAAAGTTACTTTCGGTAAAAGATACGTAAGAAACATTAAAGATGTCATGGATTAATACGTACCTGTATTCACCTTACGTTGTTGTCTATGATGCCGATACCAACTTTATGACGTCAGATTTTTATGAGAATTCCAAGATAATAGGAATTTAATATGAATAAGTATTTGTAAAAGCCCATTAAAGAATTAAAAAAGGTTAAAAGGGTATACTCCCTATTTCACCGAATGTATAATATCCTTACGTTAGAAATTAGAAGTTTTATAGATTCGAAGGCACGCTTATACATAGCAGTAAAGGGCTTAAACGATATTGTAGGCCCTGATAGCCTGGTACTAACATTGCTGGTTTTTAAAGCGTATCTACGCCTAATGAGAGAATATCCGCCCTCGGTAAGTACTTACAAACATATTACGGCTCATAGCAAAGAATTAAGGGAATTGCTAAAAGAATCGGCTCGCCGCCAAGTTAATAACGCCCTTAATATAAGAAACTAGCTTATAATAATCGACGTGCTTACTCTATTATTACAAATTGAAGTCTTTGTGTAGCGGTAGCTGGGTAAATAGGAGGGGCCGTATAAAATATTAAGTATATCGAACTTTAAAGTGGTTGTTAAAACTGTTAACGGTTTTGTATCTCTCCTAATTACTTAGGCCAAGACTTATATTAGGGTTATTAACGATAAAGAACTTTAAGCTAAACTACCGAGCTAATACAAGCCTCATCCATCCGTTATTGATAAGCTAATAAAATGTCGCTGGCACGAACAACCCTTAAAGTGAAGGAATATTGAAAAGAAGAAGTATATACCGGTTCGTAAATATAATACTATTTGGGTAAAAAAAAGATAACGAAGACTTTACAGTAAAGCTTAGAGTATAAGGAATTATTAAGATTTTCGGAAAACCATTTAAAGAAAGCGATAGGGTTGAAATCTACGGCCTATTAACTCGATATATTATATAATTTATACCTAAAACCGATTTTGAACTTTTAAACCTAAACGTTACGATTCTAAAGTCGAGGATTATCTACGAAGTTAAAGGCAAGACTATGGGGCGGCCTCACGAAAATTCACGACTAATCTATTAAGGATACGGCGATAAAAGTAAGGATTGCATCCCTATGTTTTCGCTAACGATTAAAAATATTAGCTAACGTTTAGTGGTTACCTTAATAATAGGTTTACTAGTCAGAATTAAAGGAAAGTTTACACTTAATAGCTGTAATATAACGTAAGTTTATATACAATTGAAAATAAATATATAACGAATTCTATTTTTAAATTTTTTATAGGAACTCCATACTATTTCAAATTCAGGCACGGTAATACGTTATATTAAACTATTATATGAATCAGCTTAAGTAGATATTTACTGGTTTCTAACCTATTAGTGGTAATTTAAATCACGGCTAGCGATAAAGTCTTTAATATACGACTTATACTTACTAGTAATATAGAAGAGGACTTCAACGTAATAGATATACAAATTAACGATAACCTTTTCATTAAAACTATTAGTTTTATAATATCAAAATAACAGGCGATTAAAAACTTCAAATTCTAAAATTACAAACCGGTAAAAACGTTGACGGAAAACACTTAACTCGACTTTAATAAATCGTTAATCCGCATGATTAGTGTTAATACCGGCTTTAACTTTCGTTAAAAGGGCCAAAGTCTATTTTTTCCACAATTGACAATAATAATAAAGCTAGGGCTTAACGGTATTTGAAACAGCGTATACGGGGTAGCTATATTGCTACCTTATGTCAACCGGAAGCCTTATACAATTTATTCATTACGGTATAAGTACAAATACTAACAGATAAAAACTTTAATGAATTGAATAAGAGGTTAAAGTGATAAATGCGGAACCTTGACCGCTAAATTAATATAGTACTAATCGACCTTTTAAATGCTAAGCTAATAATTTTTTTGGGTGGGTTTTTCATAAATAACACCGACTTATCTTTACAAATCGGCTTTTTAATAACTTTTGTTAACGAATATAGGCGGAAAGATCAGTTTAGTATTATTAGTAACCTGATTTACTAAACCTCCATTAAGTGAAAAAAGATTATACGAAACGTATTGGCTTCGGAGGTTTACGGCATGATAACAAGCTTTAACTTAAGCATAGCGTTATGGTAAACCTTTAGCCTTATCACCAGGTAATTGAAGATTCCTTTTATTCTGATGGTAATTTCTACCAATTCGAAAAGCCTCTTCGAATGCCTGTTAAAGCTCGGAACTACCAGCGAAAAACGCCTAATAATCGATGTAATGGCACTTTGTGAAGCCTACAAAGGGAGGGAGATTAAGGAGTTCCGATAAATCGATGGCAAAAAGAATCCTACAAATACTATAACGAAGGCCACGCCAAATAAAGCTCTAAAAATATTTGTGGATAGTAATAGACTGACAATACGCATTAAGGGCTACGTAAATAGGCTGCCCAGAAAGCTTAGATCACGTAACAGCGGACAAGGATATGCTGGCAAATTGGAAAATTGCTAGGGGATTAATAATGGCGACTTGTTTAAGTAATATAGTTCAAGTTGCGAAAGGTCATAGCGAAAGAACTTTTTATTGGAGTTGATAAACTCGGACCTCGGGGCAACGAAGTAATTGAGGTTAAATGGGATCAATTTGCATGCAATTGGATGCAATTTAGTATGGAAGTCAACTGGAATTAACAGGGGTCTGGCCAGTTAACCAAGAGGCAATTCAGTAATAACCGGAAAGGATTGGTTAGCCATACTGGCGTGCGCGCGTACAAACTAAAAAGCCGCTAATATTGGAATAGTATTACATGCAATGCAATAGGTCAACTTTACTTACAGTAAAGTTAACTATACTGAACTGCAAGTTAATTGTATTGCGTTATGCAGACTTACCGCATTGGGTATAATTCGAGTACAATACACTACACTTCACTTTAGGGCACGGGCCAAGCACTTGGCCATACAGATTACAGTGCAGACCAGCTAGCGGTCTGCCAAACCTAGAACAATACATCCACCATCTTACCACGCAATACTACTGTTACTTCGACCAATCGAATCAACAACATTGTAAAGTCTAAGGCCTACCAACACTTTACCAATTTTCAAATAATTTTAAAACGAATTTAAATCAACTTTATTGTTAACCTCCCTTAAAAACGACCAAGTAACCCACGTTACCTTATAATTATTACGTATCTTTTAGATAAAATTATCATTTTTAGAAATAATAGGTACCATAGATATTGAAGTTTATGTAAAACGGTTCTTACATTATTATTAATGATTCAACGTTTTTTTATATTATTATTAACAAATAAGGTCATAATTGAATTCATGGGTTTTAACAACGCCTTTATAACTTAAATGGGGTAAAACGGCGTTGAATTACCGTATTTCACCTCGAGACAGATAATATTACTGTCAGTAAGGTCTCTGCATATTATTGTAAACGTAAAGAGTAGAAGGGTAATCGTAAAGATTGGTGTATATTGAAGTAGTTAGATATGTTTAAAAAGTAGAAGAGGCATACGGAGAGTGTACGCCATAGGTGAGAGCTTATAAGCTCTCACTCAGAGCGTAGCACTTTACCACGTACTTTGCTAATCTCCCTTTCAAGCAATGTCATAAAGGGTGCATCCTACAGCGTAATACGTTATCATTCACTCTGCAGGATTATAACTTGCAATATGATGCACTACCATGTGCCCTTTAAGGTAATCCCTACGTATAATAACTATAGTGATATATAATGATATCCACAATTACCTAACGCGTTAATTCAAAGATTTTAACGTATCTACGTCTTTTTGGTATTTATATCCAATTCGATTAAAGCCGTTTTTTATCCGGTTAATAATTTGTGTTTAATGACAAGTATGTTACTACTCTTACTATTAACTCATTTTGTATAATATATATTTATTAGATCGACCTTAAATAACCCATGTAATACTTTCCTATTCTAGTGACCGCATTACAGATTAAGGCCGAAATTTTCGTCCAAAGTATTTATGAAGTTATGGAATTCGTATGAATTGTAATAACTATTACTTAATAACGTATAAAGAAGGTTATTAACAAATAGAATTTCTTTTCAGAACGGGTTCCGGTCGACGATAATGTTTAACTTTTTCTTAAAAACTATAAGCAGGATCAAATTTTTGAAAAATCAGGCTAATTTCATTTAAAATATCGTATAACACGTGTCGTCGATTCCCATGTCGTCGAATTTAATATTCTGGATAGGAAATAACCCCTATTTACTCTTAATTGACTTATTAAACCCATTTCTCACCCTTTTTCAAACTAATGAATCCATAACTATTAAATACCCATCGTCAACGTTATTAGTAATGATAACGAAATCGAGTTTAAATTTTATGTTGAGAGTATTCTGCAAGCCCGGAATATGCTTTAAGTAAGCCGCCCTTATATTGGCCACCTCATAAAGTGAAAAGTTTTAGTTAAATGTGTAAGTTTTATATATCCAACTTAGGAATCGTTTTTGAATTTTTCAAATACTGTAGCTCTCGACGCTTTTAAATCGTTATAACTCTACTAAGAATAACGACGGGTCATTCTGTCTAGACCTCTAACAGGTTTAATTTCATTTTATTTCTCCCTAATCACTAAGCCAGTTCTTAAAAAATAGGTAAGTTAACCTATGTTTGTTAGTAGTAGAAGTGAATAATTTAACACATGTGAGTAAACAGTGGCAGCAGGTATATTAACTTACATGTGTTAATAGTAATAATAGGTAAGTCAATCTATATGAGTTAAGAAGAAGTAATAAACGGTATAACCCGCATAATAACAGTAGGTAAGTTAATATACATGAGTTAAATAATAGTAGTCAAGAGTTAATTCACGTTGGTTACGATTGCTAGTAGCAGTAGTGGGAACCTTAACCTACGTGAGTTAAGTGGAAATATTGGGCGACTTAACTCACATTGGTTAAGATAGTCAACGGATTTATATACAAAAAGAATTGGGAGAAAAAAAAAAGGAAAGGGGGGGGGGAGGGCTACGGAACAGAGGTATATTATAGGTAATGTCAATAGAAGGTACCTAGGCTGGTAGTTGCCAAGAATCTAACCCTAGTGGTTGCTATTCTCCTACTATCATCTGAGTCGTCTTGTTATGCGACTGGACTACTCCCTTTTTGTAGCCTGTAGCAGCTCCCTAGTAGAGGGCTCTTTCTCTTTCTCTTCAGCGAGGATAATATATAGTATCAAACCGTCTTAAGCGACAGCTTTGGCTTAGTCCCTTCATACTTTCCTGCTAATCCAAGCAGTAGTGTATATTCTCTTTGGTATATATTCGTTATCTTCAATATTCTTCCTCATTGATGGCCGTCCGCACCGTTGTCATTTCATTAACTTGCTAATCATAGGAAGAGAAAGGTTATATTGACTGATTAGATTATTTTAAAATCTTTATCATCATCCTCATCATCAGTCGCTCTAATATAATGTTTAACCCAAGTTATGCGAAACGTTGCTAGATCGTTGACAATTTCAACAACTATTTTAGGGTTAGCGATACTTCAGATCTTCAATAGGCTATCCAATTTGCTTAGATTTCGCTACACGAGAATTTCTCTTTACAATAGCAAAGTCAACACGTTGATCATCGTGAATCCCGTTCTGGTATTAATGGTATTATTAACTTATGGCCTGGAAAATTCCCTCCGCAGTTTCTTTAAAGCTTCATAATATACCTTAACCTTGTTTTAGTTATTTGATAATAGTAGAGATTAACTCGTCCAACGAAAATATACCCCAAAGACCAGCAATATTAATATTAAACCCTTAGAGCCGAAGTTATTATTTAAGCTTTATACCGTTATTTTAAAACGTTCTTTTTAATCAATGAAATTTTAAATCTCCAAAGTAAAAATGCAATGCGCTTGACGAAGTAATAAATATATCTTTTTAATCTTCCTAATTTTTGGTAGGCCTTTATTGTTGAAATGTAGTCGATTAGAATCTCTAGTTGAAGTAACTGGAGCTGCATTGAACGTAGTGATGTGTTTATTTCTAAGTTTAGCAGACCGCTAGCCGGTATACACACTAATTTGTGTGCCTTATTTCTTTCGTGTATGCCCTAACTCAAATTGGGCACTTACTATAATTAACTTGAAGTTAATATAGTTAAATCCTATAAACTTTAGTCGAATTATAGTATATATAATAAACTTATTGGAAGAATAATTGTCTTGATTATACTGCAATTGACTGCTGTTCCAATATTGGCGACTTTTTTTTTTGAGCGTGTACGTCAATATGGATAACAACTTACTTATAGTGATTCCTAAACTCCTTCCTCAATTCGCATATGAGACCCTAGTAAATTACAGTCAATTTATACTAAAACTGTCTTTAAATATGACACTTTTCCCTACATTACCGAATCATAAGTTTTATAACTCCCGTAAATAGGTATTTAGCCACATTGTTACGCATATCATATATGCCATCAATTGCATATCTTTCGTTAGTAATTCTTAGTATGATTTTCTTGTATGCTATTACTACCACTTTCATCATTAATTTGTCAATCTTTCAATTTGTCAAGGCGTATTTTTTCCTCCAAGTTATATTTTGGACGGTTTACGTAGCCTTCAATTCATACAGTAAGCGTATTACTTTACATAAATCTTTTTAAGTTAATATTAGACGTAATTTGGTTATAACGTCTGTCGGATTATATTTGACGTTAATCCACCGGAACCTATCGATTTCCTGGGTTTTTTATGCCTCTTTCAAAGTTATTTCGTTTATGATTAGACGTTTTTTATTAGTCGTGCCCAGCCTTGATAGACATTTACAAAGGCTTCGAAAGTCTATATACGTAATTATAGATATTGGAGGTAGTCTCAGTTGTTTAGTTATAATCCTTAACATTCTTGCAATTGTTATACTGATATTGAAATTCATTATTATATGGTAAACCTTTAATAGTAATATTCTTTTCGTTATACGTTTATATTTGAAGTATATTCCATATACGAGGTTGCTGGTGATCTGAAATTAGTTATTAATTTCTTTTCCTTGACGAATATTATAATAAATTCGATTTACGATGTAATGTTAGTATTATCTGTAAAAGAGCCGTCTATAAAGATCAACGACCTAGCCGTTGTTAAACTCATCGGTATTATATTTATACCTTTTTAAAATTGTTTATTTACCAATAAATCATTTTATTTAAGTTGTTCGAATCCTCTTTATATAGGTTTTGGAGTTTCGTCGCAATCGGTAGATTGTAAGATACGTTCGGTTGGCATAAAGTAACGATATATTCCTCTCGAACTCTTTACTCGAAGTATTGTTGTAAAAAAAAAAAAATTTACTATCGCCGGGTATGTTCCACTATATAGCTAGTATAATGAAGTAATCTCTAATGTAACAGGTCCATATGCCGGCGTGAAGGCTCGAAACTTGACTGTTTCTATCGTACAACAACCACCGTATTCAAAAATTCATATGTGCAAATAATACCGCATAATCCGTTAAAGAATCTATTATTCAAAAAAGCTTTATATTCAACTAAAAAAATTATGAAGAGTTGAAAACCTAATTCTATACACCTGTGGCCAATTTTCGAGCAATTTATTATATGTATATATTGAATGCCGATGGGATTTCATAATAAATCGTATTGGTATTTACTACATGCTACAAACTCAACAGTTTTTACAAATAAGAATTATAAATGTATAAATTTGTTCACGTGCCACGTAAAGAAGGACAGATACCACGAGGAATATAGAAAATGTTTCGACCCAATATAATTGAAATAAAACAAATTCCATCGCTCAATATTTATGACTTTTGCTCATAGAACGGAATTACAAATAGAACCTTTGTTGAAAATCGAACCTCAAGCCAATCTTCCAAATAAAGCCTTAAGGTACTTTCCAATTTAAAGACTCGTAATATTATATGGGCGCAAAATTTTAGCTTTAGCTGGGCCGTATTGTGCAGTCATCGTAATCCCTTTTCGACGTTTACTCGCATCGAAGATTTGACAGACCCAGGAGAGTTAAGAGCTTATAAAACATATATATCTTAGTTAGAGCCCGTAGTAATAAGGGAGATAAACTCCATAACTCGTTCGTCGAGTCATCTTTTTTCCATGGGGCACAAACACCAAAAGTGTCAAAGAACGTAATGAGGTACACCACTGAGCGGTCAGTGTGCCGAAAGAAGTTTTTTATGGATAGCTAAAGATATCCCAAGGGTAATGAAAGGCGAAAGCCCCGCTAAGTGGGCGAGGTACCAGTAAGTGGTAACGGCTTGGAGGTAAATCAAATAAATAAATAAATATAGCCGTCAAATGTGAGCGCTTATGATAAAAGCCTTTAAAGCCTTCAAACGCAAAAGGAAGCAGACTTTGGTTGCATCGTAATGCAAGTTTAAAGGGCCACGTTGACACAAGTAATGAGGGATGGAATTGTTGGTTATAAGGATTGTTCTCTAGATACACTACTGTGCGAGCGGTGCGCCAAGCCGACGACGATCTTCATAGCCAAAAAGGGGTCTCTGGAAAATATTGAAGTGGTGCTAAAGCCTATGAGTGATATTTTGGTGGAATAGGGTGCATGGGAAGTGATGGTGTTAAAAACTGCTGAAATTGATTTTTTTTTCTTGGAAGTAGATACTATTACGGTTTACAGTATAGGCTCCCTACTTTTCTTAACAAGGTGGTCCGTGCAAAAATGCCAATAAAGTTCATGTAAGGTCTAAAATTATCGTTGTAATCTTACTTCATCGGTCTTACTAATCTTCGCTAAGTTTATAGCTTACCCTTTATAATGTAAATTAAAGTACGTGCTCCGAACATTATTAATACTATGGATATAGATTAATAATCCATTTAATTTAATCTATATTCCCTTAACTAACGTCTCAATCAACTGACACTTCCAAAAGCTCAACCTTTCAATTTCACGCTATGTCATTATTACAAACCCAACTTTTCCGAAAAAAAGGTATCATTAATCAGTATGTTAACGACGTCGAAGTTTTCTTTTCACGTTATTGATAAAAAATGGTCTAATATCAAGGTTGCTATACATAATTGATTCCTGAAGTCCATTTAGTACGTTAAGAACTAATAAATACCTGTTTCGGTCAGTTTATATAGAGATTGAACGCATTGTATTACCTTACTAGTCAATAACTGGTACTTTAACTTTTTATACAGTTATAGTAATATAATGCGTTGAAGAGTCATGGCGGATTATATATACGTTAGCGTAATATCAAGGTTATTGAAATTGAACTTACTGCTTACGCTAAAAGTTAAACTGGTAGTGATTAAGAAGATTAAACGCTAGCTAATCTTTTGGATTATAGGCGATTAAGTGAAGATTTTTTTCCCGCCGTTTATTAATACATATTTAAGCGTTCAGCCGAAAATTTTCCTGCGGCTAGTTCTTATCTTTTTCTTCAACTTTGTAAATTATCTTTGACTTCAAGAACGTAATAATTTACATTTTTAAATCACGTCAACGGAAAAAATTAAACAAATTCTCGTGTAAGAAAGCCGTTGATTTATACTCGTTTGTTTTCATTAGATGGTTTGCACGATGTATAAATAATATCGTTTACTTGAAACTTAAGGGCAAGATTTATATCAAACTTTTCTTTTTGAAATATACATGCTGTTTTATATGCTTTCCTAGACTTGTAGTCTTTGTTACCATCCTTTTTTTAGTATATATACATTTTTCAGGTCTTTTTCTACGCCGTCGACGTTTCATCGGTTTATCAACCATCGGCTCGTAAGTAATATACTGGGTAATTTGCTTGAATAGAAAGTTTTAGGCTGAAGGATTTCGATCGCATTTAAGGGTCTTTTGTATGGTTGAACCTGCGTAGTACGAAAATTAACAAAATTGTTAACGGTTTCAACTATTATATTGTGGTTAACGATGCTTCACATTTCATAGGATCCATTCCATATGCCTAGCTTTTTCTACGTGAAAAAATTACTTTAAAGAGGAAGAGACAGCACGTTTATTTTCGATGATTAATTCCTATTATTTTGGGTATCATTGATTTAGAGGTATGTCGATCCATTTTTCAGTTTGTAAAGGCTTTGTTGTATATTATAGCCCTCTTTTAGGTGTTTTAAGATAGTGGAGATTAGGTTGTTATACGTAAGTAGGCTCCATATACCAATAAATTTAATATATGATATTTTGGATTAATAGTATCGTTAAGACTTTTTACAGTTATTTGTACTCGTGTATCTTGATTTGTAAATTGTTAATCTTTAGGGTAAGTATATCGTAAAATTTTCGTAGGAGTGCGTAGGATTTTTCTACTTTACTAATTCTCTAATAAGCTTTCATTGAAATCTATTTATACCAAATCCCTATCAATTTGGTATTGATTTGAAACTATATCGTAATGAATTTGATACCAGTATCGTAAATTTTACGTTCAAAGGCCGCAGATATGTGTTCATCTTTTAAGTACGTATTACCTTCGAAGTTTTATTCGCCGCAAGAATTTTATGGAACTTAGTATAGTTAAACGGTGCACCAGAGTTAATAACATAAGTATTAACATATCACTTAAGCAATATACGTCGATAAATACTTTAGAGTTGAAATCTTAATCTTACTTTAACGTAAATTTGAAATTTTAGGAGTTTGGAAGTGTATTTGGTAGTGATGGCAGAGCTGTTCAATTGCCTTGAGCACTGGTAAAGCTATATCTTTTTGTCCAGACGCATTAAAAACTTTCTAATGCTTGTCAACTGCCGGATAATTGAACCGTCGATATAATTAACGAAAAATTTAACTTTATCATGTTAAACACTACTGCTTTTGGCTGTTATAAGTAGAATCAGAGGTGTTCACATTTCAAATTAAGTGAAATATGCTTATTATTACGAATCTTACCAATTCGTCAATTTAAATATTAAAGTTAATGTTGAGGTTTTTTATGTGTTTAAGATGGAGGAGGACAGTGGTAGGTAATTCTAACATGTAAAAGATAATAGGCCCAACGATTTTGATAATAGTCATCGACTCCAGCGAAAAGAGTCATTTTCTAGGGCTAAAGCTAACTTTAGCTTTACTGACATCAATATAGTCAAGTTCCATAACAATATCAATATCCTTTCGCAAAATAACGAATAAGAAATATTCTCCTATTGAGTACCATATTACCCTGGTGTCTCACATAATACCTTCAAAGACTTACTCCGTATAATGGTAGCAAATAGTAAGTGAGTATGTAAGGCTATAATCTTTATCGTTATAGTGACGACAAGGGTCTTCAATTATTAGGCGGTATAAAAAGGCGTAGTCGGTCAATTATTACGTTGCTTCCTAACCTATACCAGTATCTTTTTACCAATCTATAACCTTAGGCTTATTATTTTATCTTAAACTTTGGTTCCCTCGAAGTCTGCAACATGTTTAATGTATTTTCAGTCAAAGGTAGAAGGGTATTTCATATGATATATCACCTGCTTCGATTCGTATTCGATAATAATTTAGCTTGTTAATCAACAACCATATTTAACGCAAATATAATACCTTTTGAAGTTTGAAGTGAACCTACGCAATTGACTTAAAGATTTTGAAGAAAAGAAATATTTTCCTTCTTATGTAACTTAGTAATCAAGCTTTCAAGTCCTGGCTTTTTATTATTTATATTGTTTGGGCTTGCCGTACTTATATTCGATATATTACGTTTAAAGGGGGTATTCATCATCGTTGCTAAACTCTTAAGCTTCAAGGTATATACCGCACAAATTCGGTATATATACCATTGGAATTGTAAACTAAAACCATAACTAATTTAAAAAAACGTATAGGTGGCGTTAGAGAATTATAGGCCGTATTAGAACGTTTTATGGCCTGTAACATCTTGTTGGACTTACTACTTGAATTTTCTTTCATTAGCTTCTATGTTACGTATTGCTCGTTAGCAAAATATTATCCTTTCAAACATCTAATTAAAGAAGTCCATCTTGCTTTCCGACCTTTTCTCACAATTTTAAATATATAACCACTTAATAATATTCTAATATGTTCAGTATTAGACAAGATTATCATATTGTTTGATGTAACCTTTAAAACTATCGTAAATACTTCGAAAGGACAAGAAATTCGTTAAATACTAAAAGTATTAATCCTCGATTTAACCATTGAAAACACTGGGGAGTAATAGGTAAAAGCCTATCAATTCAATCTTCTTTTGGCGGAAAATATTGAATACCTGGTGTAATTCAAGATCGAGGAGGTTATATAGATTACCGTTATACTTTTTCTTTAGTCCCAAAATCCTATTGAAATTCGTAATTGCCGTACAATCCGTATCTACTATAAGGATATATTGAAGGGAAAAATTAATGTATTGGTCGTAAAGACCCTTTGAATCTCTCGACTGGTATTAGAGAAAGTATTGGTAAACGTGTTAGTATTAATAGTCAAAATAATGATCTCTGGAAAAGTTTAGAGAGAAAAAGATAGTGGTTGTACCCATAATAGGCCCGCGTATAAAGCTGATATTTCTTTAATTAGCTTGCTGAAACTGGAAGTATAAAAGGGCTTAAATGTAGGAAATTTGAGGATTTTTGTAAAGAACTCAAAAATATTTTTTTGATATTAAGGGGCTTGCCAAGATTTAAAATTAATGAATTAGTGGATTTAAGGACTTGATATGCGTAATTCAATTGATTTCTCACGGTTAATAACTTGAGTAAAAAGGGTTGAGAACTCTATTTAGCTTTAGACAGGTTTTTGCAAACACATGTGAAAGCGTAAACGAATGTTATCGCTAGCGATACCTTTACCCTTTCCTTGTATTTATTAAGGGTTCTCATCTGCTACGAATTCTTATGATATATTGGTTAAATTACGCTCTTTTCATTTCATTATATTATGGTTAACCCCTCGGTTAAACAATTTCATCTTTCAATTAATTTAAACTTAACTATCTGCCACTTTCATATGTTCCAAGTCTATTCATAAACTATTCATGAAAATTACCCATGAGTTTATGTCAGTTATTGAATATGTTAAGGTTTGAGTCGAAGATATAAAACCGATATAATTCATTAGATATTTGGAGGTAAAATCTTTATTAACGTTTATTTACCAAAGGTCGTTGTTAAAGTACTTGATGAATGTGAATCCGAAGCTTTTAATTTCTTTTTTTCGGGTATGGTCGATAATAATATCAATTTTAGCGTTTATCAAAGCTATTGTAATGAAGGTCAATGTGTATAAAAGGAAAAAGAGTAATGCAGTAGAGTAGGTTGTAGGTTGTTTATTATAATTAGAGGTTTTAGAATTTAATGCTTTTTCGATTTAAGATTTGTAGTTTTAATTCCAGTAATGGTATTGATTTAGCCGTTTACTTTATCGACAATTTTGATAACTTTTAGGCGGTTCATTTCAATGGTTTTTTTCCCCAAAAACTAGTTCAATACATAATTTTTGATATTTTCGATAATATTGGCGCTATTATCGCTACATATAAACCGTCGCAAACATCCACATAGTGTATAAACTCTCTTCATCTACTGCCGCTAACAACTGCATAATGTATAGGGGCACTTAGCAAAAATGTTTTCTTTACCTAGCCTAAACAAATCATAATAACTGGAAAGTAGCTTTATTTTACCTAGCTTATTTATGCTTAACCTAATAAGGACCGATCAATATTAGTATTTATTTATCGTTACAATATAATCGATTCATATCCATACTCGAAGTAACTAGTGCTGCATTAAGAGTAGTCATGTGTTTTTTTCTAAGTTTGACAGACTATTAGCCGGTCTGCACGCTAATTTTTATGTCTAATTGCTTTCGCCCATGCCTCAACCCGAAGTCGGCACCTACTGCAATTAACTTTCAGTAAATTCAGTCAAATTCTACAAACTTCAGTTAATTTAAAGTTAGTACAATCAACAAACT
The DNA here is from genome assembly GCA_038502455.1 of Anisogramma anomala. NCBI lineage: Eukaryota > Fungi > Ascomycota > Sordariomycetes > Diaporthales > Gnomoniaceae > Anisogramma > Anisogramma anomala. The sequence continues at coordinate 12,062,633 of JASMMZ010000004.1, read as the reverse complement.
ATAAGTATAGTTGGCTTAATTGTACTGCGATTGACTGCTGTTCTAATAACAATGATATAATGTACCTTAACTAGTACTTTTTCACACTAAATCCCTATTATGTTCACCTTAACTTGGAATTACACCGTAATAAATCTGGTGCTGGCGTCGTAGACGATGAAGTTTGGTAGCTCCTGATGTGTATGAATATACAATATCTTCAACATTTGTCAGATATTCTTCGTCGACAACGACTTAAGGAACTTGACACCGTTAAAAGAGGTTGCCAAATTTGTGACATAAAATACAGGTTTGTTTCCAAAGTAAAAAACGGTAACCATGATCTTCCAATTAAAGTTTTTATCATCTTTTAAAGTAGATTTCAATATTTTTAGTTTTTAGACGTGGTTTTGACAACAGTAATACGTTTTTCGATAGCCTTGAAAGTAGAGTACTCCAAATTTTTATTTCTTATATACTTGAGGATTTTATATAATCTGTCGATGGTTGGTAGTTTAAAATAGCGATAATATTAATATATTTCTGGCTTTGTTAAGTTTATCCCCATTACCTTTGGACTTTGAAGTTGTAATTACAAGTCTTTCCATATTTTCATAGCCAAGGTAGAGATTATCGCTGATTAAACACTATAGGATGCAATAGTTTATTATTTAATAGGGTTTTTCAAAAGCGGTATTTTTACGTTATGTAACTATCTTTTATGCTTTATCTCTATCGTTGAAAATATGATTATCTTTCAAACTTACGAAACGATTTAAAGAATCATTTTCAGAAATAGTAGGGTATTTGGTATAATACATTACCTGCCTTTTATGGCATTCAGTAGTGAGGGGGCAACTTAACTAGTAACCGGACTTGTTATAAATTCAATAATTTTGCGACTATTACGACGAAAGTTTTTACGGTTACCATTAGCATGTACGCTTAAGTCTTGTACGCGTTTCTACCTTAATCTGGTTTCTTATCCAAAGACTTTAGACTAGATCTTAAACGCAGTAGCCTTTCGTACTTGCGTTTGATATAATTCGTAGTTGAAAAGTCATTGTTATCCTAATCGCGGAAGTTATCAGTTTAGGGGTACATATTAACTGAGGTTGGCGTGCATATTATTAAAGTTGTAAATATGGACCGAAATTCCTTAAAAAATTCTTTACAGGTGGCATTCATGTATTTTAAAGCGTATTAGAACTTGTTAACGCTAGTAACAACTATATATACTTGTTCGTGAAATGTAGCATCGCTAGCGTATATTATCCCCATTTCTCACTAATAAAACATTTACTCATTAAATATCTATTTAAAAGCATTCATTGATGTTTCCTTCTTTTTTTTATCATTATCGTTGTTTACCTTAACATGATCTAATTCATATGATATTACGAAAGGTAGACGTTGTACTAGAAATAACTCTTTATTTAGTTATAGGTTTAATAGAAAGTGTATGCCTAAGTTCAAAAGATTACATAGTATTCACTGTCATAACCTATACTTATTTTTGGGAATCATAAGTGGAAACTTGAAGGTTCAACTTCCATTTACTTACAAATGTTGAGAAACGGAATTATCTTCGTATTAAACAAATTATGTGGTTTTTTATTATAATTTTTATATTATTTCAAGTCTTGAAAATGTCGGAAAAGAGTTTGTAATTAATATTTATTATCTTAAATAGCCTGGAGGCTTTGTCACGATAGTCGTTCCGATTGTTCATGGTATTTTTCATTAATTAAAGTCTTTGACTTTGAAATTTGTGATTATAAGGGTAGTTAAATGTCTCCTGGCTCAATGGGTAAAGTTCTTCATTAATAAATGTAGTGGGCTTACGTCTATAATCGTACCTGCCGCAGGAAGCTCCGTTTTGAGGAAAATATTGGAGTAATTAATGATTTTGTGAAAAACTTAAAGGAACTTAACGATTTTGATTTTTTTTTCAAAACTTTAAAAAATGTTTTTTAATTTAATTTTCGATAACGATAACATTAATTTCTTTGACCGCGTTAGCTACCTATGCGTCGTGTATTTTGCCTCCTCTGAATGCGTATTCCAAGTTATTGTATATCGGGATTACACTGCCTAACAAATTAACAGGTTTTATATCTCCGGGGATTAAAATTTTATTTCCGTTTTTAAAGGTTTAATTTGATTAGGGATCATGGAGTGGTACCTTAAAGCATATGTAAAATGGTTAATAGTTATTGATATTTTTCTTTTTTCCTTATTCCTTGTAAGATATAAAGTTAAGAATTTTATAGTTAAGGATCTTAAAAATAATCTTTTAGTTGAGATCATTTTAAAAAGATCTTTATCAATCCATCTAGTGTTTTATCTAGAACGAGAATCTTACGCCTATTAACTTTATCTATTAACTCAATCTTGACGGTATGTTGGATCATTTTCTATATGTTAATTATCCAGTGATTGAAAAACTTACGAAAGTCTTAGAAATCGTAGGTGCTGCTGCCAAAGTCTTTACTAATGTCTTTGTTGAGGATATACTATCTAACATAATTAGTCAGATATTCCTTAATTAAAACCTTATTAGCATATTTAAATACAATAACATTCGTTGTAATATTTTTGAAATGATAGGGTTAAAGGCATCAATTTCCTTCATTTGCTCCTGTTTTTTTATATTCATGTTTTTAACTGATAAGGTAATGTTAATTAAGGTAGTGTAAATACTTACCATTTGAGAAAATAGACTTAGCGATTTTTGAAAGAAATATAATATGATCGCTTAGCGTAATGTGTTTTTTTGGTGTAATTTGAAGATTCTTGGTGTTTTCGCTCATAATAGCTATTTTGACGTATTTTCTAACGTGTTCGATTAACGATTTTGTGATTTTGGGGGAAGCAAGGGTAATGTAAAGGGAAAAAATTGATATAGAGAACAAAGTTAAAGATTGTTTGACGTTAGAGTTTTTGTTTATTGTTGTAAGAGTTTTAGATTTAGCGATTTGCGATGATAGTAGTAACGACTTAACCGTTTACCAATTGTAGAAAACTTGGCAACTTGGTAATCACTTTTTCAATTATTTAAGACTTTTCACGGTTAATATCAATATTTATCCTTAAAAAGCATTTAATGAAGATTTCTTGGAATATTCAACAACGATACTATTGCCAACTCTAGGCTATCGTAAAAACCGAAGCGATGGCGGCGCTAAAAAAAAGCTCTTAAAAGGTTTGTGAATAGCAACAGGCTGACTGTATATATTAAGAGCTACGTGAATAAGCCGCCCGGAAAGCCTAAGCCACGTAACGATAGACAGGGATATACTGGAAAACTGGAAGATTGCCATAGGATTGATAATGGTAATCTGTTTAAGTAATAAAGTTAAAGTGAAGGCTTACAAAGGGTTATAGCGGAAGAAATTTTTATGGGAATTAATAAACTCGGACCTCAGAGAGCTGGAGAAATTAAGACCAAATTAGGTTAGCTTGCATGTAATTTGGTGTAATATAGTATGAAAGTTAATCGGAATTGATAGGGGGTATGAGGTCGCTATTCAGCGCTAACATAAAATATTGGTCAGCCACATTAGCGTGCGCGTATAAACTAAAAAGCCCCCAGTATTGGAATAGTATTACATGAAGTACAGTAGGTCAACTTTACTTACAGTAAAGTTGACTATACTAAACTGTAAGTTAAATGTATTACTTTGTGCAGACTTACCGCATTGAGTATAAGTCGAGTGCAGTATATTGTACTTCACTTTAAGGCACAGGCTAAAAAATTAGCCATACAAATTACAGTGTAAACCGGCTAGTTATCTGCCAAACCTAGAACAATACAACCACCATCTGACCACGCAATATTACTGTTACTTCGACTAATCGAATCGACAACATTGCAATGTCTAATGCCTACCAACAGTTATATTCATTTTGTAGGAGGTTTTTATATCAAGTCAACAGTTTAATTGATATTATCTATTTCTATAGTATCATAGTAGCTTTCAACCCGGCGTAAATGATTATTTTTATTCGAATACTTGTTTGTATTGCTTCAGTTAATTGTAGTCATTATTAATGTTCTTTTATTTTTATGAAGTTGGCCTTTAACTTTTTTTTTTTCATTTTTAAGTGATGGTTTGAAGAAATAGCTCTATGAAAATCATGTGTTAAGGCGAAATGAGATGTAAAATAGACCTAGTCTTGGTAAAAAACTGTATTGAAGTTGATATTCAACTTAAGATAATGTGTTAAAGTTAAATTCTTCGCCAAAAAAGTGTATTTGAATCGATAAAAAAGCTAGAAAAATCCGTTTAAATCAATTTTAAAGTTGAAAAATACATTGAAAGTTATTATTCAGGGTTTTAAAAAGTTCTGTTCGAGTTATCATTAAAACAAAGAACAGTGTCTGAACCTGTTGCATAAATTAATATTCAAGTAACCAAAGTTTTTCTGAGTTTAAATTTTTTTCATTGAATAATTATTTGTTTGTTCATTTAATGTATTTAATTTGTTCTGTATTTATTTGAAAACTTGCGTTATTTATTACATGGGTTTTGCGTTCAGTAGTATTTTAAAGAATCGTAGCTAAAATATCAGCATTTTTGTTTTCCAAACGAATCATTATTTGTGGCGTTTCATATCCTACATTCAATACAAATTGTGAAAATTGTAATTAATTTCGTTCATTTGATATGTTTAGTAACGTTTAAATTACCGGGGAATAAAGTTTTACTGGAAGTTTTGTAACCATATGTTTCTATATTTTCAACGATTATATTCGCATTGAATCATGCTTTATTGTGTTCATAAGTGTTGTTACATTGAAATAATTTATGATTCAAAGTATAACGATTATAAGTTAACAACAAAACTTTATAATAAGTTTTTCAAATATGAAGTTCTATTATTATAACATATACTTCAATGTTTTGATATCCGTAATAACTAGATGCAATTATTCAAATAAAAACGGAAATTAATTATACATATATATTTTAATTTATTAACATAATATCAACTCTCTCACTCACTTAGCAAAAACAGTTTTATGCGTATAATTGTATTATTTTGTAATGCACAGTGGGATTTTTCATTATAGAAGAATTTGTAAAATATTGAACCTTTATTATTATGATTTCAAAGTAATTATCGATGACTTTATGGATATTATAAATCATTATTTTTTCGTTAAAGTGTTTCAATGGAAAAAACTTTGACTTCATGATAAAATTGACAAGAAATACAAAAAATGACTTGAATGTATAAAGTTTTATTCAAGGGTAAACATTAACTAATAATGTTTATCTAGCATTGGCTAGGTGACTGTTGGTTATTTCTTTATATCGACGTGTAAAGAAGAGAGTATGGTATTCAAAGTAGTAAGATAGGTAATATGTAAGAGGGAAAAGAGGCATCTGGAGAGAGCATGCTTCAGGTGAGATCTTATATGCTTCCAACTAGAATGTGGCACTCTATCATGCACTATGCTTACGTGCTCCCTGAAACGTAACACGTTATCATATACTTTGCAAAATTGCTTCCTACAACGTAACACGCCATTATATGCTCTTTAAACATGATCCCCTACACTTACTAACTATACCAATATCTAGTAATATCTTTACTAGTAATCGTTTCTTCTTATGAAACTCCATATCTATAACTTAGTAAGAACTATGTAATCCATCTAAGCTATCAATCGCTTATTGAGTAATCACGGTAATATAAACCATCATCTTTTTTTTAAAAAAAAAGGCAATCCCTCTCAAGATGTAATTATCAATATCAAGTGTTATAAAGTCAATATAAAATAGTATATCGTTATCAATCCAAGTAAAATCTTTTCTTTCCTCCTTAACAACACGCCACAATCTCCAAGGTAAGCTTCTAATAAATGATACGACGTATTCGTATTAATTAATCACTCAATCAATCATTCATACCATGTTCATGTATTTCCGCAGCAAGTCTTAATCATATCACATAGTATACCTCGCAAAAACCGTTCTAAATAACGCCGTTAGGCTCGTTAACGTCGTTTCACTGCAACCGCCGCAACCGCCGCTCGCCGCTCGCCGCTCCACCCCTACCAGTAAGCTGTCGCCTTTCAACTCCCCCCCCCCCCTTCTGCTTCCCCCCCCCCGCCGCTACCATTAATCTCATTTTCTCTCCTACTATTCCTTCTATCTTTCCTCTCCCATCCTCCGCTATATTACAATAGTAGTAATAGTAGGAGCAGGAGCAGGGGTTATCTGAGATAATAAACCTTATATTTTCACTGTGAGTTAAAACTCTGCTATTACCCACAATACTGCCAAAACGTCATAAATACAACATCGGCGAGTTACGGCGTAGTATATAACACTTTACTTTTTAAATTATAATATACTAATTAATTATGGTGTAAACGAGTCAAAAATGGCAGAGTGAATCCGCCGCCTTGAAGCGCGGTTCACTAAGGTACGTTACGAAGCCTTTTTAACGCGTAAATACTGGAACAACATATTAAGGGACGCTTTACCAACCTATTGATAGATACGACTTACGTATCGTATGTTACGTCCGCTTCTACAGGCAAATCTTTCAACGAATATCGCTAAAACAGTGGCGTATCCACGCGTTATTATTGTTACAAATGGGGCGGTAACGAATACACCTTCATACTAGTGGTATAAAGGTGGTTTGCAAGAGCTATTTTATACGTTAGACGTTTTTACGGTAATTTATCTACTTTTCTATTATACAATACGAACTTTTTTTATTCTGTTTACTACTTTAATACATATCAGAACTCGTTTATTCATTATTCATTTATCTAATACACAATACGTGGTTCGAATTTATTCCAGTTATTTAGTATATAATCTGAAGCTTGTAATTGTCGTTAATTTTCCCAATACGTAATCCGAAACTTTATTTATTCGTATACACTCTTCAAATACACAATTTAAGGCTTAGTTTATTGAGACTTTATCCTCTAATATATAATTTAAAACTGGTGCTAATATCTTGATACACTTTAAGCGCGGCTTACAAAAATCGCTCATGCTATTACGTAACACTTTTGCTTACGCCTATATTTCGTAAGCCAGCTCAACGGTATCTTCACTAGGCGTCGTGAGGAGAGCGACCCTAACCATTACCCCCTTCTTAAAAGCATATAGCCTAAGGCTCTGAGGGTGCCTAACCCCTCTCAAGGTGGCTACACTAGTGATAACTTCGATAGCAACGGCGGCAATGACAACAACGGTGACGACGAAAATGATGACGATAACAAAAACGACGAAAAAGTTATTAGTTTCTCCTCCCCCTTTTCGTTTCACAACTCTTAGCTTCTCTATTTGAATGTTTTATTGGTTAAACAAGTTTATATACAAACAACTATACAAATAAAACTACATTACATAAAAATCGCAATATAAGTAGTAAATAATAAATTCAACAAATAATAATACTTTGATAAAGTGAAAAATAACAAATTTATAAAGTAACAATATACTGGTAAAGCCGTCAATAGCCTATTTAGAGAGTGAAATATGCAAAGTGAAGTGGTTAATGATAAATTCAAAATGTACAACGTGTTATGAACAGCCAATAATAAATGCAATACGTAAAATAAAAAGCAAAATCCGTGAAGTATAATAGAAAAGCAAAAGAAATTTTGCCTATTAGGACTAGATTATTCAACTTTTCCAGTAACGTCAGCGAAATAAGTGTAGGTAAAAGGAGCGTTTTTAATACTCTATTCAAAGCGCCCCTTCTTAGTCTTCGCCTCTTCAATGTCTGCATTCAAGGCTTATTTTCGTAATTTATGAACTTTTATCTTATATATCCCCAAATACGAAAATATTTTGTTGCTATTATCAGTAGGAAATTAATATGGCGAAAAGTTGTGGCACTGGTCTCAGCACGTGTGTCTTCATCCATAAGAATCGTATAGTTTGTTATTGTCCTGCATGTTTTCTCTAGGAACGCTATTTACCCTTTTTGGTGCGTTTTTAACGTATTTGAAGGAAGGTTTGTCCATTAAGACGCTTTCTATATACCTTTAGGGATCAGATTATTCCTCTTTTAAAGTGATTTTATCGCATTTCGGAAGGCTATTTCTTATATATCCTTCGGGAACGCCATCCCTATCATCTGAGGAGTTTTTAACCCTTCCGAAAATGCTGTCTTTCCTGACTGGGGAGTGGGTATCTCTATAGGCACCAAATTTCCTATTCGTTAGGTCTAGAGTGTTTTCGATGCGGTCGAAAGAACTATCTCTTATATACCTCTCGGAAACGCTATTTCTCTCGTCTAGAGCGCTTTTGTTTTGATTTAGAGAGCTGTCTTTCACATATCCCTTTAAAATGTTGTTTATATCGTTTGGAGCATTATTATTCTAGTTTACAGGAATATATCTCATATGCCTTCATAGGGTATTATGAGCGTCGTTATATTGTTTTAAGTCGTTTGTAACTCAGTTAGGAGAGCTATTTTTCCTGATTAAGGAGTAGGCATTTTTTAGGTAAAAAAATCTCTTTTTCGTTAGGTTCAGAGTATTTCCGACGTGGTTCAAAAAGTAATTCTTAATATTTAGTGAGTGGGTGTCTTTGTAGGTACCTCATCTTCTCTTTTTCGGATAAACTACTTTTCCATTAATAAAGGATGACTTTTGTAGCCCTTTTATTTTGTATACATACGTGGAGGATTTCCCTTGCAGATTTTCCTTTTGTGAAACCCTAGTGGAAGATAATCTTAACGGCTTTTCCCCTCTTTAAACTCGAGTTTAAATAAGGGATAGATTTTACGTCCCTCTATCATTTTAATTCCTAACGAAAAATTACTCTTGCGGCCCTTTCTCTCTTTTATCTCGAGTAAAGAATGACCCTTACAGTTTTTCCTCCTTTTAAACCCGAGTGGAAAATGATCTTTATGGTTCTTCCTCCTTTTGAATTCGAGCGGTAAATAGCCCTTACATCTTTTCATCATGTTGAATTCGAGTAAAAGATGACCTTTACGGCTCATTCTTCTTTTAAAATCTAAAATTTGAATCTCTTCTTTCTAATAGCAAAAAGATACGTTTATAAAATATGTTGTTATAGTCCAACCTACGAAGGAATGCTAAGTAGGTTCCAAATGGTGTTAAAAATTAAGGTACTAAAGAAAATCAGAGCAGTTTATAGAGGTTCTTTATAAAGAACTTATGTTTACGGTCCATGAACGTTCCTTTACGTGCCTTTGCACATAATTCCCATAGATCGCGCCCAGACTACGCTCGGGCTAGGTATTGTATATCCCGTTACATGAACAGTTACGTAACCAGTAGATTCAATGGCTAATAGCTTGAATCTATAACATACCCTCCCCTTTCTAAAAAAGAACAATACCAAAACTACAATATTCCACCGGTTTAAAAAATAAGTACGAATTGTATCCGTATAGAGCGCGGACTGGACGCGACCCGGGTACGATATTTGTAACGTTAACGCTAAGCTATAACTACATCGTATAACGCACTTGAGAACGCGTTGTATAAAGTATAAATCTTGCCGATCCCGAGCTGTCTACGCCGTGTAACGCGTCTTATAACGCGCTGTATAACGTATAAATCTTACCGATCCCAAGCTATATACGTATACAAAAACGGTCTTTACCGCAACTCGTAACCCCTTTTTCCTCCTTTCTTTTTTCGTTAATCCACCCTTCTTTACCTATTTTCGTTAAATCATTTTGTATTCGCCTAAATTACATCCATTCCTTTAAATCTCCGTTATAATTTCTATGATCTCGCGATCGTTCTCTTACCAGTAATCCCCTCCTTTTAATATAACCGACGTTTTCAATAGTCTTAGTATCAATTATACAACCGCCGAGGCATCTGGTCATGATAACCAACCCTTTTATAAGTTATATTATCTGTTTATACCTTAAGGCCTTTACTATTAACTATATCATTTAGTGTACCCGCATTATAAAGAACCTTCTCGTAGTCAATAATAACGAAAATAAGATTAAACTTCCCCCACTATAGGAAAAGGATACCCACATATCCTATATCAATCGCGAACTAAACTTCGAAATACTTTTGATTTATATTCGCATTTATCTCTCCCAAACATATCGCCTTTACTTTAAGGTATACAGTAAAATAAACTTAAAAATTGATTTTATAGAAAACCTAAGTACGTATCAACCCCCTTCAAAATACCCCCATAAAATGAACTTATTAATATCATTTGTTAGCCTACATATTTTACTACCCAGCTTATTGTAGCTTCTTAAAACGATGCTTATATCCTATTATCTACCCGTAAGTATTAAGGTGATCTATTGGATCATAAACTCGTTTTCGCTCTTACTGTCTCTGAGTTAGTTAACCAGTTCGTTCGCCTCCGCGATGTCGCCCGTATATAAGGCGTCCCGACCATTCCGGCTTTGCAGGCTGCGACGCCTTAGGCCATGCGCCCCTGCCCCACACCATTCTCCTTTATTAGCATCTCCCAGCACCCACTCCACTCCGAGCTATCCGCCTTTATTGGCTTCGCCCAACGCCCGCCCTGTCTCACGTTATCCACCCTCGTTAACGTCTCTCAATATCCGCCTCGCCCCGCACCATCCGCTACCGCCGGCGTTTTCTAACGCCCGGTGCCAATCATAATAAGGATCTTAACATTACTGGCGCTCCCACTCCAACAATTGGAAGTACGATGATAATAACCTATAGGCGAAATTTGATAGATTTTTAGCAGGAGTTAACTTATGGTCAGATAATTACACGAAAAATACGAGCAATATATACCCGGCCCTATATATAGTATTATGATACAGTAATGATGGATTTTCTCCCCTCCTCATTGCTAATATACTATTCCTAGGGTAAAAGCTATTTATCCAATATAAATTTCGTGAAATCTACCCGATATTGAAGTCGAAACGCCGGGTCGTTATACAATAATATATTCCCTTATTTGAATTGAAATTTAATCCAAACCACAATTTACTTATAATTTTCTAATAAAATTGACTTAAACTCATTTTTTCCCTTTTCATCAACTAAAAAAAATGATTATTACCACTTCATGTTTTTATAACTAAAATATCTTCAACTTCAAATTCCTTGTATATAGAATTCCCTGTATCGTCTGCGATAAAAATTGTGTTCGGATGGGTATTGAACAAAAATTAAGAAAAAAAGTGTGTTTATAGCCGTAAGTTTAATTATATTTATGTAAAACACAAGGTTTTTATCAAAAATATTCAAATCAATATTTAATGGATTTAAAACGTTTACTGTACGGTATTGATTATAAAACTAATTGAGTTTTCTTTATTCATATTATTGGATTCAGTATTACGTAAGTTTTACTAAATTTCGCCGCTTATTTTACGTCGTTACACCGGGTATCAATAACAGTTTATGCGTTCTTCCATTAATTACGAAAAATATACTATAATTACGAAAATTAATTCCGTATCTTTATATAAATATGTCAAAAACGTAAAAGCTAATCCGGAAAAAATTATTATAAGCTTTATATACTCATCCACTTCAGGGATAATAAACATTTTATACCTCTCAATTAGTCGATTTATAATAAACCCGATAACCGTCAACTTCCAATTATTTAATATGAATTGATAATTAAAAAATATAATATCCAAGTAAATTATAAAAAGGCGACGATAATCCGTTGAAACTTTTAACCTTTCTTATTTACCCGTTCAGTATCGTTATTTGTTTCTAAATAGAATACCGTCAATAAAAATTACTGAACTCCTTCCAAACAAATAGAAAGTCGTTTGAAAACATTTACCTAATTAGAGTCGTGATCGTGAATAATTAATACGAAGAATATATGAAATTGCTACTATATATCACGAAAACATTCAGAATACACTTCGAAGATATAAACCATATTATATTTAATTAAATTAACTTGAAAAATTGGTTTATAAACTCCAAAGAATGATATAGGCCGCTATAAATAACCGACAAGTCCATCATAAAGTCAACAAAAATACAGAATTAATAACGATCTAAAATAAAAATGGGTTTAAGAAGGATTTATCATAAGGTACGACTAGATTTAATATTGTTATACTACGTATATACTCGATATAACCATCGAATATTAGCGACTATTCCCTTTTAATAGTACTTCCGTTGGAAAACCCGAAATAAAACGATTTTACCCGAACATCTTATAATAAACGAGTCTAAAGTTGGTTATAAAATTTGCGTCGTTAATAATATCCATCTCTTCAGTTGTAAATGACTACGTTAACGTAATATACCCCTAAAACCGATGCCATAATCTATATTTTATATCAAGTATCTTACCTTAACCAGAAAATATCTAACACTCTTGATAATCACTAATAGTCGAACCACGTATAACGAGTCGTTCGCTATACCCTAATCCCAGAATTTCGCTGAAGTATCTGACCTAAAAACAAAGGAATTGCTTGACATTACCGAAGTTAACAGTACTAACGCGGGTTGAGCCCGAGATAATATTGTAGCCGTTGATGCCTTGGTGTTCTCTGACTCACCTTTAAAATGCATATCATCGCAATCCAACAATCAAACTTCCGTATAAACAAATTTATCCGTATGCTTTATTATAATATACGTTTTTACTACATATAAATTTATCTCATCCACAGTTAATATAATTATAAAAATCAGCTGAACAATCCATGTATGTTAAATATTAACCTCGAGTTTATGTTAAAACCTACAAATTAATATATTCGAGCAAACTCCCCAAGTAATGGGCTGGTAACGTGTATAATATTGAAATGAAAAATAAATTCAGCTTCATAAACTAAATGTTCTAGAATTAAACGAAAAAAATTATAATACTTTATAATCATTTCGAATGATAAATAAGGTAGAAACATTAGGAAGGTTCGATAACAAGTTTTTAAATAGTATATAATCGTAAAAGGCTCCTTATTATAAATAGCATAATTATGTTCCATATCCGATAATTATACACAATAATACGTAAACTATTGGCAGGGCTTTAAACGTTGCAACGTTGTCGATTAGATTGGCCAAAGTAACAGTAGTATTGCGTAGTCAAGTAGTGGATGTATTGTTTTAGGTTTGGTAAACTGTTAGCCGGTCTGCATATTAATTTATATGGCTAATTTTTTGGCTTGTGCCTTGATATAAAGTAGGGGTATACTGTACTTTACGTGCATCTAATACAGTAGGCTTATACAAAATAATATACTTAACTTTTAGTTAGTATAGTTAACTTTACTGTAAGTAAACTTGACTTACTATACTGCAATTACTAATATTCTAATACTAGCGGCTTTTTAGTTGGTACGCGTACGCTAGTGTGGTTAACTAATATTTTCTGGTAGCCGTTGAATTGAAATCTCATTAACTATCTAGACGTCTGTTAATTTTAGTGAAATTTCATACCAAATCATACTCATTTGTATTTCATTCAACCCTATTTTCCATTAATTGACCTACGGTTTCAAGGTCCGACTTTATCGGTTTTTATAAAAAGTTTGTCTATTATGGGTTCGTACGAACTTTTCATTTAGTCGTGCCAATTAAACCGATTTCTATCGTTAGTTCTCTGACAATTTTTCATTTCGCTAATATATCTCTGATCGTTACATAACTTGACTTTGTACGGTGGCCTATTAACGTAGCTCTCGATACGTATGGTTAGATTATTGTTATTTACAAACCTCTTAAGCGCTTCATTTCGTGATACCTTCATTATAGAGTTATTAGGATTATCTTTACCGTTAATTTACCGAAACGATTTGATTTCTCTATTTTTGTAGGCTTCGCAGAGTGCTATTACGTCGATTATTAGGCGTTTTTTGTTAGTGGTTCCGAGTTTCGAAGGATATTCGAATAGGTTGTAAAGTCGGTATAAATTATTACCTGGATAAAGGGAATTTTCAACTGCCTGGTAGTAACATCAAGGATTTGTTAATAATATTATGCTTATATTAAAACTTGTTATTATGCCATTATAAAGCTAATACACGTCGTATGATCCTCTTATATTTGATAAAGGTTTAATGAATTAGGTTGTCGATAATGTTGAATTAATCCTTCTGTTTATCTTCATTAACGAGGGTTATTGAGAAGTCTATTAGTAAAGATAAGTTGGTGTTATTTATCAAAGATCTACTTGTAAAAATTATTTCCTTGGCCTTCGATAGATCCATAAAGACTATATTAATCTCCCGGTTTAGGTTTTACATCTGCCACTTAAACCTTTTATTAAGCTAGTTAAAGTTTTTATTTATTAAATCCTACGTTTATTCCGTAATAGATAGGTCGCAGAAGGTTTTCGGTTGGTATAAGGTGGCGATATAACTTTTACGGGTACGTTATTTTGAGTCTCGTTGAGCCTTGGTTATATTAATTTTGTTAATTATCGTTCAATTAGCACCTTAGGTATTCTGGCACCTTAGGTATTCCGGCACAAGTTAAGGCTAATATTTACATTCAGCCTAAGGATTAATGATTAGTTGAAGTTAAGTTGATTACCCTTCATTAAGGTCATAACCGGCTTATAATTTTAAAACTTAAAGTTTCCAATTGAATATTGTTCCGATGCTATAAATTAAATCGTTCTAACGAAAAAGGTATCTTCAATTTCTATACCTATGAAGCCGATTTTTTTATATTATTAACAAATACGGATCTTATATTAAAGACTTTATACCTAGAGCCATTACCTAAAGTGCAATAAGTAGGTTAGGAACCAATGAATGCATGTTTTTGTTAGTCTGTATAGAAGCTAAATATATTCAATTACCGTTTTGAAAAGATAGATAACACGTAATTTCTATAGTAACTTTAGTCAAACGATCCACTATAAATCGGCTGCTAACTGCATATATGCTTAAGTATTATCGAGGCTTTGAAATGTGAATTTACCTTTGGTCTTAGTTAGTAAACTTATTATTAAACTGATTATTAAACGTTAGCTTATTTTCTAAATAGTTGGCGATTACATATAGATTTAGCTTTTACCTTTATTACAGTATTATTAAACGATTAGGAGTGATTTTTCGTACGGCCTCTCGATAGTTTTGCCTTTAACTTTGTAGATAATCTTTAAATTCAGAATCGTAATATTTAAGTTTTCAAGGTTAAAATCGGCTTTAAGTATAAATTGTATCACTTCTAGAGTTAATAGGCTATTAATATCGACTTTATCACTTTTTAAAATGGCTTGCCGAAGGTTTGAACAATGCTCTATTTTTGAAACTTTAGTGTTAATTTTTCGTTATCCTTCCCTTTTCTATTTACCAAAGTAGTATTATAGTTAGGGTCCGATATGTATTTCTTTTCTTTAACACTTCTCTTTTTCAGAGGTCGTTCGCACCAATAACGTTTTATCGGCTTATAGATAACGGGTAAAGAAAGTTTGTATTAGCTCGTTGGCTTAGTTTAAGTGTTTTCATCGTTACGTACTCTAATATAGGGTTTAAACTGAGTGATATAGAAAGTTACAGGTCCATTAACAGTTTTAAAAATACTTGAAAATTGGTGATACTTAGGATTTTTCATAGGCCCTCTTATTTTCCCGGTTCCCGCTATATAAAGACTTTACTCTATAATTGCAAAGCAATTACATTGATAATAGTAAGAATGTTCCCAGTATTAAGGGCGTTGTTAACTTAGAAGCGTGTTCGATTCCTTCCGCAATTCCTTTAATGTTTTATCGTAGGTTACAACTCGCTTTTAGGTACTTGCTAATAACGGAGATTTACTCATTAAATGTAGGTACGCTCCAAAGATAAGCAGCGTTAGCACTAGGCCTTCAAAGCCTATAGTATTGTTCAAGCTCTTTACCTCTATTTCAAAACGTGCCTTTAGATCCGTAAAGCTTTTAATATTTAGCGTAAAAATATTGTATACTTGGTGAAGTAATACATGTATCCTTTTAACCTTTCCAATGATTTAGTGAGATTTTATAGGCACTTATTTGGACTAAGTACTCATTATTCTAGTATTTTCTTCAAATTCCGTTGCTGTAAAATTTATATTAACATGGTAAAAGACGATGTTAGGTAAGCTTCAACATGTGTTCATTTGAAACATCCTTCAAGTTTCCCATTAATCCTTTAATAATAAGGATTTTAAAAACTTTGTTTCTTAAAAAAAGGTTTCGGAATTAACAATATGAAAACCAGGTTTTTTAGTTAAATGAAACATATTAATAGAAACCTTATAATTAAATTGCTTGTCTTCTTTTAATATAAACTTAAATTTTTAAGGGGCTTGGACATACGTTTAATAATGGTAATAAAACTTTTCGATGGCTTTTAAAGAAAAGTATTCTACATTTCTGTGCGTTGAGGATTTTAGGACTTTATATAGCCTATTGATAGCCGAATAATTGAAGCGCTGGTGTAATTAACGTATTTCTGGCCATGTCAGGATCAATACTACCGCCTTTGGACCTTAAATATGAAATTATAAATACCTACATTTAAAAGCAAAAGGAATCCTTTATTATTTTTGAAACAGTTCGTGTGCGTTAACATTAATATTAACATCGACAGTCTTTATATCCTCTTAGTAAAGAAGGAAAGTGATAAGGTACTTAAAGATATGGAACGTAACTAATCCCATGATGGTTTAAATTACCGTTATCACTAATGAAGATAGTTTTTCGCTTAGTCTGGAGTCCATTTTGGCCTTATCAATATCATAACGATTGATTTCAGTGGATATAATCTTTTCCCTCCGCAGTACTACATATTACAAATACCCTCCTATTAAGTACTTTGCTGCCCCTATATTTGATATTATACCTTGAAACATGTAGTCCGCGTAACAATCGCGAAGATTTAAGATATATAAGGGGTTAGAGGGTTTGATTACGGTAAAAGTAAAGGTTTTCACCACTTGAGCGGTATATGAAGGTATAATTCTCTAGTAATTAAGCCGTATTAGAAGCTATAACTTTATGTTATTTAATTTGTTTAGGGGTATTGTCGCCGTTGATTACGTCGTCGCCCTTACGGTTTGTAATATAATCTGAATAATCATATTCGGGAATAATGTGGTATTAAATAAAGTATATTACCTTTTTGTCATTGTGCTCGACCTATAGATGGCGAATGAATCAAAAACCGGGTTTATTTCAAATATAACATTTCTTATTACTATGACAATAATGATTTTTACGGTTAATATGTCTGCTTGAATCTTGGTTTTATTATCGTTAGCGTGGATTTTATCTCCAGTCGAAAGCTTTCGCACTTGATTTTGGGAGTAAAGGAAATTTATAACCGTATTTACGGTCGATGTGATTAACTATTACAAGGGTTTTTCATTTATATTGGGGAAATCACCAGTTTAGGGGTATATACCAAGCGAGTTTGGTATGCGCATTATTACAGGTACGAACGAGGAGAGTAACTAGTCAAAAAAGCCTTTACAAGTGGTATTTGGGCATTATAGAACGTATTTAAACTCGTTAACACCCGTAACAAATACCCGTACCTATTCGCAAAGTATGGCTTTACTAGCTGAGGCTTTTCCCATTAACTACTAATATAATATCAACTTATTAAATATCTGGCTTAATACATTTATCATTGTTTTTCCTCCTTTTTATACTATTATCTTTGTTTACCGTATAGAAACTTAGTTCGTGTAGTATCAGGCAAGGTGGGCATTATATTGGAAGTAAATTTTTATGTTATTGTAAACTTTAAAAGAGTGGCTATTCGAGTTAGACAGGTTATATAATAAATCTTAATATGACTTAAGAGGATTTTAGAAAATAGTAAGTAAAAACCAGATAAAAAAACAGTTATTTACTTACAAATATTCAAAAGGGGTATTATCTTCATATCGAAAAGATTATAAGGCTTTTTTATTATACTCTGTTATATCGTTTGAAATTCCAACGAAATCGGTAAAAAACTTGTAGTTACTATTAAATATTCTGACAAGTTCTGGGGGAAGGTCACAATAATCGTTCTAGTTTTTAGTAAAGTTTCCTTATAATTTATATTTTGGTGCCTCTAAGATACGGTAATAAGGGTATTTAGCGGTTATCTTACATGAGGATTAAAGTCTTATAATAAGATCTGTAATAAGGTTGCTCTCATAGGCAAATCTGTTATAAAAATGTTTTTAAGGAGTTTGGCGATTTTGATTAAAGTGTTCAAAGGTAATAAAGGTTAAAAGGTTTTAAATAATTTGACGATTTTATTTTATAAACTAGTGTAAAACGTTAACATTAATTCTTTTTACTGTATTAGTAGCCGCCGCTTTACGTATCTTACCGTTATTAAGAGCGTATTTCGCGTTATTATGTAAAGGTGTTGAGTTACTAAGTAGGTAAATAGGTTCCTTATCGTTAACGAATAAAGAGATTTAACTTAATTCAGGGTAAAAAAGTGGTTCCTTGAAATATGTTTAAAGGCGTTAAAACTTTTGATATTCTTTTTTTAAAATAGGGGTTTTAAAGGTATCTTTTAAAGTCTGTTGAATCAAAAAAGGGTCTTTGATAACTTATCAAAGCCCTCTTTCAATATATAAATTACTGGATATTGAAGTTTTGCCCCTAATTTTAACTTACTATATTTTTAGCCTTTTTTTTACATATCAATATTCTTGTCGTTGAAGAACTTACGATATTTTCGAAAAGTACGGTTGATGGGGTTAAAAGTTTCGTCTTTGCTTTGGTTGATAATGTAGCTATCGATGAAGTAAACCAGGTGTTTTTCCGTGAAGCTTTCGTTAACGTCCGACCCTTCAAACTTTTCATGGTAATATTTTGAAAAAGAGGGTTGGAGGGCTTTCATTTCCATCATTCGCTTTTAACTAGATTTTATCTTAAAGTTCTAGCTTGTTAAGGACGTATAAGGCGAAGGACTTAGTAATCTTTAGGGGTAGGGACTTGGTGTTTTGGTGTAAAGTTGCATGGGAACTTGGCGACTTGGTGTTAAATCGCGCAACTTGGATTTTTAGCGCTTTTTAGCGATTTTTGGTATTTTCTCTTAGGGTAACAAACATGGTGATTAAAATGACGTAGAAAAAAAAAGAGTAAAGTAATAGTAAAGGTTTGGTATAGGAGGTAAAGTCGAAGGTCATTTATTTTTCTAATTAAAGGTTAATATTGGTAGGCCTTAGACGTTGCAACGTTGTTGATTCGATTGGTTGAAGTAACAGTAGTATTGCGTGGTTAGATGGTAGATGTATTGTTCTAGGTATGGCAGACCGCTACTTAGTCTGCACTGTAATTTATATGGCCAAGTGCTTTGCCCGTGCCCTAGAGTAAAGTGTAGCGTACTGTACTCAACTTACACTCAATGCAGTAAGTCCGCACAAAGCAATACACTTGCAGTACGGTCAACTTTACACCAAGTAAAGTTAACCTACTTCACTGCATGTAATACCATTGCAATACTTTTCCAACACTAGCAGCTTTTTAGTTTGTACGCACGCACGCTAGTGTGGCTAACCAATTCTTTCCGGTTGCCACTAAACTACCTCCTCGTTAACTGGTCAGACCCCTATCAATTCCAGGTGACTCCTATACTGAATTGCACTCAATTGCACTTAAATTGACCCTATTTGACCTCAATTTCTCCGTTACTCCGAGGTCCTAGTTTATCAACTTCTATAAAAAGTTCTTTCACCATAGCCTTTCGCAACTTTAACTGTGTTATTCAAATAGATCGCCATTATTGATCCCCTGGAAGTCTTCCAGTCTGCTAATATATCCTTTTCCTCCATCACGTGATTTGGGCAGCCTATCCACGTAGCCTTCAATACGTATGTTTAGTTTGTTACTGTCTATAAACCATCTCAGTATTTTATTTGACGTGGCTTTCGTTATAATATTTTCAGGATTATCTTTGCCATCGATCTATCGGAACTACTTAATATCCCTCCCTTCGTAGCCTTCGTGGAGTGTCATTACGTCGATTATCAGGCGTTTTTAGCTGGTGGTTCCGAACTTTAACAGGTATTCGAAGAGGCTCCTTAAGTTGGTACAGATTACTACCGAGATAAAGGGAATCTTTAATTGCCTGATGATAAGGTTAAGAGTTTCTTATAACGCTATACCTAATTTAAAGCCCGCCATTATACCGTAGACCTTTAAAGCTAATACGTTTCGTGTAATACTTTTATATTTAACCGAGGTTAAGTGAATTAGGTTACCGATAATATTAAACTGATTTTCCCGCCTATCTTCGTTAATAGGAGTTATTAGGAAGTCGATTTGTAAAGATAAGTCGGTGTTATTTGTAAAGGATCCGTTCGTAAAGATTATTAGCTTATCTTTTCAAAGATCGATTAATACCATATTATTCCCGCAGTCTAAGTTCTATATCTATTACTCCAGCCTTTTATTTGGTCGATTAAAATCTTTATTTATTAGTATTTATAGTTATGCCGTAATGGATAGGTAATATAAAGCTTTTGGTTAGTATAAGGTATTAATATAGTCACCCCGTATACGTTGTTCCAAGTACCATTAATCCCTAGTTTTATTAGTCTTGTCGATTATGGTAAAAATAACGGCTTATCCTTTTTGGCGGAAACTTAAACCAGTATTAACAAAAAGTATACGAATTAATAATTTATTAAAGTTAAGTTAGCTATTTTTCGTTAACGTCGCTACTGGCTTATACTTTTAAAACTTGAAGTCTTCAATCAATTGTTGTTTTTATATTACAAAGCTAGCCGTTCCGACGAAAAGGGTATTATTAGTTTATATACCCACTATAATAAAGTCCTCTTTCTACTTTATTAGTAAGAACTGATCGTAAATTAAAAACTTTATCGTTAGTTGAGATTTAAAGTAAAACTAGTAGGTTCAAAACTAGTAAACGACTACCTTAGTTAGTTTATATAATGGTTTGATACGCTGTATTACCGTTTCTAATAGGTAAACAGCAAAGAGTTTCTACGGCAGTTTTCATAGTATAATCTGTTGTAGATCCATTATTAACTGCATACCAGCTTACGTAATATTGCAGCCATTAAGTGTAAATTTACCATTAGTTCTATCTAGTTAATTCATTGCCAAAGTAACTACTAAGCGTTAGGTAATCTTTTAAATCGTTGGCGATTGCGTAAAAATCTAGTCCTTACCTTTATCGCCGTATTTTTAAACGATTAGCCGTAACTTTTTATAAAGCCGCCCCATAATTTTACCTTTCACCTCGTAGATAATCCTCGACTAAAAAATCGTAATATTTAGGTATCAAAGGTTAAAGTTAGCTTTTAATATAAATTATATCCCACTTCGGGTTAGTAAGCCGTCGATTTCGACCTTATCGCTTTTTTGAAAAGGTTCACCGAAAGTTTTAATAATTTTTTATACCTTACACTTTATTGCGAAGTTTTCGTTATCCTTTTTTTTCCTGCTAACCTAAACAGTATTATAGATACGACCCGGTATATATTCTTTTTTTTTAACATTCCTTTTTTTCGAAAGTCGTTCGCGCTGGTATCGTTATATTAGCTTTTGGAAAACAGGTAGGGGAGGTTTGTGTTAACTCAGTCGTTTAACTTAAGGGTCTTTATCGTTAATAGCCCTAATATTAGGCTTAACCTAAGTAGTGTGAAAAGACATTGAACCTTTAGCAGTTTTAATAACTACTTTAAAGTTTACGATACTTAATATTTCATATAACCCCTCCCCTTTACTCGACTCCCGATATACGAACACTTTACTTTATAGTGGTAAAGTAAATACGTCGATTGTTACAGGCCCGTTTTTGGTATTAAAGGTATTATTAACTTAGCGACGTACCGATTTCCTTCGCAGTTCCCTTAAAGCTTTGTTGTAAGTTATAACACGTTTTTCAATACTTGCCGAAGGTGGAGATTCACACATTAAGCGTGGATACACTCCAAAGACCAGCAGCGTTGGAACCAGGCTTTCAAGGCCTATAATATCGTTTAAGCCTTTTATCTCCATCTATAGGCGTGTCTCCGGATTCGTAATACTTTCAATTTTCAACGTAAGGATATTATACGTTCGGAAAAATAGGGCGTATACCCTTTTAACTTTCCCAATATTTCAATAGGCTTTTATAAGTACCTGTTTAAAATAAATACCTATTATCTTAATATTTTCTTAAAACTCCGCCGCCGTAAAATTGGTACCGGTATCGTAAATGACAATGTTAGGTAAACTTAAGTACGTATTAATTTAAAATATTTTCAACGTTTCCCACGTATCCTTTGTCGAAAGAGACTTTAAAAATTTAGTTTCGTAAAAAGAAGTTACAGAATTAACGACGTAAAAAATAGGCTTATTATCTAGGTAAAATACATTAACAAATATTTTACAATTAAAATCCTTATCTTTTTTTTAATGTAAATTTAAATCTCCGCGGGCGTTAGGTATACGTTTGGTAGTGGTAATAAAGCCTTTTAATAGATTTTAAGGTAAAATATTCCATATCGATATACTTTGCGGACTTTAGGACTTTATAAAACCTATTAATATCTGGGTGATTAAAACGTCAATATAATCGACGTATTTCTGACTTCGTTAGGTTTAATACTACTACTTCTGGATCTTAAAAATAAAATTATAAATGCCCCTACTTAAAGGTGAGTGAAAACCTTTGGCCGTTTTTAACCAGCTTGTTTACGTTAACATTCACGTTAACATTAATGGTTTTCATATCCTTTAAGTAAAGTAGTAAAGAGGTAGGATATTTAAGGATATAAAATGTAATTTTCTTTTTCCAACAGTTTAAACTACCTTTATCCTTAATAACGATAGTTTTTTGCCTATGCTGAAACCAACTTTGGTCTTTTTTATATCGTGAAGATAAATCTTAATAACTATAATACTTTTCCTCTACAATGCTATATACTACGAATAACCTTTAATTAAGTACCTAATGACTTTAATATCTGGCATAATACTTTAAAACGCATGATCCGCGTAACGATTGCGAAAGTTAAAGGTATATAAAGGGTTTGGGATATAATTAGGGTAAAGGTAAGGGTTTTTACCACCTAAACGATATAAAAAGGTACAGTTAGCTCGTTACCAGGCTGCTGTATCGAGAAAAGTATCTTTGTGCTATTTAATTTGCTTAGGGGTATTAACGACGTTAATTAGCTCGTTACCTTTTATATTTACAACCTAATTTAAGTAATTTCATTCCAAAATAGTAATATACTAAACATAATACGTTACTTTCCTGTTATTACATTCGGCGAGGGTATAACGAATTAGCTAATAGCCGGCCTTACTATAAATCCAATATCTTTTACTACTATTACGACAATAATACTTACGGTTGATATATTCGCCTAAATTTTAATAACGTTAGCGTAGGTTTTGCCTTTAATTTAGGGCCGAGGTTAATAGGCCTAACCTTAGGTGTTATAGGCGTAAATACTTATGGTTGATATAATTAACTACCGTAAGGTCTTCCTCTTTTACGTTAAAAAAGTTATCGGCTTAGGTATATATACCGAGCGAATTTGGTATACGTATTATTACGCTGGTAGACGAAAAATTTACCGAGCTAAAAAGACTTTATAGGTGGTATTTGGACATAGTAAGGCGTATTAGAACTTATTAATGCCTGTAATAATTGTCTGTATCTGCTCGCGAAGTATAGCTTCGTTAATGTAAGCCTTCTCTATTACCTTTTGACATATCATTAGCTTATCGAGAATTCAATTAAGAATATTTATTGGTGATTCCTCTTCTTTTTTTCTTTATTATTATTGTATTTTACCACATGGTAGCCCAGTTTATATAGTATTACGTAAGGTGGACGTCGTATTCGAAGTGGCCTTTTATATTATTGTAAATCTCGCGAAATGTAGTGACGTTCGTTAGAAAGGTTAGGTAATAGTCTTTTCCGTGCCCTGTAAGGATTTTAGGAAATAATAAGTGAAAACTAAAAGAGGGTACCTCTATTTACTTGTAAATATTTAAAAAAGGTATTATCTTAGTATTGAAAAGGTTGCAAGGCTGTCTGTTATATTTCTTTATATTATTCCAAATTTTGGTGAAGTCCGTTATTAACTTATAATTAATGTTAAGTATCCTAATAGGTTTTAGAGGAAGTTCGCGATAATTATCTCAGGTTTAGTTATTGTTTTCTAACGGTTTAAGTTTTAAAGGTTTCGAAGCATAGTGTTAAGGGTAATTGCCAGTCGCCTAATCTAATAGGTAAAGTCTTGTAATAGAGCTTGTAATTGGTTCGCATACATAAGGTCCAAATGAAAATGGTTTTTAAGGTATTTGACGATTGTAGTGCTCAGGGTTAATAAGGCCTTACGGATTTTGAAAGGCCTGACGATTTTGCTTAATTAACTGGTGTAGGGCGCCGACGTCAATACCTTTAGCCGCATTGGCAACCCTCATTTCGCGTACTTTTCCGCCGTTAAAGGCGTACTTCACATTGTTACCTGGAGGTTCCTGTATGCCGAATAGATTAATGGGCTTGTCATCCATACGTAAAAAGGTTTAACTTGGCTAAGGGTAAAGGGGAGGTCTCCTAAATCGCGTGTAAAGGCGGTAAAGTTTCTTAACGCCTTTTTCTTTTCCTTTAAGCCGTGGATCTTAAGGGCATCCCTTAAGCTGTACCAAGTTAAATAGGGTTTTTTCCAACCTTATAAAGGTCTTCTCTAACACGTAAATCCCTCAGCGTTTAAATTCTTCCTTTAACTTGGATTTAATAGCTTTCTGGATCTTTATCTACATATTAATAATCCAATTGTCGAAAAACTTACGATATTTATGGAAAATACGGCTGCCGCAGTTACTTTTTTTGTCGTCGTCTTAGTTAACAATATAGTAACTGACAAAAATTGGTAAGATATCCTTTGGTTAAGTCTTCATTAACATTGTCTCCCCCAAGGTTACTATCATAGTGTTTGATGAAGATAGGTCCTAACGTTTCGATTGCCTCTTTCCTGGTAGTGTTAGTAATGGCTTTAAATTGAGCGCCAGGGGCAGACATCTTGACAGGTGTGTAAGGTGAAGACTTGGTGATCTTAGGTATAGGGAACTTGGTGTTTTAGCGTAGGGTCATGTGGGACTTGGTAACTTAGCGAAAGGTTGCGTAACGTAGCTTTCTTAACGCGGCTTAGTGTTTTTGCTTGGAGCAGCGAACTTAACGATTGAAGTGATGTAGGGAGTGAAAAAGAGTAAAGTAAGGGCAAAATTCTGATGTAGAGGCTAAGAGCGATGGTTGTTTAGTGGTGGAGGGCGAAGGTTGTTGTTTGATCGTAAGACTTAGTCGTTTTTCTGCAGTAGTAGCACTCGCATTAGTACTAACTTAGCCGTTTACCAACTTGCCGAACGTTAAGACTTCTGACAGTCAATCTCAATGTCTTCAAGAAAGATCACTGAAGATTTCTTAGTGTTTTCGATAGCGATACCGTCGCTTACTTCCAGGTTGCCGTTGGAGACTGGCGCAATCCAAAAGTCTTTTCTATTTTCTTACCTTTGGGGACTGACACAGTACTAATAGAGGCCCTTCGCAAGAATATTTCCTTTACCCTAGCCGCCGTTGTTGACGTAGAGCGTAACCGGAAAGTAGCTTCTTCTACTTAGCTTATCTGTGCTTAACCTAGCAGACAAGCACTGATCAGTATTGGTGGGCCTTAGACGTTGCAACGTTGTCGATTCGATTGGTCGAAGTAACAGTAGTATTTCGTGGTCAGATGGTGGATGTATTGTTCTAAGTTTAGCAGACCGCTAGCTGGTTTACACTATAATTTGTATTCTCAAGTGCTTGGCTCGTACCCTAGAGTGAAATGCAGCTTACTGCACTCGACTTACACCTAATGCGGTAAGTTCGCACAAAGAAATACACTTGCAGTACGGTCATATTTACACCAAGTAAAGTTGACCTACTATACTGCATATAATACCATTACAATACTGTTATAACAGTTAAAGCTTAAAAGCTATAAGTTGTAGGACTTAGTTAGCTTTATAATAGTAATACCTGTAGTAATATTAACTTAAACGTTTGCTAACTTGCTGGAATTTGAAACTTTTAATAGTTATTTTCAATTTCTTTATGAAGTATCTTTATTGAAGATTTCTTAGTGTTTTCAATAGAGATAACGTTATTACCTTTAAATTACTATAAAAACTGGCGTATACTAAAGGTCTTCTTTACTTATTACCGTAGAAACTGACATAATAGTAAAGGCCCTTCGCAAAAATCTTTTCTTTGTCTTAGCTTCCGTTGTTAACATAAAGAGTAATTGCAAATTAGCCTTTTTCTTTACTTTTAGCTTATTTGTGCTTAACCTAATATGCACTGATCAGTGTTTGTAGAGCTTTAAACGTTAGAACATTTTCAATTCGATTGATCAAAGTAATAGTAGTATTTCGTGATCAAATGATGGATATATTGTTTTAGGTTTGGCAGACTTCTAGCGGGTCTGCACAGTAATTTGTATGGCTAATTGCTTGGCTCATACCCTAGTATAAAGTAGATGTATACTGTAATTGACTTGCAGGCAATACATTAGGCCCACAAAAAACAATACACTCAACTTGCAGTCAGTATAGTCAAATTTATTAGAAGTAAAATTAACCTACTTCACTTCAATGACTACTATTCTAAGATAATCAGTTTAGAAATATCGTTTTGACTACTTTTCAAGAAAGAAAATTTTAATGTTATTTACGGAAAATATATTTCTACTACCTTTAACTAATTCAAATCCCAATATATTAAAGTCGGGGCTGTAATGAATACTTATTTCAATTTTTACAAAACATATCCATTTTAATCTATTTCAATATATTGGGTTTCCTACTTTGTAAATCAAACATAAGAGTTAGCTAACTCAGAAAACTTGTTAACAAAGTTTTGATAAAAATTAATCAAACTTAAAAAACTCCTAATTTTTCGAATAATACGTAAAAACTCATATTTACAAACGGCCTAGATTTTTTCGGGGTCGGCCCGATTACCTACGCCGGTCGTTACAATAAAACCCAAGTATTCTACCTCCTTGACCACAAATTTATATTTATTCAAATCGAAATTCAACCTAATATCTCCAAGATATCTGAAAACCACGTAAAATCTGACTATATGATCCTATTCAACACCATTGAAAAATTAAACCGTCGTTCAGGTAAATCGTAACAAAATCATTCAAAATACCCGTGAATATATCAACCCTATACACCTCTTAAACATTTCAAATCTCTACGCGAAGAAGGTTTTTTAAGGTATTATGCCGAACATTTGGGCAATACGATACTTGATAGGAGGCTATTTGTAATACGTCGTATTAAAAAGAGATCAGAATACGGCTATAGAACTTAACCATACGGATACTGGTAAAACGAAGGTCAGCTTTAGCCTTAAAAAGATATTTTTTTACTAGAATCAACGATTATAACTATTATCGTTAATACTATCATTTTTCTTCCCATAATACAAGTCCCTTATCCCCTTCTTTCTTCAACTTAAAAATGTAAAAAACTTGGGCATTAAAGTTAACTTTTAAACTAATAAACTAGTTGAAATTAAGGGTAATAAAAGGTTTCCATTTAACCTTAAATAGAGGCATCTCTGATTTTACTTTTGAAAGCAAAAAGTAGAAATATTAAAGTTAACGAAGTCTAAACTTCGTTAATTACATCGTATATTGAACTAACCAACGACTAACAGACTTTATAAAGCTTTGAAGTCAACTCATTACGAAAATGTATGCATACTAAAGCTAAAGGTAATTAAAGAAAACTTTACCTCTATTACCCAATATACTCTCAAAAACCCTTAAAATTCAATTTTACGCTAAAAAAATCTAAACTTTGACTTTAGGGTCTTCGTAAACGTGTTTTACCTTAACTACAAGCTAATACTTCAGGTTATAAAATCGGCCGCGGCTTTTTACGGCGCTAAGTTCCTTGATACCATTTCGACAATATAATATAAGAATCACTACGTAATTTAAAGATTAACAAGTATCTAAGGCCACCAGAATTATTAATCTACAACACTGATACTAAATTCATTATAATGAAGTTTGAAGCTAATATTAAGTTGATAGGAATTTAATATAAATAAATTTCCGTTAATCCTTATTAAGATATCAGTAAAGTCGAAAGGGCTTACGATATTTTACTAAAAGTCTACAATATTCTCACCTTAGAAATCGAAAGTTTTACAAGTTATAAAATATAGCTTTAAATAACGGTAAAAGGCTTTAGCTATAATATTAACCCTAAAGACATTATACCAACTTTACTAGTATTTAAAGCCTATTCACATATAAAAATAAAGTTGCCACCATCGTTGAATACCTAAAAACGTGTCTTGGCATATGGAAAAACCCTAAAGAAACCCAACAAAAAATCGGTATACCGTTAGGTCAAAGACGCCTTTAATATCAAAAACTTACCATCGATAACAGACGTGCTATCACTACCCCTTTAAAGTAACGTCCTTTCGTGGCTAAAGCTAGGAAAATAAGATAGGTCGTATAGGATATTAAGTATTACTAACTCAAAAATATTAATTGAAACTGTTAACGACTCTATCATTTTTTGAACGATATGAATTAATTCTTATAAAAGCTCCCCCAAGTTCAATAAAGATTTTAACGTTAATAAACTCCTAGTCGAACAGATTAACTAATATAATCCTCTCGAGCCGATAGTTAATAAGCCAATAAAACGTCGACAGTATGAAGAACAACTAAAAAAGTATACATATTGAAAAGGAGGACAGTAACGAATATTACAAACCTGGAAAGACATATACAACGATATGGGTATCTTAGAAAGATAAGTTTAACGGAGAACTTACCCTAAAGCTACGTGTTGGACGCATTATTATTATACCGGACAAACTTTTTAAACAACTATTCAGTAAAGATTACTAGCCTTTTTACACGACGGGTTATTTAACTTATACAGTTCACGCAATTTTAAAGCCAAGAATTTAACATTTTTAAGTTCAGGATAATTTACGAAGTCAAAGGTAAAAAAATGAATCAGCTATATAAAAAGTTACGGTTTATTTTTTAAGGGTACAGCAATAAAGTTAAAAATGAAATTCTTATTTAATCGCCTATAATCCAGAAAAATGAGCTAACGTCTAATCGTTACGATTGTTACTAATATTATTGTTTACGTAAATAATAGGTTCATATTTAATAGCCGGGATATAATGTAAACGTATACGTAATCTACCATTCATTTTTAGGAGATTATACTATTAAAACTATCGAAAAACCTAAAGGATAGGTTTCTATCTAGCACGGTAATACGTTATATTAAACTTTTATATAGACTGATAGAAACAGGCTTTTATTGGTTTTCAACGTATTAAACGCAATTTAGAAATCAGTTAGACATAAAAACTTTAGTATTTAACCCATGATTACTAATTACGAAGGATGAAGACTTCGGTATCGTGGGTATATAAATTAGATATACCTTTTTCCTCGGAGATACTACGTTTATAGCGTCGAAATAACGTACTATCGAAAGGTTAGGTCTTTAAAAGTATAATTTAATCGAAATGTAAGCGAAAATTATATAAATTAATATTAATGGATAGATAATCCGTATCCCTAGTATTCAGGTTAATGGCGGCACTTATATTAACCTACGTTAAAAGGGGTAATTTACGAGCCTAGTGATTAGTAATAAGGCTAACAAGGTCAACTCACAAAAATACCTGAATCAAAGGTTATATACGGCCTATATTTCCACATTATGTTAACCGAAAGTGTTTTATAACCTGTTTATTACAGCAAAAATACAAGATTTACAAAACGAGGACTTTAAAAAGTTAAACAAAAGGATTTAATATAAATTAGATTATTTAGAAAGAAGAATCAATATTATTTCAGTAAATCCAACGAAGGCGAAGTAAATAATCTTTTCGGGCGGGTTATTTGCTAATAATACTAACCTTATATCGTAAATTAGGTTTCTTAAAATGTTCGTTAACGAGGAAAGTTTTTAAAGGAAATTTATTATTACCGGAAACCTCTTATATAGGATATCCATCGAGTGTAAACATGTAATACGAAACATATTAGCTTTAAAAGTTTACTTTATAATGGCAGACTTTAATATCGGCATGGTAACTAATGGCACGTTAAAGATTATCACTAAATAGCTAGGATTGCCTCCGATACCTGTAATAGTACATATAAACTCCTGAAGCCTTTACAAATACCTATCGAAGTTAGATACGACCAATGAAAAACTTTTAATAATAAATATAATAGCTTTAAGAGAGGCATATAAAGCATGGGATCAACGAGTTACGGTAGATTGACGGTAAAGATAACCCCGCCGACTCTATAATTAAAACCATACCCAATAACGCCCTAAAAAGGGTTATTGATAGTAATACGCTAACCGTGCGAATCTAAAGCTACGTAAACCTCACATTACATAACATAGAATAACAGGGATGCCCTGGAGAACTTAAATACTAGTAGGGTAGTAATGTTAATGACAACAATAGAAAAGGTGTTGATAGTAATGCTAATAGGTTAAATTACTAGAAAAAAGTACGCAAATTGTAAAATAAGTAATAAATATAAGTCTATTGTCAAAGACCTACGCACGGGATTTGAGAAACAAAGGGCTCGGAAATAGAAAGTAAAGGGCATGTTGGAATAATATTACATGCAGTACAGTAGATCAACTTTACTTGCAGTAAAGTTGATTATACTGCAAGTGTATTACTTTAAGGAGACTTACCGCATTGGATGTAAGTCGAGTGTAGTATGCTTCACTTCACTCTAGGGCACAGGAAAAAAAATTGGCTATACAAATTACAGTGTAGACCGGCTAGCGGTCTGCCAAACCTAGAACAATACATCTACCATCTGACTACTGCAATACACCTGTTACTTCGACCAATAGAATCGACAACGTTGCAACGTCTAAGGCCTACCAACAATAATGAGTGCTTGCCTATTAGGTTAAGCACAGATAAGTTAAGTAAAAAAAGAAGCTATTCTCCGGTTACGCTTTAAGTTAAACGACTGTTGTGGTAGAGGAAAGATTCTTGCGAAAGGCCTTTATTAGTACTGCGACAGTCTTCCAATGGCAGGAGAATAAAAAAGACTTTTGGTTTGGGTTAGTTTTTCAACGGTAATCTAAAAGTTAGCGACGGTATTATTATTGAAAAACACCAGGAAATCTTTATTAATTTTTTTTAAAGACGTTAAGATTAATTGTTAGAAGTTTTAAAGTTCGGCAAGTTGGTAAACGGCTAAGTTAATACTACTACGGGTGTTATTACTGTAGAAAAACGACTAAGTTCATACGCTAAATAACCATAACAAATAACCTTCACCTTTTACCACACCCTTTCGCCCTTAACCTACACCAATAACGATCTTCGACCTTATCTTTTATATCAAACCTTTGACCTACTTCACTCTTTTTTACTTTTTACGTCATTTTAATCGTTAAGTTCGTTGATTTTCGCGAAAATACCAAGTTACGCCGAAAAAGTTACGTCACACGACTCTATGCTGAATCGCTAAGTTCTAGTTAAATTCATACGCAACTTTACTCCAAAATCACCAAGTTTTTCGCCTTACAGGCCTATTAATATATTTTCCGTCAACGCTCACTTTAATGATATTACTAACTATGTTAGAAAAGAGGTAATTGAAGCGCTCGGAACTGTTTTTACTAAATTTTATGACGAATAGCTTTGGATTACGAACGTTAAAGAGACCTCTAATGAAGTTTACTTAACCAATTACGTTGGCTAGTATATCCTCGAGTCTGACGCCGGTGAAGAGTTTGGGCGAGGCGCCCGCGTTTTCTAAGACTTTTTCGAGTTCTTCAACCACTAGACTTCTGATATGTGGAAGATAATCTAGCGTGCGGTTAAGGCAAAGTTGAAGAAAGAGGTTACACGCCGTAGCATCTATATTCCTAACAAAACATTAGTAGGACTGGCGGAAACCTTTTTCTAATTGGCCTAATAGGAAGACTGCCTTTAAGATCCTGATCTTTAAAACCTTTAGATAAAAGAGAAAGGTATTGAGGGATTTTAACGCCCATATGAACGTTTTAAAGAACCTATAACCTACCCTTAAATAAATTAAGCCTCTTTACGCGTTAGCGATAAAGAACTTGTTAACTTACTTAGCAGTTTAGTATCGTTACGTGATAGCGCGGAGTATGCTCTTGTCATCAGTAGAGCACATGAAGCAACGGCCGCCAATGCGGCTAAAGGTATTAACATTGATACTTTTCATTAGTTAATTAAACAAGATTGTTAGCCCCCCTGAAACATTTAAGTAACTATCGCCCTTTAGTAATTTAATTGGTAAGATCTCTAAAAACCTTTTCCCTTGAAATTCGCTTACACGCGCGAACTTACTACAGATTCTACTATACGGTTTTACCCTTCGAGCTAGGCGATTAGCAATTACCCTTAGCACCGTGTCTCGGAAGCCCTAAGGCTTAAATTACTAGGAAACACTACTTAAAGCAAGGATGATTATCGTGACCTTTTCCCCAAACCTGTTAATATGGTTAATATTAATTAGAAACTTATGACTAATTTTGCTAAGATCAGGGATAATATAAAAAATTATAACGGGAAGCTTTATAACTTCCTTAATACTAAGATAATTCTCTTATTAAATATATGTAAGTAGATGGAGGTTTTACCATTTAGTTTATACTTACTATTTTTGAAAAATCCTTATAAATTAAGTCAATAACTACTACTTCACCTTCTTAACGAGCGCCACTACGTTTCATAAGACTTACGATAATATAAAAGGCTATTTCGAATACGACGTCCACCTCGTATAATATTATATAGACTAGGCTAATACAAGGTAAACTATAATAATGTCAAATAAAAAAGGAGAGAAATTACTAATAAATGTTTTCAATTAAATGCTTAATAAGTTATTAATGTATTAAAAGGCAATGGGGAAAACCTACGTTGGCTATGCTATACTTCGCGAGTAGGTACGGGTAGCGGTTACGGATGTTAGAGAATTTGAATACGCTTTATAACGCTCAGATGCCACTTACGAAGGTTTTTTTAGTTAGTTGCATTTTTCGCTTGCTACCGTGATAGCACGTATACCGAACTCGTTTTGTATGTATTCCCATGCCGGAAACTTTCTTAACGTGGATAAAGAAGATCTTACAGTGGTCAATTATGTCGATCGCAAGTACGAGCGTTTATAACGCCTAAGGTTTGGCTTATCGACCTCGGCCTTAAACTAAAGGTAACACTTATATTGGCGCTAATAATATTTAGGCGGACTTATTAACCGTAAGCATTATTGTCGTAATAGTAATAATAAATATTAGATTTGTAGTAAGGCTAATTATTAGTCAACTCAACAACCCCCCCACCAAGTGTAACAATAGGAAAGTAATGTATTACGTCTAGTAATTTATTACTTCAAAATAGGATTACTTGGATTAAGTCGCGGACGTTAAAGGATATAAGCAAATAACGTCGTTAACGCTTCTAAGTAGATTGAGTGGTATGAAGATATTGTTTATGTACGGCGACTTAGTAATTAGCTGACCATGCCTTGTTATACTGTTTGGGTGGTAAAAACCTTTACCTTTGCTTTAACTATATCTTTTCTCCTTTACAAATTTTTAACCTTTGTAATCGTTACATGGATTACACGTTTTGAGGTATTATATTAGATATTGGGGCAGTAAGGTACCTAATAAGAGGCTATTTGTAATATGTAGTATTACGGAGCGAAAGTATTACAACCACTAAGATTAACCGTTATAATGTTGGTAAGGTCAAATTTGGGTTTATCTTAGGCGAATAACTATCTTTACTAAGAATGAAGGTAGTTTAAATTATTTCGAAAGTGATTATGTTTTTCATCTTTATGTCATTTACCCTTTTCCTACTATAATTAAAGGATATCAAGACTTTCGGCATTAACGTTAAAGTTAATACAGACAAGCTGGCTAAAAATGACCGGAGGTTTTTACTTGTCTTCAAGTGGGGGTATATATGGTTTTATTTTTAAGGCCCGGAAA
Organism: Anisogramma anomala; assembly: GCA_038502455.1. NCBI lineage: Eukaryota > Fungi > Ascomycota > Sordariomycetes > Diaporthales > Gnomoniaceae > Anisogramma > Anisogramma anomala. The sequence goes on along the minus strand of JASMMZ010000004.1, from coordinate 12,028,677 downwards.
TAGTGGTGTTAAACCTGACGGAGCCGGAAATACGTTAATTATACCATCGTTTCAATTACCTAGCTGCTAACAGGTTATATAAAGTCCCAAAATCTGTGGGGTATAACGATGTAAAATACTTCTCCTTCGAAGTTATTAAAAAGCTGTGTTACTACTGTTAAATATATATCTAAGCCCCCCGGAGATTTAAGTTTACACTAAAAGATGATATGAACTTTAACTATAAGATATTTATTAATGTATTTTACTTGGATAATAAGCCTGTTTTTTACGCCTTTAATTTCGTAACCTCTTTTAACGGAGTTAAGTTTTTAAAATCCCTTTCGGTAAAATATACATAGGAAACTTTATAGATACTATGAATTAATACGTACTTAGGTTTATCTAACGTGGTCGTTGAAAATACCGGTACTAATTTTACGGCGGTAAAGGTTTAAAAACATGTTAAAATAATTGGTATTTAGTATAAACAGGTACTTATAAGATCCAATTAAAGTATCAGAAAGGTTAAAAAGATATACGCCTTACTTCGCCGAACGTATAGCATTTTCACGTTGGGAATTGAAAGTTTTACGAATTTAGAGGCACGCTTACAGATAGAAATAAAAGGCCTTAATGACACTGTAGGCCTTAACGGTATAGTGTTAACGCTTTTAGTATTTGAAGCGTACCTACGCCTAAAGAATGAATCTCCGCCTTCGGTAAGTATTTAGAAACGTGTTGCGGCATATAGCAAAGCCTTAAGGGAACTGCAAAAGGAATTAATACGCCTTTAAATTAATAACGCCCTTAATACCAAAAACGGTACCTCAACGATCGACGTACTTTCTTTGCCTTTATAAAGCAAAGTCCTCATATAACGGGAGCCAGGTAAATCGAAGAGGATATATAATATATTAATTGATATAAACTCTAAAATAATTGTTAAAATTACTAACGGCCTTATATCTTTTCGAACCGCTTAGGTTAAGCTTTACATCAAGGGTACTAAAGATAAAAACCCTTAATCTTCTAAGTAAAGCGACCAAACTAATACGAACCGCCTTTAATTGTTATTAATAAGCCGATAAAACACCGTCGGCGCGGGAAATTCCCTAAAAAGAAGGATAACATAAAAAAAAGAAATATATACTGGGTCGTATTTATAATATTGCTTGGGTAAGTGGGAAAAAGAAGAATAACGAAAACTTAGTAGTGAAATTTAGGGTATAAGGGATTATTAAGACTTTTGGCAAACCTTTTGAAAAAAGCAATAAGGTCGAAATAGACGGTTTACTAATTAGAAGAGTTATATAATTTGTACCAAATACCGACTTTAACCTTTAAACCCCCAATGTTACGATCTATAAATTAAGGATTATCCACGAGGTTAAGGGTAAGACCACGAGGCGGCTGTACGAAAAGTTACGATTAATCTCTTAAGGATACAGTGATAAAGGCAAGAACTAGATCCTTACGTAGTCGCTAACGATTTAGAAAATTAACTAGTGTTTGATAGTTACCTCAATAACAAACTTATTAGTTAAGACTAAAGATAAGTTTACATTTAATAGTCGTAATATCAAGTAAACCCATATACAATTAGTACCGGATTTATAAAGGATTATACTACTAAAATTACCATAAATTCTATATGTTATTTACCTTTTAGAAACGGTAATAAGGTATGTTAAACCATTGTATAAATTCGTTAAGGTAAGTGTTTACTGGTTTTTAACCTATAAGTTGCACTTTAAGTTCTGGTTAACGATATATTTTTTAAAATACGACCCGTATTTTTTAATAAAATGAGAGAGAGAATTTTATATAATGGGTATATAAATTAACAATACTTCTTTCGTCGGAACGACTGACTTTGTAGAACTGGAATAACAAGCGATTAAGGACTTAAAGTTTTTAAATTATAAGTTAGTAACTACGTTAACGGAAAACAACCAACTTGATTTTAATAAATCGTTAATTCGTATACTTAGTGTCAATACTGGCCTATGTTTTCTTTAAAAGGGCTAAGGCGTTATTTTTTCCATAATCGATAAGACTAATAAGGCTAAAACTCCACGGTACTTGAAATAGCGTATACGGAGTAGCTATATTGCTATCTTATGTCAACTGGAGGCTTTTTACGATTTATCTATTGCGGCACAAATACAAATACCAACGGATAACGACTTTCATCGATTAAATAAGAGGCTGAAGTAGTAGATACGAAACCTAGACCGTGGAATTAATATGGTGTTAATCGACCTTCCAAAGGCTAGGTAAATAATCTTTACGAAAGGGTTATTTATAAATAACACCGACTTATATTTACAAATCGGTTTCCTAATGACTTTCGTCAATAACAATAGGTAAGAAGACCAGTTTATTATCACCGGCAACCTAATCCACCAAACCTTCGTAAAGTGTAAAAAAAATATATGAAATATGTTGGCTTCAGAGGTTTATAGTATAATAACGGGCTTTAATGTAGGCATAGCACTTTGGGAGACCATTAATCACATTACCAAGCAGCTATAGATTCCTCCTATCCTGGTGGTGATTTGTACCGACTTAAAGAGCCTCTTCAAATGCTTTTTAAAACTCGGAACTACTAGTAAAAAGCGCCTGATAACCGACGTAATGGCACTCCGTAAAGCCTAAGAAGGGAGTGAGATTAAAGAATTCCGATAAATCGATGGTAAAGACAACTCCGCCGATGTCATAACAAAAGCATTACCAAACAAAGCCTTAGAAAGTTTTGTAAATAGGAACAAACTGACTATACGGATCGAGGGCTACGTTAATAGATCGCCTAAACATCTCGGATCACGTGACGGCGATTAGGGATGTATTGGAAAACTGGAAGATTTCCAGGAGATTAATAATAGTTTATTTAAGTGGTACAGTTAAAACGGAAGCTTGTAAAGGTTTAAAGCGGAAGAACTTTTCATAGAAGCTGATAAACTTAAACCTCGGAGCAGCGGAGCAATTGAGGCTAAATAAGGTCAATTTGCATACATTTAGATACGGAATATACTGGAATTGATAGGGGTCTAGCCAGTTGACGAAACGGTAATTTAGTGGTAACTGGAAAGGATTGATTAGCTATACTAGCGTACGCGCACAAACTAAAAAGCCGCCAGTATTAAAATAATATTACATGTAGTGCAGTAGGTCAACTTTACTTACAATAAAATTGACTATACTACAAGTGTATTGCTTTAAGAAGACTTACCGCATTGGGTGTAAGTCGAGTGTAGTACGCTACACTTCACTTTAGGGCACGGGACAAGAAATTGGCCATACAAATTACAGTGCAGACCGGCTAGTAGCCTGCCAAACCTAGAACAATACATCTACCATCTGACTATTGCAATACACCTGTTACTTCGACTAATCGAATCGACAACGTTGCAACGTCTAAAGCCTACTAACAGGGCCATAATTAATATTAATTGCTGTATAGATTGATCAAAATTAACTGGGGTTTGGCTCATTAATTAAAGAGGGGCTTCAGAGGTTGCAATCAATTAATAGCAGGCTACGTTATCGTGCAGGCATAAAACAAAAAGCCGCTAGTGTTAAAATAGCAGTCAAATGCAGTAAAGTTAAGTTAACTAAACTGTCAGTTTAGTTAATTGAACTAACTGCAAATTGGCTCTAGTTGGTAGGCCTACACTGCAAGTGTATTAAAGTAGGTGCTAACTTCAAATTGTAGCAAAAAACAAAGCGTTTAGCCATACAAATTATTGTAAAGGCTAGCTAACGATCTGCCAAAATTAGAATTTACAACTTAACCACAACCATTTTCAATGCAGCACTAGTTACTTCGACTATAGTTATTCAAATCGACAACGTTGCAACGATAAAGGCCTACAAATACCCCGTACATTATACTCCCATGAAAATCTGGTCGTCAATCTAATAAAAATATATTCTATAATACCACAAATATCCTTCAACTTGAGGAATAATATTATCGTATCAACTACTGACCCTTTTTTATTATTAATCACTAAATGATTTCCACTAATGTCTAAAATAACCTGTTGATATTATATCCCGCGCCATTCGGGAAATAATATATACTAATATCTAATTCGACCATCTATAAATATTCACGCGAAACTTAACCATACAGGGAATATATATGTTCCACCATAATGTTAATACTTTATCCACATTTCGAAAATATAATAACAAAATTGACTTTATCCTTAACCTGTTGGTAGGCTTTTATCGTTGCAATATAGTCGATTCGAATCACCATGGTCGAAGTAACTGGCGCTGCATTGATGTTGGTTGATTGATGTGAGTTGTAGGTTCTAAGTTTAGTAGACCACTGGCCGGTCTGCACGCTAATTTGTATGGCCAAACACTTTGGCTATGCCCGACTTTGAAGTGGGTACCTACTATACTGCACTTACAATGCAGTGTATTAAAATCCCACAAACTAGAGTTAATTTGCAGTACGTATAATCAACTTTACTGCAATTAAAGTTAACATGGCCATACTGCATTCGACTGCTATTTCAATACTGGCGGTTTTTTTGTTTTGTGCCTGCACGCCAATGTAGCTTGCCATCAATTGGTAGCAAACTTTGAAATCTCTCCTTAATCCATAAGCTAACAACAAGGCAAAACCATTTCAGTTCCGATTGATCTGTATTGAAATTAATAATAATTACTGCCTTTTATAGCCTTTTTGCTCTACCCTTCCGAGGTTTCCGTTTTTTAACTCCCATACACAGGTTTTTTGCTATAAATCTATACGTATCACATATTTCACCACTTACGTACCTTTTGCCAGTTGTTTAACCTATTGCCATCGTTACTATTACCTTGGTTACCCTAACAGTCTTTTAGTTTGCTAGGGAAACCCTATTCCCTTACATTACTTGTTGGTTAGTTTACGTAGCCCTCGATTCATACAGTTAGCGTATTATTGTTCACAAACTTTTATAGGGTATTATTAGGTGTGGATTTAGTTATGGCGTCAACGGGATTGTTTTTTCCGTTAATTTACTAAAACTTGTCGATTTCATAGGCTTCATCTGCTTCTCTTAAAGCTATTACGTTTATTATTAAACCTTTTTTATTGGTCGTGCCCATCTTTAATATGTATTCGTAAAGGCATCGGGAATTTGTATATACTACTATTAGTATTGAAGGTAGTTCCAGCTATTTGGTAATAAGTCTCAGTATACCGCCAACTACTATACCAATATTAGAGCCTGTTATTATACCGTAAACCCCTAAAGCCAATACGCTTCGTATTATACGTTTATATTTAACGGATACCCAGTATATAACCTTTCCAGTGATTATAAACTGCCCTTTAAACCTTTAATTGTTAACAAGTATTATTAAAAAGCCTATTTACGATGTAAGGATAGTATTATTGACAAATAGGCCGTTCGTAAAAATTATTAGCTTCACCTTCGTTAAATTTACAAAAACCATATTGATTACTGTTTTTACGTAATCCAGTTATCATTAAATCCTTTTATTTTGTTTATCAATATTCTCGTTCTATAGGTCCTGTGTTTATTCCGTAATGAAAAGGTCGTGCGATATTTTCGATTGGTACGGCGTGGCGATATATTCCGTACGGGCTTTTTATTATAGGTTTGTTTATAATCTTGCCCTGTTTGCCTTATTGATAATCGTTAGGCTTATGGTTTGCTTTTTTTTAGTGTAGGCTAATACAAGTGCCGTTTTTAGCTTTAATACTATAGATGCGGATTAAAGATTTATTAAAGTTAAATTGTATGCCTTTAGTTAATGTTTCAATTAGTTTACATTTTTAAAGTACAAACTTTTCGATGGTACGTTTTTTCGCCATTATGAACCTAATATTTCTCAAGAAAAATAATATTATTAGTTTACATACCTGAGATTTTAAAGTTTTGACCGTTTGTAATTAATAATTATGGGGTAAACGTTAAAGTTTTTAAATCTAGTCTTTTTTTAAAGTGCGTCTAGTACATCAAAAACCAATATACACCCCTTTCAGCTACTCCATATAAACGCTTGATACAGTGTATTACTGTGCCGGCCAAAAACTTATCAGTTAGTTTTTTCGGTAGCTTTGATAATATAATCCGCTGTGGATTGGTGATAAATTACATATACTCTTGTGTAATGTCGCGGCTACTAAATGTAAAGTAACTTTTTACTATAATGGTCAAATTTGTAATAATTACGATAATCAAACGTCAACTGATTTTTTCGGATAGTAAGATATGAAATAAATATCCAGTTTTGGCTTTTATTAACGTATCCTTAAGCGATTAGCCGTAACTTTTTATACGGCCGGTTTGTAGTTTTACCTTTAACCTCGTAAAATATTTTCGACCTCAAAATAATAAAGTTTTAGTTTTCGAATTATGTTAACATTACAAATTGTATATCTCTTTGTAAAATAAGGCTATTAATATATGCTTAGTCGTTTTCCCTAAAGGTTTTGCTCGGTTTGTTAATAATACTTTCAGCACGTAGTTTAAGGGCAAGTTTTCCGTTAAAATTCCCTTTTTGAAATAACCACGCCGTTTTATATACCATTTTAGGTCTGTAATCCTCATAAATATCCTTCTCTTTAGTATATATCCTCCTCTTAGATAGTTTTCTACGCTATCGACGTTTCATTAGCTTGTTAATGATAGGCTCGGGAGGGTTATATTAGCTGATCCATTCGGTTCGAATTTTATCAACGTTAGTATTTTCATTAAATTTAAAGGATCTTTTACGCGGCTTGACCTATATAATTGACAAATTTACGAGACCGTTAGTAATTTTAACCACTACGTTCGAGTTAGTAATACTTAAAATTTTATACAGCTTATTCCATTTACCTGGTTTGCGTTACGTAAAGACTTTACTTTAAAAGAGGAGGGATGACACGTTTGTTATTAATAATTCGTTTTTAATGTTAAAGTTATCTTTAATCTAACAGCGTACCGATTCCTTCCTCAGTTCCTTTAAAGATTTATTATATACCACAAGATGCTTCTAAGTGTTTAGAAATATTAACAACTTAGTTGTTATATATTGGTGAGCTCTAAATACTAGTAAAGTTTATCAAAGTTTGTCAGAGTTAATAGTATTGTCAAGACCTTTCATCGCTATTAAAAGCCGCGTTTTCTAGTATAAAGATATTATAAGCCTTTCTTAAAAGTATATATACCATTTTAACTTTGCCAATACCCTAATAAACCTGAACAGGGACTTGTTTACCCGAAATCACTATCGATTTAACATTGACTCAAAACTTTATTATAGTAAAGTTAGTTTCAGTATTGTAAACTAATATATTTAGTGGCTTAAGGTACGTGTTGATCCACAAAGTTCGTAATGCTTTACATGTTACTTCACCGTAATATTTATAAGAAACTTAACGCCGTAAGAAGTCGAAATGGAATTTATAACATATAATCCTAGTTTGCTGTCCAGGTAAAATACGTTTACTAAAACTTTCAAGTTAAAGTCTTAATCCTTTTTTAAAGTAAACGTAAACCTTAAAGTGGTTTGGAAGTGTATTTGGAAGTAGTAATGAAGCCGTTCAATTTACTTTCAGGTCGGTAAATCCACATCTTCTTAACTAGTTGCTTTTGAATTTTGTAAAGCCTATTAGTCGCCAGGTAGCAAAACCTATAATATAATTGATGAAATTCCGCTTTTGTTATATTTAATTCCATTTCTTACAGCCTTTAAAGGTAAAACTAAATGTACATTTATTTAAAGCTAAATTAATACCTTTTGACGTCTTTGATTTATATCAATTCGTTAGTTTAAACGTTAACTTTAATGCCGAGATTTTTTTTCTATATTTAAGGAAAAGACGAAAGGGGTTATGGAACTCCAAAATGTAGAAAACAATAGGTCTAATAATAGTTTCAACTGTTGTCGATTCCAGTGAAAATAGTTTTTTTCCAAGGCTCAAGTTTCTCTTAGCTTTATTAATATTCGTATAGTTAAGTTCCATAACAATATTAATATTCCTTCGTAACGCGACATTTTACGAATAGCCTTCTGTTAAGTACCTTGCCGCCTGTGTCCGGTATAATTTTTTGAAATACTCATTTCATATAGCGATCTTGAATGGTAAAGAGGTATGTAGGACTAAGGTCTTTATCATTATTTTGGTGGTAAGGGATTTTACCTATAAGGTGATATAAAAAGGCGTGGTCGGTGAGTTATTACGTTGCTTCCAGGCTATTGAAAATACTAGTATCTTCGTGTTAACCAATAGCCTTAAGCTTATTTTCCTCTTTTTAACCTTTTCCTCTTTAAAATGTATAACCTATTCGAATTAGTTTTAATAAAAAGTGAATGGGAATTGTATATCATATATCACCTGCTTTAATTTACGTTCGGTAGCTATGTAACGTGTTGATTAGTAGATTTGCTTACCGTAAATCCAGTATCTTTTAGCGTTAAAAGTCAATTTGTTTGGCCTATTTGAAAATGTTGAGAAAAAGGAATACCCTCCTTCGTAATTCTGTTCCCTAATCCATGCCTTCCGTTAGCTATAATAACTGGGCCTTCCGTACTAACGGTCGATGTAGTACGTGTGAAAGGGGTTTTTTTCGTCTTTATTAAATTCAGGGCCTAAAGGGTATATATTATTTCAGTTGGAGACTAGAGTTATTACGGTCGCCAATGTGGAATGTAATTAGTTAAAAAACCTGTCGCAGGTGTTATCTAAGCATTGTAAGGCGTATTCGAACTACTTATAACCTATAAAAGCATGTCGAACTTATTAGCCTAAGGTATCCTCGCTAACTTCTACGTTCCTTACTACTTATTAATAATATATTAACTCGTTAAGTATTTTATTAAGGAGGTTTATTTTACTTTTCAATTCTTTTTCATAATCCAATATATCATTCTACTTGATAATAATATGGTTGGTAAATATTAGGTAAATTTAATATCGTATTTAAAGTAATCTTTCACAGCATTATAAATTTTACAGAAAGATAAATAATTCGTTAGGTACTGAAATTAGTAATCTTTAGATTAGCCGATGAGAATATTAGGAAATTGCGAGTAAAAGTTTGGTAGTTTAACCTTTATTTGGCTGCAAATGTTAAAATCAGGTGTAATTCTACATCGAAAAAGTTATATGGATTAACGTTATATTTTTCCTTTCTTTCCCAAATCTTAATAAACGAAGTAATTGTAATGTAATTCGTATCCATCATGGGAACACGTCGAGGGGAAAAGATAATGTATTGGTAGTAAGGACCTTTCGGATCCCTCGACTGGTATTAGGGAAGGTTTTAAGGTTGCTGGTACTAGTGGTTAGGATAGTTACTTTTGGTGAAGTGTAAAGGAAAAAAAAACCAATAGTCATACCTACAGTAAGCTTACGTATGAAACTGATTTTTCTTTAATTTGACTATTAAAATTGAATGTATTAAGAAGCTTAAGAAAAAGAAATTTCGGGGTTTTCGTTTTAAAGGATTTGGTAATGATCCTTTTAGTATTAAGGGGTACGTCAAGGTTTCTACTTGATTGGCTGGTAGACTTAAGGGCTTGCAGCCCGTAGGTTAATAAATTCCTTACGGCTGGTGGTATTGAACCTTTAATTTTGAGTAAAGATATTTCAAAAACTTATTTAAGCTTGGACAAACTTTTGCATACGTATATAAGAGTGTTAAGGAATACCGTCGTTAATAATCTTTTATCCTTAGCCTTAATTGATTAAAGGTTTTTATTTTTGGTGTATCTGTAGAAGATATATACTCAATTTCCTTTTTTCTTTTTTTTTTAGAAGGAAGATTAATACCTCGGATATATATTTCAGCCTTCGCCCTTATATCTGCCTATTTTATCTGCCTTTATCCCTATGTTTAAATTCTAGTCCCTAAATTCATTTTAAATATTATCGAGTGCTCTAGATTCTCAAACGTATTCAGTGGTGTTTGTATCGATTATGTAATATCTAATCACTTTGGTAATGAATTTGAAGGTTAAGTTTTTATCAACATCTATAAATTAAAGGTCCTCATTATAATTTTTCTTAAAGATGGCGCCGAGGTCTTTAATCACTTTCCTTTAGTCAGGATCGTTAATAGTGTCAATTTCGGTATGTTTTAAAGCTGTTATGACGAAAATTGAAAAATGTAGGAGGAAAAAGAGTGGTATCAAGTAGTAGGTCGCAAGTTTGCCATTAAAGTTGATATAAGTTAAAGATCGTAGGACTTAGTTGTTTTTATAATTTGTAATAGTAGTACCAGTAGTAATAGTAGTCGTAATAATATTAACTTATTGGTTTGTTAACTTGTTAACCTGGTAAATTTTAAGACTTTTGGGCGGTTAATTTTGAGGTTTTGAAAATATATTAATAGAGATTTTTCAGTGTTTGTAGTAATCATACCATCGTTTACTTCTCAATTGCCGCAAAAACTGATATAATTTAAAAGATATTCATACTTGTTGTCGTGAAAATTAGCATAGCGTATAGGGCCCGTTCGCAAAAATCTTTCCTTTATCTTACTTAAACAAAAAGTAACAATCGAAAAACAGTTTTTTATTTCACTTAACCAATTTGTACTTAAACTAATAAACACTAATTAGTGTTTGTAAGCCTTTATCATTGTAACGTAGTCGATTCGAATCACTGTGGTCGAAGTAACTGGTGTTGCATTTATGTTGGTAATTGATGTGAGTTGTAGGTTCTAAGTTTGGTAGACCGCTGGCCGGTCTACACGCTAATGTGTATGGCCAAAAACTTTGGCCTATGCCCCACTTTTAAGTGGGTACCTACTGCACTATATTTGCGGTGCAATGTATTCAAATCCTACAAACTATATTCAATTTGCAGTACGTACAATCATGTTTACTATATACAAAGTTGACTTGGCTATAATGTATTTGACTGCTATTCTAACATAACCACTATATCAAAACCTCATTTTCAATATACTAAAAATTACAACTAATATCGACCGAGGCATTTAAAAAGTAAGTAATATTAAAAAGCACAGAAATAAAAATTGAATCCTTATTTATATGTACTTTAATAAAACCATATTCCTTTTTACTTCATCCTACTATTACACTGGTCAAGCTATGACTCCTAAATGAAATTAAGTTTAAAATTTAGGATTTTCGCATCGCCCACAATAAAATACCTATATCGACTTTTTCGATTTAAACCGTACATACTTATGTTAAAAGAAACTCCAAGCGAAATTTGTAACCCCATGAAAAATAATCCGGAAAATGATAACATGAATGACGGCTAGTAATCTACTTAACTTAACGCTCCTCCGCTATTACCTACATCGCCAGGAATTTTTAATCCTAGGTTTATATAAAACGGGTTTATTAAAGTAATCAACCGCAATTACCGCGATCTTTATATAAGGATTTCTGAACGACGCAAAACTCTATTATAACTATATCATTATTTGGTTGCGGTACCTATATAAAACAGATAATTGTCAATTAAAACGTTATTCTAAATTTAAAAATTACAATTCATCAACAAATTCGCGATATTTTACCAAAGACACGATATGGTTAATACGGTTAACGTTTACCGTAATAAACTTGTCTCAGATATATAACGAAATACGAAAGTAAAGGTAATTACATTTGACAGTTAAAAGCCATTTGAAACTGCTGACTTAAACTGATAATATTTTGAATCAAATAATAAAAGATATTAATGAATCTTTATTGTTTATAAATAATCCTTTTTACTTGATCACGGATTTATCCGCGTAATAAAAGTCGCCAGAAACAACCTTAATATAATCGAAAAACTTACTCGTATAATAAATTCCTTTATATTTTCTGGCCTCCTAATACACCGAAAACAACATACTTAACAGCCGACATATAATAACCTTAAACATTAAAAAACAAATATCAACCCCGTCTAATTACATTATATTTGCATGTAATATATATTTAAACGTTTAACGCGTCTCCGTTTAAATAAAACCAAATATATCGAATTATAATTGATCGTATCGTTTTTACCTACTATTAAGCGTTGGAAAACCAGCCCGAATAGTAGTTAAATCGACTTTAAATTATTAAATTTTAGTAACGACCAAGTAGAAATCAGACGTGGAAAGATAATTAATAGCCGAGTTAAATTCGAAAGTCGATGAAGTGAGTTATTATATCTACTTCAACGTAAATGCGATATAACTAACGGAAGCTTGTAAACGAAATATATCAGCTTAAATCGGCCCCAAAAGGATAGAAAGTATATTTATAAAGATGAAAAACTCGGTATATGCTGACGGTTTATCCTCCTTAGTAACGCGAAAATATAACGCGGAATTATCAATATTTACTGTAGGTTTATCTATTAGAAGGAATACCTCTTTAAAAAGATGATAGAAAACCTCAATTATATATTATAACCCAATCTATAAAAGTATGCTTAGTAGATAAAAAATGATATTAACAATTAAGGTAGTAAGAAAATTTTAAGGACTTTATAGAGGTCCTTCATATAGAACTTATGTGCATGGTCCGTATACGGTTCGTCATATACCCTTGTATGTAACACCCGCGGACCGCGCCTAGACTGCGCTCGGATCTTGTCCGAGCCGGGTACTACATATCTCATTACGTGTACAGTCACGTAACCTATAGACTCAATAGTCAATAGCCCAAGTCTATAACATACGTATTCGTAATACAATGGTTTAAGTCCTTAACCGGTGCTTTAATTATATCATCCCACAAATTTAAATCTACAAACTTTAAAATGCTTTTCTGGAACACTGTATATTAGAATAAAAGGTCTATGTACTCGCCAACTTCAATTAAGCTCGTTATTGGTGGAGTCATAACTACGAAAGTGCGAAATGTATCGAAACGTTTGAAAAGTCGTTATAATTGCTTCTGAAATGCGTGTAAGCGCTTCCAATGCTCATATAGTAGAATTCTAATGTATTCTTAAAATAAAACGGTCCAAACTAGGCGTTTAACGCTTGTAATATGTAAATAAAAGGTAAATAAAATGTGATAACGTGTTAAATTAGGTGTTTGGGGCTTGAAAGTACAAATGAAAGGCAAAATGAGGCGTAATTAAGCGTTTCAAATAAGGTGTTCAAGGCTTGTTAGTTCTGTATTAGTCAAGTGACAAGTAAACTTAAACATCGCAAGTATCAATTTGAGCAAATGGTATATGAAAATAGAATTCAGAGTAGAGAGTTGTGTTTAAACGCTAAATTGGTATGTAAGAGCGCTGGGTATTGCTTTAGACGCTTCTAGTATTGTGGTAAGTGTTTCGAAAATTGTTTTCAACGTCGTCGAAATATGCCAGAGCGCTTTAGAAGTTGTTTTAGGCGTTTGGAGTATTTTTGTTAAGCGTTTCAGAAATCGCTTTAAGTGCTTAGTATAATGTTGTAAGTGTTTTGAAAGTAATTTTAGCCGTTTCCAAAGTATATATAAGCGGTCCAGATATTACGTTTAAATCGGATAGGTCTCAGTAAAAGAATTCGAAATTTAAACGCTTATATGGCCAATTTTTAATAAAACGCTTGTTAAAAATACTCAGATATAGTTGAAATATTAACAGAATTCATAATAACGTAATAGGGTTTTTAGTATTTAAAAAGTAGGAATCGAATTAATAGTATTGTATTAAAGTTATACTTTTAAAACCACTCTAGGTTTAATATTTTTTCACGTTTTCGCATTTTTTATATATCGTAATGTGAAAGTACGAAATAGCTAGGATCATTATAACATCCTGTTATAAGTCTTTGATTAAAATTAGTTTCTTCTTTTCCAAACTATTTGTAATCTACTAAGTCAACTACTAATTAATATTGGTTAAGTTTTTACATCAACATATAAAGAAAACAATATAGTATTGAAAGTAGTAGGATAAATAAAATATAAATAGCAGAAAAAGCATCCGAAAAGTATACGTCTCAGGTGAAAGCTTATAAGCTTCCACCTAGAGCGTGTCACTTTACTATATACTCGGCTAATATGCTCCTTAAAGTGTAACACGCTATTATGCACTCCGTAAAAGTGTTTCCTGCAGCGTGACACGCTATCATACACTCTACAAACATGGTACCCTACACGTCCTAACTATACCAACATCTCGTAATATCCACAGTTACAAGTTTTGTTTTTACATTTTTTTACATTATTTTCATGTTTTTTAAAATTTATGATAAATTTATCATTAAAAAAAAATCGAAAGGGTGTATAAAGGAGATAAATCATGAAATTCGTTCTAGTTTTTATCAATAACAATTAGTTTTGTCGATTGAAGTTATCGTAGATAGGTATTTGCTTTTGTAGCTTTTTTTGAGCGAGAATATCTTGTCGTCAAGTTTATGCCCGGCTTTGTCAGCAAAGGTCGCCCACCGTATAATTATAGACGTAGATGATTTTCTTCAGGGCCAGTGCATCACGGCCCCGCAGGAGGTGCAGTCCCGCTGCAAGCTCCCAAAAAAACAAGTTTCTTCTCCTGCGATATTCCGTAACAGGAAACCCCACAATAAATTAAAATGTATGAAATTACCGGCCTCCTTTGCCTGGTTGGCCGGTGGTGTTAGTGAATGGCCCCGAATTCAGTGTCAAGCATGTCTAACTGCCTGTTCTTTCATGGTGTAGGGCAACAACTGTGATCCTCATGCATACCCAGTAGACCCCAGCTTTAGTCTTTGAGATATTTCTTTTGAATATATAACATTCCAACAGCTTAAGGTTCTATCATTGAAATACTAGTGATTCGGACCTTGAGCTAGGGACAGTCACAGACCCACAGGGACACAGAAGCGAATGACTAGACCTGTTTGTGTATTTGAACACAGGTACATGCACATTACTGTGCGTGACTTGAAGTATATGTAAAATAAGCTTGTCTTCGAACACGGGAGAGGGCATTTACTGACTGACCAACGAATGTGCCACGTGCTTGGACTGGTCATACCATTGTGCATGGTCACTCAAGGATACGCTGACTAGAGAGAGGGTACACTTGGCCCTATACAAACATAGTAGTAGAAAGGTCATGGCCATTTAGGCAATTCGCTAGATATATTGGCTGGGATGTGGGGCTCCTTGCATATCCATCAGTTCCGTGTCCGCAAATCAGCAAATACATAACCCTGTGGGCTTCATGCAAGGAATGAAACCAACCAAAGTTTAATCCTACGACGAACGAGGAGCAACGCACAAATGCAACGTACCCAGACAGATGCCCGGTACATAGTCTGGCCCATGATGAATTCTTTGGTGTGATATACGAACTGGACACAGCCCTATGGAGACGCCAGGCTCCAGCCCTGTAGCCCTTCAAGTGTGGCTAAAAGGGGGAATATAGTGGCAGTTGATTATCGGTCATCATGCTTTGTCTCGACGGCCTCCATGGACAGAAACTGCCGCACTGTGATTTGTGGCACTCTCTGTTTTTTGCCCCCTTTTTTCATTACTCGTATTGAACTCGTCGGGTTATGACGAGAGATACTACGTGATTAGTTAGTGGCATGGATTAGCCACAGTTGGCGGTGTATTGAAGGGCCAACAATTGCACGGTCGGGCCCACTGGGGACAAGTCTAGTTCTTCTTGTCCTTGTGATTCAAATGCATTGTTGTCATCAGGGGGCTCAACCGGGGTGTGCTAGACAATCGGACCCTGCGTACGTTCGACCTGGTGTATTACGAGTAGATAGTAGACGCTGTCTGTGCCTTGCTTGTGTGATTCCCCATATGATGCCGTTGATAAGGTGTTTCCCGGGCTACGTATTTTATTGTCATTTCACTCCACCTTCTGGGCAATGCCAGCGTGTATATAGACTAAACCTAACTTCCGCGTTCGTAGCACATTGTTCGCTCACTCCATAGCAACGTATTGCTTTGCCTGCTTGTCTGTGCTGTGGCCTGCATCAGATGGCTCTTTTCCATGTACTTCTCCTTGGGCTATTTGCCAGGAGTGCCCTCACTCAAGCCACCACACTCGACTGCAGTCCTTCGTCCCCGCATGGGCTACAGGCAGGCTGTTGGGCGCAACTTGGCGTCTCGGATTATATCAAGAACTGGCTCGCGGCAAACGGCACGGCCGCGCACTGCCCTACCCTTGGCTTTGCACAGTGCTTCCTCGAGTACAATGGCTTCGGCGGCCGGACGTGCAACCTGTTGACCCGGGGCACGTGCGATGCCTTCGAGACGGCCGGCGCAGAAGCCTCGTACTACTCCCCGCAGCAGTTCTACACTCTTTGGAACATCTACGCGATTTACCAATACTTCAATCAGTTCTCGGAAGCCCTTTCCAACGGAGCCGCCACGGCCGGGACCACCATAGGTGACATCGTCAGCACCGTCAGCCCGGACCCAAAGGCCGGGTGCAATACCGCATTGATATGGACGATCGTCAGCGGTGGCTTTTGGATGATTGCTGCGCTTGGCTTGGGGACTGTTGTTGGTCTTGTAGGCACTGGCCTCGCCGTTGTCACGGGCATGAACGCCTTCTTTTTGCCAACCCACCAAGACACAACAGCAGCGCGCTTCATTCTCCTGGGCGATATGGGCTCCGAGCTGGTCAAGCTTGTTGAGCAGTACCAAGCCGACCTCGAACAGTCGCTCAAACTGCTCCAGAACAACAGCACGCTCTTCCTTGCCGCCGCCGCGCCAGGCGGCTTCAGCACGCGCGAGGTCACCAGCCTGAACACGGCGAGCGCCAACCTCTTCCACGAGCTGCAGCTGTTCGTGCTGTCGCAGGCGCTCAGCGCCAACGGCATCGTGGTCGCCAAGTCCGCCGGCGTGCGCGCCCCGGACGTCGCCGCGCGCACCGGCGCGCTCCGCTGCCCCAGCCTCTCGCCCGCCGGCGTCTGCGCCCCGTTCTGGGTCGACGCGGCCGCCGGCGACTCGTACGCGCTGCACAGCACCGTCGACTGGCACTTCGACGACAAGGCGCCCGCCGTGCTCGACAAGATCGTCGCCTCGCACTGGGCGACCCTGCCGGAGCTCTTCAAGGTGCCGCCGGCCTGCGCGGGCAAGCACCCCGGCTTCGACGGGGCGAAGGTGTCGTGCCTGGCGACGCACAGGACGTGCGAGTGGAACTATGATCCCCAGCCTCTCAAAGGCCAGACGACGCGGCTGAAACAGTGGACCAATTGTGACGACGATGCCACGTGGGGAACGGAGTGCTCCTCTTGGGAGACCAGAGTTCTGATCCCGGCCAGCTACCTCGGGCCCTTATTAGAGCAAAAGAAATTGTACTGTCGGAAGTTATGAGTATGTTCTGTTGGATTTTGCAAGCCTTGATTTAGGAACTGTGCGTCGTTCTGTTCCATATCACCCTTGTTACATGTTCAGGCTATCATAGATAACAAACTCCTTTGGTGTTGCGACTATTGCACATGCATTGGTCTATTGGTCTGTCAACATTGTCAACGCAAGCCAAGGCAATTGTCTTGGCTTACAATGCAAGGGAGAGATGACTGTCCACTTTTGCAATGGGTATGTATCAGCGTCGTCACATAGAAAATTAGGTGGGAGCTGGTTAGCGGATTTCGTAATTTAGAAATCACATTTTTTGCTTTTCATTTAACGTTATACTATTATCACTTTAATTGCATCTTGAGTCGACATTGTAATTTTAATTAAAGTTTTACCAATATTGATAAAGAGAACGGATATCCGTATAGGGTAAAATGGATTTCCGTATAGATAAGACCTTTAATAAAGTATATTTCTATACGGTAATAAAGCCGGCGGGCGGCCCGTAAAACCACCCCTATTCCCACAAGGCTGCCATTGTAAAATTTTTCAACTTTAATGTCTTTATATTAGCCAAAGTATATTTTTCTTTCAGCCTAAATTACACACCTTTCTACGCATATATATTCATTAATAATTATTGATTACCACCTCTTACCCTTACTTAATTGACTTGCCAATATTAAAATATCAGTATTATTGCTAATAATAATTACATAGCAAACTCAAAGCCCAATTAACTGTGACTGCAACCGCGACCGCGACCGTACCCCCTCTAAGTACAGCCCTCATAACCCTCCACAGCGGTAAAAAGTGCCGCCGTTCTCCTAAAAGCAAGAACAAAGACACTGGCAGCTGCAAACAAGAGGGTGCAAGGACATTTAGGTTGCCGCTGTAATGCCATTTGAGCTGGCATTGCGATGCTATTTGGGCTAGCATTACAATGCCATATAAGCTAGCACTGCAATATCATTAGAGCTGGCTTTATAATGCCATTTGAGCCGCCACTACGATGTCATTTGAGTTAGCATCGCAAGTGGATCATCTGTAAATGTAAACTATAATGAAGCTTTACTTAAAATTGCAAAAAAATTAAAGTAGCGGTTGTATACATTCAAGTTCAGTAAAAAGGTGGAAGATTTAATAAGGGTGGCATTATAAAAAACAAAGGTAGATTTATAAACGATGCACCAACCATAGTATCTTGTAGTAACATACCTTACCAAAAGCTTTACTTATACAGAAATTCATTTTAACTCGTACGAATATCCGTTTTTGTTGTATATTATATTATACATTATACTATGTATTGTTTCTATATTATATCTTCTTGTATAAACTATTATGTATTGTTGATAGACCTTGCCAATGATAGGCTTTTAGACGTTGCAACGTTGTGAATTCGAATCGGTCGAAGTAATAGTAGTATTGCGTGATCAAGTGGTGAATGTATTGCTCTAGGTTTGGCAAACCGCTAGCCGGTCTGCACACTCATTTGTATGGCCAATTGCTTGGCCCGTGCCCTAGTCGAAATTGAGCACATACTATACTTCACTTTACAATTAATACAGTTAATCCGTGAAACAATATACTCAACTTATAAGCAGTGTAGTCAACTTATTCGACAGTACAATTGACTGATTGCATTACAATTATTACTGTTTCAACACTAGCGACTTTTTATTTTATATGCGTACGCCAGTATGGTCAACTATTTATTTCCGGTAACTTTCAAAGTGCCTTTTGGTCAACCAGCTAAAACCTTGTTAATTCCGCACTCAAATTAACCCCAATTACCCCACCGTTCCAAGTTCTAACCTTATTAACTCCTACACACAAATCTTTCGCCACAAGCTTAAACGAACCTCCAACTTAACTATGCTAGCTAATTACGTCACCGGCTTCAATTCCTTAGCAATCTTGTAACTTGCTAAGGTACCCCTGTTTTCCTTACTATTTGTTGACACGTGACCTAACCTTGCTAGATAGCCTCTCAAAGTAATCCTCAATATGTATAGTTAACTTATTACTATCTACAAACCTTTCTAAAGTCTTATTCGATGCCGATTTCATTATAACATCCGCCGGATTATATTTTCAATCGATCTATCTGAATTCCTCTATTTTTCTCCCTTTGTAGGCTTTGCAGAATACCATTATATTAATTATAGGATATTTTTGGCTGGTTTTTCCTAATTTCAGAAGGTATTCGAACATATTATTTCAATCCATATAAATTACAATCGGGATATGTGAAATGTTCAATTACCTGGTAACAATATTGAGAGTTTTTCATATTGTTATGCCATTGTTAAAGCTGGTTATTATATCGTAAACCTTCGAGGTTAATACGTCTTACTTATTTTGTTTTTGCATTGAAATAAGGTCTAAAAATAGGGTTTCTATAATTTTTTATTTGTCTTTTTATTATTCATCCTTATTAACGATTATTGTAAGCAATCTAAGTTGTAACGATAGGTTGATATCACCGATAAAAGAGCCATCTATGAAAACTATGAACTTAATATTCGATAAATTAATCGAACCCATATAAATTACACAATCCAAATTCTTTATTTGCCAGTCTAATATTTCGTATGGTCGATCGTAATTCTGATCCATTGGGTTTGAAATTTATATCGTAATTAAAAGATCGTAGGATATTTTTAGGTAGTATACGGTCGCGATATAACTGCTACAAATGTTTTACTTTTTATATTTTTAATTTTTAGCCACTTTTGTTTTATTTATTCTAACTAGGTTTAAGTTTTGACCCTTCAAACAAAAGTTAACGAAATTATTTATGTCATTAATATTAGATTTACGTATTAATCATTTGTTTAAATCTAGGTATTTACTTTTTACCATGATTGCGATCAGTTTAAAGCTCCAAAACTTCAATTCTTGAAATATTCGTTTTTCCAAAACTACAAAACAAGCAATTTCGATAAAAAACGTATCGTTAATTTGCATACTTGCCAAACCGAAATCTTAATTTGATTCAATGAACAAACATGAGTCATAGATTAAGAATTTGAGGCCTAGACTCGACTTAAAGTACGATTAATAGGTTCAAAACTATCAAACACTGATTTTAGATAATCTGTATAATGGATTATCGTATTGTATCACCTTCTTTAAAAGGTATTTATCACGGAGTTTTTGTAATGGTTCTAATAAAACGATTATTTATAAATAAGTCTTAGATTACGTGTACATTTAGGTAATATTACAACTATCAAATATAAACTTACTATTACTCTTAATTAATAAACTTACCAACAATACGACCATCAAACTTGAATTAATATTCTAAATTTTTGGCTATTATGTAATGATTTAGTCCTTACTCTTATTAATGTATCCTTAAGTAATTAGGCGTAATTTTTTATTCAGTTTCTCTGTGGTCATATCTTTGATCTCGTATAATCCTGTACTTAAAGATTGTAATATTTGAGTTTCAGAGGTTAAAGTCGCCTTTAAGTACATATTGTACTACTTTTGAAGTAAGGAGTCTATTAATCTTGACTTTATTGCTCTCTTTAGAAAAACTATCCGAGATTTTCATAATTCTTTGTACATGGAGTTTAAAAGCAAAGTTTTGATTATATTTTTTCCTTGTTAATAAAATCAATATTGTATATCTCGCCCGGTATATATTCTTTATCCTTAGTATACCTCTTTTTAATTATTGGCCGCGTCATTGTCGTTTTATTGGTTTGTGAAATAAAGAAAGGGGAGGATTGTATTATTTAATTCGTTTGGTTAAAAAATATTAATTATTATTGTTATAGTTATTTATACTGATATAGTGTTTAATCTACATTATATAAAACGTCGCAAAACCGTTAATAACTTCAATAATTAGTTTATAGTTATTGATATTAATGATTTTGAATGAGTTATCTTATTTATCTGGTTATCGTTATATCAGGATTTTGTTTTACAACGGTAAAGATAATATATCGATTGTTGTTAGGCTATTTTTAGTGTCAAAGTTATTATTGACTTGATGTCTTGCCGATTCCTTCCATAATTTCTTTGGGGAATTACCGTACATCACAACCCTTTTTTAGGTATCTATTAATAGCGTGGATTCACTCGTTAAACGAGGATATTCTTTAAAAACCAGCAGCGTCAACACTAAGCCGTCAGAGACCACAATATTATTTAGGGTCTTTACCGCTATTTAAAAGCGTAACTCTTAATACATAAAGATTTCAATCTCCAGTGTAAGGATCTTATACACTTTGTGAAGTAGTACGTATACCTTTTCTACCTTCTTAATACTTTAATACGCCTTAATCGATACCTATTCATATTTTATGCCAATTACTTTAACACTTGTTCAAAACTCCTCCACCGTGAAGTTGGTACTAATATTATATACAATGACGTTTTGTAGGCCTAAGTACATATTCATCCACAATATTCTTAGCATTATTTTACATTTTTTTGTCGATAGAAATTTAAGAAACTTGATGTCATGAAAAGAGGTTGTTAAATTTATGACGTAAAAAAACAAACTTGTAATGAAAATGAAATAAGCCAATGAAAGTTTTGTAATTAAAAACCTTATCATTTTTCAATATAAATTCAAACCTTCGTCGGACTGAATAACATGTTTAGTAATAGTGGCATAACTTTTCAATATTCCCCAGCACAAAATATTCCATATTTTTATGCCTTGTAGACTTAAGGACTTCATGCAACCTGTAAAAAACTAGGTAATTAAAACGACAACCGAATTAACATATCTCCAACTCCGTCAGATTGAACAACGTTACCTCTAAGCTTTGAAAACTAAAACTAAAAGTATCTCTACTTAAAGGCGAAAGGAAACCTTCAGAGGTTTTTAACTAATTCGTTAATATTAACGTCTATATTAATATGTAAAATTTTCACGTATTACAAGTAAAAGAGGAATGAAATAAGGAATTAAAAAAATTAGAAACTTGATCGATCTAATAATTATTTATACAGTCGTTGATCCTAATAACGATAGTTGTTTGCTTCGGCCGAAACTAACTCCGGTCTTGCTAGTATTTTAACGATTAATCTTCATGGCAGTAGTACTTTCCTATTGCAATGCTAGATACTTCGAATATTCTTTTATTAAGTACGTTATTTCTTCTATGTCTGGTATAATACCTTCAAAAGTGTGGTCCGCGTAACAATCTTATAAGTTAAATATAATGGTTTTCTCTACTTAAGAGATAAAAAAAGCGTGATTGACTAGTTATTAAGTCGTTCCAGGAGTAGTATTTTTATGTTCTGTGATTTATTTTATTGTACTGTTATAGTTTACAACGTTAGCATCCACGCAATCTGTGATACATTTAAAATCGTTATATATATATTTAAAAATAGTTTCATGTGTATTCTATTACATATTTTTCATAACATTTGATCAAAAAGAGAAGAGTTAACAAATAGCCATATTTTCTATAAACTTAACACCTTGTTCTATTATCATGACAATAGTTTTCATAGTTAACGGGTCTGTTTAAGGTTTACCAACGTTGCGTCGCTAGTTTAGCTTTTGGTCAACAGGTTTTAGACTAGATTTTAAGCGTTAAGGCGTTTCGTACTTACGATTCATATAATGCATCATTCCAAAAACTTCGTTATTTTAATCGTGGAAGTTGTTGATTTGGGGGAATATATCAAATGAATTTGGCGTGTGGGCTATTATAATCGTAAACGATGACCTTAACTAGTTAAAAAGCCTTTAAAGGTAGCATATACGCGTTATAGAGCGTATTCAAACTCGGTAACACCTATGATAACTGCCCGTACCTGTTTGCAAAGTATAACTTTACCAACGTATGCTTTCCCTATTGCTTACTTGTATAATATCGAGTGTTAAACATCCGATTAAGGATATCTATTATTATTTCCTCTTATTTATTTTTAGCTCTAATTATCGTTCATCTTGTCATAGCTTAATTCTTATGGTATTAGACAAGGTAGATAACGTATTAGAAGTGTATTTTCATACTATTAAAAATTTCCTGAAAAGCTTTTACTCTCGTTACAATAGTAAGGTAGTAGTTCTTGGCGTAACTGGTAAATTTATTTAGAAAATAGTAACTTGAAACATAAAGGGAGAATTTCTATCTACTTACAAATGTTAAGGAATAATATTATCTTCGTATCAAAAAAATTGTAATGTTTGCTATTATACTTAACGTTATTCTATATTTTGGCGAAATCCTTGAAAAGCTTATAAATAATGTCAACCATTTTGACAGGTTGAGAGGAAATATTATGATAATCGTCCTAATCATCGATGGTGTTTTTCGCAAATTTAATTTTTGGGACTTTGAAATGGTGGTACTGAGGGTAATTGTCAGCTACCTGTCTCGCAAGGTAAAGTTATATGGTAAAATCTATGGTGGGTTTATGTATATAGACGTATCTGCTATAGAAAGCTTCATCTTAAGGAACTTAGTGATTATTAGGGAATTTTTAAGGGGTTTGAGGGACTTAACGATCTTGCTTTATTAACTATTAGATAGCTTCGATATCAATTATTCTTGATACGTTTCTAATTATTGATTTACCCTCTTTTCCTTCTCTAAACGCGTATTCCATAGAATTTCGGATAGGAACTAGACATAAGCCACCCAAAAGGTTAATAGGTTTTTGAAATTATTGGATAAAAACTTAAATTAACTGGTAGTCCGGTACTGATTCTTTGAAACATAGATAATAACTATATTTTAGTAAGGTTTTCTTTTTACCCTTTTATTCATAGTTTTCAGGATTTTAGGGAAATTTATTTATCTGAGCCAGATCGAAAAAACGGTATAACAGGTTTCTTTTCCTTTGTAAGATAAAAATATCATAATTTCAAAGATTTGAATTCAACTTGCCCTTAATTATTCATAAAGTTTTATTTCACATCTCGATAATCCAATCCTCAAAGTATTCGTAAGAGTGTTAAAAAACCCAAGTTCCTTGATTAAACTTGTTAGGGTTTAAATCGAATATAAATTAGCTAACAAAATTAGTCATGTACTTTTCCATTGAGTCGGTATTACTATTTTTCAACTAAAGATTCTCGTTGTATCACTTGGTGAAAAGGGATCTAAGTGTCTTAAAGGCCTTTATCCTTAAGTTTTCCTAGGCTATTGTACCGTTAATTTAGGTGGGATTTTATGCTTTGAGTAAAAGAACTTAGCGATTTGAGAGCGTAATGGCTTGACGATTTGAAAGCATAAGAACTAGACGATTTAGCGTAAAGTTGCGTAACGTGGCTTTCTTGGCGCGACTTGGCGATTCTTGGTATTTTCTCTCAAATTAGTAACCTTAATAATTATGGAGAGAAAATATTGGTGTAAAGAACAAAAGTTTAGTCTGGAAAGTAAGGTCGAAGGTTGGTTGTTATCAAAGTTACTATTTATTATAAATGTCTTGAACTTATTGATTTGCAAAAATATTAGTAGCTAATTAGCCGTTTGCTAATTATAGATTGCTTGGCAACTTTGTAATCACTTTCTTGATGATTTGAAACTTTTGATGGTCAATTTCAACGCTTGTTTTCAAAAAGGGTTCAATGAAGATTTCTTTTTGTTATCAATAATAACAATACCATCACCACTTTTAAGTGCTTATAGTCCGCAGACGCACTTAAAGTATTCTTTTTTGCTACCTGTATGCTGCAAACGTACCATTAAGGCTTTTCGCAACATAATTCATCTACTTTACAATACAATTCAAATTGTAACCAGAAAATAGCTTCTTCTTTTACTTAGCCAATCTGTGCTTAACCTAATAAAAACTAATCAGTATTAATAAGACTTTACAATAATATGCTTTTAGTCACTATAATGTTGTTGATTTGAATCGGTCGAATTAATAGTAGTATTACGTAGTTAAGTAGTGGATGTATTATTTTAGGTTTGAAAACCGCTAGCCGGTCTCCACACTAATTTGTATGGCCAATTACTTGGTACGTGCCCTAGTCCGAATCGGGTATATACTGTATATGGCTTTATAGTCAATATAGTTAACCCGAAAAACAATACACTTAACTTACAGTCAGTAAATTTATATTACTTGATATTACAGTTGACTAACTACACTGAAGTCACTACTATTCTTACATATATTCTATTAAATCATAGTATATATTGTATTTTTTGTTTTATTTTTTTCTTTAAATATTGAATTATATATTGCTTTGTATATTATATTATATATTATATTTTACATTGTATAACGTAAAATCTGTTCTAAATAAATGAAAAAATTGCTTTTAATATATATACATGAATTAAGTATTTGGAATAATAATAATAACCACTAGCACGTATAGGTACTCGAATTTCTGTGAACTCTTCCTTTTTTCAAAAAAAACAAACATCACACTGTTTTACTTATATACACTAATAGTTTTTATTGCTACGTAATCTTAAACCTTACTTTTACTATTTTTTTCAGTAGAAAGTCTATTTTTATCTTTCTACATATATAAATAAAACCACATATCGTTAATCCATAACTTTTACACATATTTAACTATATTTTACTATTTCTTCTCATTAATTAAGGATATTTAGTCACATTATAACCGAAAATAAAATTGAATACAACTGCGACACTTTTGAACACAATATGAATAAACTATTTCAACACTACAAAACTCAGTTGTCCCTTCAAAAATCAAAAAACACTATAATAATCTGGTAAAAAAGAGGATATTTGAATAACAGGTTATCAAATTATATTGTTTCAATTTGAAAGGTAAACTGGTTCAAATTAATAATTCATATCATGAAAATTCAATACGTGTTGCCAATATTTTTTAAATTTTTTGTGCTAATCTAAACAAATTACAGTGTTCGTTTAACATAAGAGACAAACTAAATATTATCCTAAAGTAACTTAAATATGAACTCGTGAATGGTCAGCCAAACTAATGAATTACATTCACTTGAAAATTATAGAATACTATCCATTTTAATGAATATTTGAATCGACAACCATTACAACAATTTAATATCCAGAAAATGAATCAATAGGTAACTAAGTAATCGATTAATTCAAAATGAGCGAGGTTAAAAATAGACATATAGATTTGATTAACTATTGGTGTAAAACAGAAGGGGAAATTTCTATTAAGTATTTAATTTAAGTGTTTGTATTGCTCCAACAAAGTCACTTTGAAAAACTACAAAAAGTGTTCATGTTACTATTCAATACACGGGAGAATAATGGTCAAAAATTCCTTAAACAACTGATAAAAGTCTTTCAAACACTCTAAAGTCTTAAAGCAAGCAATCAAATCCATCTACAAACCCACAGAATTATTAACCACGCGTTCAATATACCTTACTCTATGAACAGCTCACTCCTACACATAAAAAGAAACATTCAATATATTTATAAAATACAACAAAAAATTAGCAAATACAAAAACCCTGCATGAATTCGGTCTACCCTTTGATTCCAACAAGACAAAATAACGATAATTTAGACCCATTTCTAATATCTTTATAGAATAGTATGAAAAAAAAATATATAGTAACATATTCCTCGTCAAAACCGATCCTACAAAATTCGAAGCTCTAACTTTGCAAAATTCTCAAATAATTTTCCACCATTAAACAAAAACCCACACAGTATACAATTGACAAAAGTAACGAAACAGAACTAATAATATAACACTAAAACCAAAATATATATGTTCTTATATCGAATGACGATACTTTAACTAATATACACTGAACCAATACAATATCGAAGAAGTATTCAAACTGTATTTTCAACTTTACTATACTTAACATAAAAAAAGAAGTTTAAAATCATCTAACAAAGTACTAAAGAAATACAACATATATCCAAATCAAACTATACTTCAAACTCTAGGCATAACATTAAACAAAATCATTTTAATAAAAAAGTCGCCAAACAGAGTTGGTAGAACACAGCTATAAATTCATTCAAAAATCCAACGCCGTGAAAAGTTATTTGCAAAATTAATGAAGTTGCAACTTCAAATTATTTCAAGGAATAGACTATATATTAGTCTATAGAACAAATATTAAAAGTCGCTAAAAAGTCTCTGGGGACGTAATAAAGATCTACTAAAACAACAGCCAATAACACTTGATAATAAGATTGATAATTACTCAATAATATTTTTAAAATGAATGATAAAAAGTTAAGGATAGAAAAAAAGACGAGAAAAAACGTTGGATAAAATGTTGGACAGACGATTATCAACCAAAAAAGATCAAAAGTTACACTAAATTCTGAAAATCCCGTTAAAAAACCCTCGCAAAAGATAAAAAATACTATGAATAGCGTATGAACCCGCGAAATATGGGCGCAACAAGCTGTCAATAAAATCACTAAGGGTGTCACAGTAAGTTAGTCTGCAAAGCAAACAGCTTGATATATTGATGGAAAAGACTTAAAAATCACAATTATACACTAATCAAAGGTCTACGCACCAGTAGAAAGGCGTAAATAATCAAAAGTGGTATATTTTGGTCAACAGATAGCTGAGATAGCAATTAAGTTCGATGCGTCTAGATCTGCAAAAAATGCCTCACGACCAAAATTTATTAGGGATATTTTTAACGGCAAATGTACCCATAAAGCCAAAGCTTATGAATTTGCTAAAGATGAGTCTAGAGATAAAATAATCGTCTAGTTGATATTATTGCCAGAATAAACTGCTTAAAGAAACTTGGAAAGATATCTTGTTTCCAGCCAATTTATAAAAGCTTATTGTTAGTGGTTACATTATATAGGTATAGTTAAATTTTGGATTCAACTCAACGACGGTTTACTATCCCCTACTAAAGTACCCGAAAACCCAAGAAAATATCCAAGTTAACAATTGAATGTTGTTACAAGGTAAACGAACTAGTAATAGCACGTGGGAAAAAAGCTTGCACGAAAAAGTATATGTGGAGGACGTCTAGAAATTTAAGTAGAACGGACTTGAAAGTAGGCTAAAATAAGCCCATGAACGATAAATTTGATAACCAGTATTACCAGAGACGTATACTAACATACATATAAAAATAAAAGGTTTCTAGTATTGGCATCATTATTAATTATAATGTACGAAAGTGAATTAATTAGAGTGGCTATTTTATATATGGTACACGCCAAGTATTAGCTTATAATAATATATATACGAACTGATTAACGGTTGTCTAAACATAGAACTTATATATACTTTAACTTAAAATAATACCTAATATTACTTCAACTACGATTCAGAACAAAATTGTTGGGAAGAGTAACCACCGACTAATAATATGCAGAGTTATTAAATTGAATAAGAAATACAACTGTAACATTAAATATAAAGTTATTTCAATTCATATTAAATATTACTGAAATAGAACATATAACCATTCTTTTGTATTAATAGTTGATAAAGAGTCAATTAAATTGTAGGAAAAAGAGTCATATAGTATGAATAGATTTTATAATTGAAAATTTCGAATTCTAGGAACCGTTGAATAATTGCTACGTCATATATTATTGGATGAAGTCAATTTATACCTATTATATAGGATAATAATTCAGTATTGGTATTGACATTACACTTTATAGTTGGTATTCTACAATATAATTTAACTTAAAAAGAGGATCAATCATAATCCTAACATTAACGAATTTTATTCTTATGTGTGTATCATTATCAATTCTCATAGTAGAAAAACAAAACAAAAACAGATAGACGGGTCAAGCTATTAACTATTGATACCTTTAAAGCTTTCAATCATTGAATTGGAAGTTGAATTACATTGTTTAATTGAAACATTGGTAGGTTTTAAAATAATAACTACTTATAAATAAAATTGGATATGGTGGGAATAAAATTCAATCATCACAATAAACGTGTCTCTTGAATTAAATAATCTTAGGTATATAAGTTACATATTTTCGCATAACTTTGAATTTTTCTTTTTGAAACAATATTATTAACAAAGTTTCTATTTAAATTTTTTAAGACGATTGAAGGTTTTTTCATCCTTGAATTAAGACCTGTCATATAAACTTTTATATACCGCATTGAAAATATGACGTATTTATATTTGTTATGTCGAATGAAGGTGTTCGGAAAACATATTATGTATTTTGAGTTTGTTTTAAAATGGATGATTTTTAATGTCAAATTTTATACATTATATAATATTAAGTGGTTTAATTCAGATACAAATGTAGCGATTAAATCGTTCTTTTTCTATCTGTAGTATTTGTTTTAATTTTACACTCTATTATTATTGATTATTATTTTCCCTATTTGTTAGTACTATTTTATTAGCCTATTCAATAATAACTATTAAATAGTACGTGTAGTGAATAAGTCAAGCTTCTATTTACCCAATAAATACAAAGTAAAATTTTTGTATGATAAATTGGGAAAAAACAATTAATGTTTCCTTGAATCTAAAATTAGTATCGTTAATAATATATTGGGTATTTATATCAACGTTTTGAATTGACTATATGTTTGCATGAAACCCTTGCCATATTAATTATGTTTTGACTTGGTAAAGCATAGATCAGCTATAAAAAGAAATAATACGGAATCTTTCAAAGTATCAGCGGCTAATATACAAATTTTATCGTACTCAGAACCATAAAACGTTTCGTTGTTCAAATGTTAAATTGTACATTTCTTAAACCACTGATTGCTATAAGAAAGATATTTTTCGTGAATGACTCGTTAGTGACAATCGACATATTTTCATTCAACCTCTTTTGATAAATTTCAAGAAACTAACCAAAATAATGATAAATGAACGTTCTTTTATATGTGTTCTGATCAGGTACTAAAGCTATTTAATATATAAACAACCAAGGTCTTGAAAACATTTATTACTCGCAAAAATAAAAAAATACAAATTTCATACTGTATTATATAGTAATGAATTAATTTAAACCCTTAGTAGACATGAATTCTTTTGATAAATTCAGTAACTTTATCACCTGTTATTTTTGAAAAAAGAAAAAAAAAAAAAAAAAAACCTTCGTTCGAGGACATTACTAAGAACTTGAATAAATAATATTTGACGACTAACATTACACAATTCCTTATCGAAAAAGACCTCGGAGAATATAAAAAATAGCTTTTGATACCTTTCGAAAACACTTTTGTAATTATATAGATAATATATAAAAACAAATATATAAAATGTTAACATAAAGTGTAATTATGAATTTTAACGTTTCTAAATATGCATTTCGAGGGTTGGAGATAATTCAACCGTAGTACTTGGTTATTATATAAGATTCATTTTTACAAAATCAATAGTAGATAAGAAATAAAGTTTGAAAAAGACCTTTAAATAATATTCGAAGATGATAAAAGACCTCTAAATACGGTTAATATAGATACGGTATGAAAAAGTTGAGGATATTAAACTATAATATGTGATTTGACTGAAAATTAATATATTTATTTTTTATTAATTCTAGGTTTTGGATTTTGAGTTTATAAGTTATATAGCTATGTATATAATAGATAATATAGATATGGCGTACGATTCACACCCGGTTCGCGCCCGATTTGAGCCCGGTCCAAGTGTAGTTCGTGAGGGTTATGTAGCAAAATACGTAAAGTATTATATACTTATACTATATGATGAAAACCATTGTATATTTCTTTAATATTCTTTAATATATTGATTGATAATATCATTTGGCACCTACTGAGATATGTTTTTCAGGTTGTATTATAATACCTTATCAAGGATTGTTATATTCTTGAAAGGATACTTTTTTACAACGACCAATTGATAACAAATATTTTGAATTTAGTATTGTGTTTCAATATTACTCAAGAGAATATGCCGTCAACGAATTTCCAGTTTTATACCTCGATAAAAACTTTCATTATCTTTTCGGAGCCGATTCAAATCAACTTTTCTAGATTTTAAAAGATTATAGATTAAATAACATCAATATTAAAACAATTACAATAATTCTTCCGTTAGCATTTCAATCGATACCTACCTTCGACTTCATCGTTTTAAAATTTTCCGCGTTTGAATTCACTCAGATGATTCTTAAGATCTCATAATTAAAAACAGACTCAACGATTACTCGAATCAATTTTAGTGTATCTAAAAACGGACGAAAATGATAAAATAAACTAAAATGTGATATATCCATTTTTATTCAAGGTATGACGCATTAAACCATTCAATTTATATTAAAATAGGATTAATTTTGGATTAGGGACGAAAAATATGCGGTTTTACATAGAAAAAGGTGATATTCCGGTTGTATAATAAATGGTTATTGTATAGTAAAAGGTCTTTAGTAATAAAATATGATATGATGTATTGATATTTTCTGATTATATTGAAATTATTTATGATTATTTCCATTTTATGGATAAAAGTTCATTTAATGGAAAGATATTTCGCTTAATACTTAAGATTTATCGAAACCATTGATTATTGAATTAGAAATAATATTAATATTAATTGCTAACTTGACTAAGCTTTTAACCGTTAAGTATAATTGCCTTCATTTTTGTATTTTTCTGTGTATTTAGTATAGGCTTTTTAATATAGGTACTAATAGTGTTTACTATATTGTAAAGTTGGTTCAATACTATAAATTAATAGATAAGTTAAAAAATTCAATTTGGAATAACGTTATGAACATGATTTATCGATATTTACTTTAGTGTTCCGGCTTATTGTTGATATCTTTATAATTCGCGTTTACGTTATTTATACTCTTTAATGCGGTACCTTGTTTAGAAGGGTTCATACTATTAATAGATTCGTTATAGCTAGATTTAAAGTTAATAATATGTTTGATGTATTCAACGTTCAAATCAACGACATCGGGAGATGTAAGTAATAGTAGAGGAATTGTAGGCTGAAAAGATCTAAAAGCGTTAGTTATATAGAAATTTATCAAAGTAGTTTTAATGGGAATATAACATTTGCCCGGCCATAATATCGAAGTCAATACTCGTTATCTATATATATATATATATATATATATATAAAAGGTAATAGTTTTGAAAATGTGAGACATCTAATTCATGAGCATTGTTTTGCTTAAGAATTATGCAACTCAATATAAATAATTACGAAATCGAAAACAAACGAGTTTTATTTAATCAATATATATATAAACGAAAACTTGTCCCTTATCCTCATATTTTTAATAACGCTTATTTTTTGAATACTCATATTGATTGTGGGTATAATTATTGTTATTTAGTGAGCGAGGTTTCAATTTTCTGGCTAGAATTAAAATAAAATCAATTACCTTATTTTTCGAGATTAAGAACAATATTAGTTATATAACGAGGTATATATATTACCTACTAATTTCAATTGCTCAAAAATATCTATATAAAATCGATGTTAAAATTGGACTATAATCTTTGAGGATTTCCAAACAATTTGATTTATAATATATCATATATAAGATATTAATAATTGATTTAAGATGTTGTAGAAAACCGCTGGAGGATTTGAATCAGAAACGGATTGGAAAAATACCTAATATCGATACACCTTTAACGAAATAAAAATTATAAGACAACGGGGTTAAGTTTTATTAGATTCGTAACTCGAACGTAATATGTAGTGAATTGTATGAAGGACCGATCGTAATTGGTTTTGATTATTAATTTTTACGAAATAACACCAATTTTGTAATCATCGGTGCCATGAGCTACAAATGAATAAAAAGATCAATCTTTCCGTTTACTAGAGCCAGTAAAGTTCCGCTATTTATTGAATAAGGAAAGTGTGTGAGTTTGACCTTTATATCATAGTAAATTCGTTTATTACATTTATATGAAAGCCGATAAAATTAATTTCCGAATATAATTATGAGTTAATTATATTCGATGCCTCATAATAAATATTTTAAATTTCGACGTTTGGTTACCAAATGAATGAATAAGGGCTAAATACGAACGGTGACTTTGTCGACTGCGTAGTTAGTGTTTCTGATTTTGAATTTAGAGGGGATATATAACAGTTTTATATGGATTATGAAGCTATAAGTGAAAATACCGAATGAAATGGGTTTCCTCCGAATTTAACTTAAAAAAGAATTTATATAAATTATGAAAATTAATATGACTAACACAACTAAATATTAAAACATCTTTTTACATTATTAGAACTATGATCAAATAAAAATAGTTTATAACTTTCTATATTTGTTTGAGTTTATTGAAGTTGGTGGTCATATTTTATTTTTTTACCGTGGCATTCGTGACATTCTAACATTTCATTGAATATATGATAGCAGATATTTTAAAAAACTTCATTACGATATACCTATAAGTATTTGTGATGGTTTTTCCAACTTGATAAAGGATTATACAAACAAAGTATGGAAGGTAGGAAGGTATCTTAAAAGACTGAAGTCAAATTTGGATTTGAATAAATTCGCATGTACAAAAAAGTCAATTAAGTATATGATCTTTATCGTAAACGCAGAAATAGATATCTGGATAAACCTCGATAAAATACGGGTTGTGTTGGAATAGTTGTATTTGCAGTACAGTTGGTCAACTTTACGTACAGTAAAGTTGACTATATTTACTGCAAGTTATGTATATTGTTTTGTATTGGCTTATTGTATTGGGTGTAAGTCGTGTACAGTACACCAAACTTCACACTAGGGTATGGGCCAAGCAATTAGCCATACAAATTGCTGTGCAAACCGGCTAGCGGTCTGCCAAACCTAGAACAATCCATCCACCACTTGAATACACAATACTACTAT
Source organism: Anisogramma anomala (assembly GCA_038502455.1). NCBI lineage: Eukaryota > Fungi > Ascomycota > Sordariomycetes > Diaporthales > Gnomoniaceae > Anisogramma > Anisogramma anomala. The sequence goes on along the minus strand of JASMMZ010000004.1, from coordinate 11,994,732 downwards.
TACTTCAACCAATCGCATCGACAACGTTGTAACTTCTAAAGCCCTACCAACGCTGATTATTGTTTATTAGGTTAAGCACAGATAAGTTAAGTAGAAGAAGAAACTACTTTCTAGTTACGCTTTACGTTAATAATGGCGGCTAAGATAAAGGAAAGATTTTTGCGAAGAGACTTTATTAGTACTGCACTAGTTTACAACGATAGGAAAACAGAAAATATTTTTAGGTTTCGCCAGTCCACAACAGAAATGTAGAAGTAAGCAATGGTATTGTTGTCGAAAATACTAAGAAATTTTCACAGATCTTTTTTAAAGATGTTGAGATTGACTGTTAGAAGTCTTACAGTTTGGTAAGTTAGTAAACTAATAAACCAGTATTACTGCGGGTTTCTACTATTATGAAACCGACTGAGTTATACGGCCAAATAGCAAATAACCTTTGATTTTTACCATTAATAACAACCTTCGACCTTACCATTTATACCAAACCTTTGTTTCTACTTTACTTTTTTTACTTCTTTTACGCTAATTTAATTATTAAAATCTCTTTTTTGAGCAAACATACTAAGTATTACTAAGTCGCGTTAAAAAAGCTACGTCGGGCAATCTTACGTGAAGTTATCAAGTCGCTGAGTTCCCACACAACTTTATGTCAAAACACCAAGTTCTTACATTTAAAGATTACAAAGTCCCTCGCCTTATACGCCTACTAAGACTCTTACCAAGTTTTACAAAAGTTAAACCCCCAAAATGGCATTTAGTTGAAAGCGAATAGAGTTAATTGAATCCCTCGAACCCCATTTTATTAAGTATTTTTACAAAGAGATTTGGGGGTATGATGTAGACAAAAAATCAACAGAGAGGCATTTGGTCAACTTCGTTGGTTTTTACATTATCCACCACAATCGAGGCGAAAGTTTTGACTGCAGAAGTCGTGTCTTTCGTAAATATCGTAAGTTTTTCAATGACTGGATTGTTGGCATGTGGAAAAAGTTTTAAAAGGGAATCAAATCTAGACTAAAGGTTAAACTTGAACGTCAAGGGATTTATATGTTATAAAAGAGCTTTACTAAGTTGGCGAATACCCTTTTTGACTTAGCCTGGATTAAGGAATGTCTTTAAGACCTATGTTGTAAAGGAAAGAGTATTGAAAAACCTTAACGCCTCTATACACGTTTTAGGGGATCTTTCATTTACCCTTAGTTAATTTAAGCCTTTTTATGCGCTGAAGATGAAGAACCTGTTGACCTGCTTGGAAGCCTAATATCTTTATGTAACAACGCAGAGTATGCTTTTAGCGGCGGTAGAGTACGTGAAATGGCGATCACCTATGCGTCTAGAGGAATTAATGTCAGCGCTTTATACCATTTAATTGAGTATGATTATTGAGTCCCTTAAAACCTTTATGTTTTTATCGCCTTTTAAAACTTGAACCATTAGATCTTGTAAAAATATTCCTATGATAAGTTTGCTTATACGCGAAAGCCTATTATATGTCTTATTACGAAATTTTACCCCTCGGGTTAGGCGACTGGTAATTACCCTTAACACTATGCTTTGGAGGCTTTAAGATTTGAATTACCCGGAAATATTAATCAAGTCTAAAATAATTATCTCGACCTACCCCTTGAACCTGTCAAGATAGTTGATATTAATTATAAACTTCTTATGGACTTTTCCAGATTTGGAACAATATAGAGAAATATAACAAAAAACCCTATAATTTGCTCTAAACAAATGTAATGCCCTTTTTAAATATTTGTAAATGAATGAAGATTCCCCTTTTTGGTTCTTACTTACTATTTCCCGGAATACTTACAGTGTAAGCCAGAGATTATTACCTAACCTTATTGATCCAAGTAATTTCGTTTCGAAATATTTATAACGGCATAAAGTGTTACTTCGAATACGACATTCACCTTGGGTAATGATATACAAATTAAGCTACTACGAGATGAGAGACGATGATAGTTAAAAAGAAAAAGAGGAAAAAACAAAGGATGTGTTTAAACAAATGATTAATAAGTTCATGTTATATTAGAAAGCAATGGGAAAGGCCTACGTTGGCGAAGCCATACTTTGCGAGCAGGTACAAGCAGTAGTTACGGGTGTTAACGAGTTTAAATACACTCTATAACACTCAAATGCTATTTTCGAAGGCTTTTTTTTAGCTTGTTACGTTCCTCGTTCGCTACTGTAAAGGCGCATATCCCAAATTCGTTTGGTATATACCCTTAAGCCGGTAACATCCTTGATGTTAATAAAGGAGATTTTGCGATAGTTCATTAAATCGACCGCAAATACGGCTACGGGCGTTCTTAACGACTAAGGTTTGACTTATCGACTATAAATTAGAGGTAACAGTCACGTTGGTGCTAATAGAGCTAATATTTAAGCGGATTTGCTAATCGTAACTATTATCGTCATGATAGTAGTAAAATATGTTGGATTTATGGTAAGTTTAGTTGTTGGTTAATTCGATACCCCCTTATGGAGCGAAATAATAGAAAGATAATGTTTTATATCTAATACCCTACCACTTTTCAATAGGATTACTTGGATTAAATCGTAGATTTTGAAGGCGACGAGCTAGTTGACTGCAATAGTTCCCTTTAGTTGATTAAGTGGCATACAAAGACGGCTCCTAACGCGGCCTAATAATTAGCCGACTACGCTTTTTTGTACTGCTTAGGTGTTAGAAACCCTTACCTTTACCCTGATTAAGTCCTTTACCCCTTATATACCTTTAACTTTCGCGATCGTTACATGGATTATAAGTTTTAAGGTATTATGTCAGATATAAGAGTAGTGAGGTACTTGAAAGGGGGTTATTTATAGTACGTAGCATTACAGAAGGAAAGCATTACAGCTACTAATATTAATCTTTACAACACTAATAAGGCTAAAGTTAATTTCGAATTAGGCGAATAACTATCGTAACTGGGGATAACGGTAATTTAAACTATTGTAGGAGCAATTATGTTCCACATCTTTAAGTTCCCTACCCCTCTCATTCTTTGTTTAAAAGATATAAAAACTTTCGTTATTAACGTCGACATTAACGTAAACGAACTAGTTAAAAACAGACAAAGATTTTCTCTTGCTTTTAAGTATGAACACTTATGGTTTTATCTTTAAGACTTTAAAGTCATGGTGTTAAATTTAATGGAGCCCGAAATATGCTAACTATACTGGCACCTTAATTACCCAGACATTGAAAGGCTGTATAAAGTTCTAAAGTCCGTAAGACATAAAGATATAACATACCTTACCTTGGAAGTTATTGAAAAGATTTGTCACTACTATTAAATATATACCTAAGCCTTTCGAGAATTTAAGTTTATATCAAAAGATGATAAGAACTTTAATTGCAAGGTTTCTATTAATATATTTTACTTAGATTATAAGCCTATTTTTCACGTCGTTCATTTCGTAGCCTCTTTTTATGAAGCCAAGTTTTTAGAATTTTCTTCGGCAAAATAAACGTAGGAAACACTAAAGATGCTGTAAATTAATACGTATTTAGGCTCGCTTCACATCGTTGTCAACGATACTAGCATCAACTGTGCAGCGGCGGAGTTCTAGGAAGATATAAAAATAATAGTTATCTAGTATAAATAGATGCCTGTGGAGTCCCACTAGAGTATAGGGAAGGTTGAAAGGGTATAAGCCTTTGCCGAGTGTATGATATCCTTATGTTGGAAATTAAAAGCTTTACGATTCCGGAAGCATGCTTTTAAATGGAGGTAAAGGGCTTAAACAATACTGTAGGCCCTAAAGGCTTAGTATCAACGCTACTGGTTTTTAAAGCGTACTTACGCCTAACAGATAAATATATGTTATTAGTAAGTACCCAAAAACGTGTTATAGCCTACAGTAAAGCTTTAATGAAATAGTCAAAGGAATCGTCACACCGCCAAGTAAATAATATCCTTAACACCAGGAACAGCCCTTTAATAATCGACGTACTTACTTTATCGTTGTAAAGTGAAGTACTTGTATGACGGAAACCAAGAAAATAGGAGTCCCTATATAAAATCTTAAATATAGTTAACTTTAACATAGTTATCAAAATCACTAACGGTTTTGTATCTTTTCGTACCACTTAGATTAAGCCTTGTATCAGGGCTACTAACGATAAAAACCCTTAAGTTGAACGACCAAGTCAATACTAACCTCCTTTACCTATTATTAATAAGCTGATAAAACGCCGCCGGCGCGAACGACCCCTGAAAAAGATGGACCTTAAAGAGGACGAGTATATACTAGGTTGTAGCTATAATACTGTTTGGGTAAGCAGGAAAGAGAAAGATAACAAAAACTTGGTATTAAAGCTTCGAGCATAAGGTATTAATAAAACATTTGGCAAACCTTTTGAAAAAAGCGATAGGGTTGAAATTAACAGACTACTAACTTGAGGAGTTATGTAATTCGTATCGAAAGCCAATTTTAACCTTGAAGACCCAAATGTCACGATCTTAAAGTCGAGGATTATCTATGAGGTTAAAGGTAAGACTATAGGGCAGCCGTATGAAAAGTAACGTTTAATTGCTTAAGAATATGGCGATAAATGCAAAGACTAAATCCTTATACAGTTGCTAATGATTTAGAAAATCGGCTAGCGTTTAATGGTTGCTTTAGCAGCTAGATTGATAGTGAAAACTAAGGGAAACTTTAGGTTTAATAACCGTAATATAACATAAACCTACACGTAATTAATAAGAGATTTACAACGGATTATACTACTGAAGTTGCTATAGGAACTACGTTTTATTTACATTTTAGGGATGGTAATACGATGTATTAAGCTATTATATGAACTAGTTAAAGTAAGAGTCTATTAATTTCTTACATACCAATTATACTTTTAATCATCATTAGGTATAAAGTCTATAATATACGACCCATATTTATTGGTAACGTGAATGAAAGATTTTGGTTCAATCGGTATGTAAATTGATAATACGCTTGTTGTTAAAATGGTTAGCTTTGTAACATTAGAATAGCAGACGATTAAAAACTTTAAGTTCTGGAATTATAAACTGGTTATCACATTATCGAAGGGTAGTTAACTTAACTTTAATAGATTGTTAATCCGTATATTTAGTATTAATACAGGTCTTAGTTTTTATCAAAAGTGTTAAAGCACCAATTTAGCTATGATTAACAAGATTAACGTAATTAAGATCCAACAGTGCCTTGAATAGCGTATCCATGACAATTATATTGCAATATTATGTTAACACAAGGCATTGTATGACCTATATATTACGGCACAAGTATAAAAGCTAATAGATAAAGACTTTGTCCGGTTAAATAAGAGGTTTGAATAGTAAATGCGGAATTTGGATCGGGAGATTAATATGGTTTTAATCGACCTTTCGAAGGCAAAGTTAATAATTTTCATGGATGTGTTTTTCGCAAATAAAACCGATCCATCTTTATAAATCGGCTTCCTAATAATCCTCGTTAACGAAAATAGGTGGAAAGATTAATTTAGCATTAACGGTAGTCTAATTTACTAACATTTTGTTAAATATAAAAAGATTACACGAAGCGAGTTAACTTCGAATATTTATGGTGTAATAATACGCTTTAATATAGTGATGATATTATAGTGAACCTGTAAACTTGTTATTAGGTAATGAAAATTCCTTTTATTCCGATAGTAATTTATACCGATTCGTGAAGCTTGTTCAAATACTTTCCAAAACTCAGAGCTACTAGCAAAAAACGCCTAATAATCGATGTAATGGTATTTCGTAAAGCTTACTAATGGAGTGAGATTAAAGAGTTTCGATAAATTAATGGAAAATACGATACTGCTAATGGCATAATAAAGGTATCGCCAAATAAGGCCTTTAAAAGGTTTGTAGATAACAATAAGCTAACTATACGTATTGAAAATTAGGTTGATAGGCTACCCGGAAAGATCAGATTACGTAATAACGGTTAAGAATGTGTTGACTAACTAGAAGATTACCAGTGAATTGACGATATTAACTTGTTTAATTGGTACGGCTGAAGTAAAAGACTGTATGGGTTTGTGGCAGAAAAACTTTTTATAGGAGTTGATAAACTCGAACCTTGAAGCCACGAAACAATTGAGGTCCAATAGGATTAAAACAAGTGTAAATGAGTTTATTTCAATACAAAGGTTAATGAAATTGACAGGGGTTTCACTAATTACCGAGGTTGCAGTTTAACGCTTACTAGAAAAGATTAGTTAACCACACTAACCTGCACATACAAACTAAAAATACGCTAGTATTGGAATAGTAGTATTTGCAGTATAATAGGTTCGCTTTACTTACAGTAAAGTTAACTATACTGACTACAAGTTAAGTGTATTGTTTTTGTGCGGGCTTATTGCCTTAGGTGTAAGTCAAGTATAGTACGCCCCACTTCACACTATGGTACGAGCCAAGCAATTGACTATACAAATTACTGTGCAGACCGGCTAACGGTCTGCCAAACCTAGAACAATACATCCACCATTTAACCACATAATACTACTGCTACTTCGATCAATCGAATCGACAACATTGTAACATCTAAAGCTCTACCAACATATTCATTGTAATTATGAGTCCTCCCATTCAGTATAAGAGGTATAAAGTTTCTTCGGTTTTATAAACTTCTACCAAGAGTTCATTAGCAATTTTTCCGAACTGGCTAACCACCTTAGTAAGTTATGAAACAATGGACTCGGTGGATCTAGACGTATCAAGAGGAATAAGCTTTTTAAGAATTGAAAAGTACATTTCTTACCATTTTAATTTTAATATATTAGTATCCCAATTAGTCAACGATTTTGTATATAGATTGGTCGAGCAAATTTTCAAAATATTGTTCTTTTGTAAAAGAATAAGGATAGTATTCTTGAACCAATTACTTACCATTTCGAAGGTTTATTAAATATGGAACGTAACTATACTGTTTACAATAAAGAATCTCTAGCAGTAATATCATAATTTAAAATGTGGTTATTAGAACTACGTAGTATTCGTATTCTTTGTTGATAGGCCATTCGATGTTGAAACGTTGTCGATTCGAATCGTAGTCGAAGTGATAGTAGTATTGCGTGGTCAAGTGGTGGATGGTTACTTCTAAGTTTGGCAGACCGCTAGCCTGTCTGCACACTACTTTGTATAACTAACTGCTTGGCCCGTGCCCCACATTGAATTGGGCACTCTATTGCAATTGACTTGTAGTAGTATAGTTAATTTGATTGCATTGTATTTGAACGTTATTCCAACACTGACGGCTTTTTGTTTTGTGATGCCAATGCCAGTGCTGGTGCCAGTGAATCTTGTGAGAAAAAATTTCGGCTACACAAGTACTCTTCTATGTTATTTCCACTGCTATTTGTATGGCAGTATCATTCCTTACCACTTGTAGATCCGAAAACAAGTGCTGCATCACTTTCGTATTCCAATCCATCATCATACAACAAAATTAACCGTTCCAGTCAATTAGGTTCACATCATCAACATTTTCGACAACCTGACAGTCTCTCAGTTTGCCAAGGTACCTTTATCTCCAGTCCTGTCCATCGCTACGTAATACCTTGTCAGGTAGCCTTTCTACGTAGCCCTTGATCCATATGGTCAGCCTATTACTATCCACAAACCTTTTCAGGGCCCTCTTTGGTGTAACCTTCGTTATAACATCAGCTGGGTTATCTTTGTTATTCATTTAACGGAACTCCTCAATTTCCCGGTTTCTGTAAGCTTCGCAAAAAGTTATTACGTCGATTATCAAACGTTTTTCATTAGTCGCTCCCAACTTAAAAAGGTACTCTGTTGCAACGGCGTGGTGGTGATGGTGTTGCAGTGTAGTGAAGGATGAAGAAGCTAAGTATAGACTGACTGCAGAGTTTGCAGTAAAGTATGTATGTACAACAACAAAGAAGGCAGGTGGGGTTGCCAACCCACCTAGGTCCAACAAATGCCGGGGGACAAAAAAGCATAATGTCTCCATTATGAAGCAAGTGTGCCAAATTACATCATATCTCGTGAGAACAGTTTCTCACGAGAAGGGATACTTACGAGAAGCATCACTCGTGAAAACCAATACTTATCCCAAGCTTTTCTCAAACTCAATTAATTTTTTGCAATGTTCCAAGTCCTTAGGACTTATTCACTTGTCGTTCTTTGCTGTAAATGCATTCGCACGAAGTACTGAACTTGCTAACCTATCCGGCGTCGACGGTTAAACCTCTTATCCAGTATCCTCTCAATTTCTTATTCATTATTATTTTTACCTTCGCATTTAACCGGTGTTGGAGGCGGAGTAATTGGTTTGAAGGTTTTATCTTCTCGGATAAGCATTAGGTATGGAATACTAATAATGGGATGAATCCTTAAATTTGAAGAGAAATCCAAAGTAAAAGCGAGTTTTTGAATTTTATTTACAATAATACAAGGTTTAAGGTGAAGAAGAACGAGTTTTCATTAGCAATGAAAACGTCAATATATTAGGCTACTTTTGAATTCTATTTGATTAACAACTTTCTAATTATGTCATCGGTACTTATAATTATACCTTTTCGGGCTTTTGTAACCACGATATTTATTATCAATTCAATAGTTCGACTCGAAATGTTTTTAATATGACGAATATCGGTTTCTTAACGAAGTATTAGAAATATAAAATGATTAATTAATTAGCGAAACTTCAATCCAAATAGAAACTTATACAAATTAATGCTAATTGTTCGAGAATAAGCGTTGCTAAAATGTTATTGTGAGGCTGGAATACAATTAAACCACAATTGGTTAGAGTATTTTGCTATATAATATAATGAAGAAAGTATTAAAACTTGATTTTTTCTCCTAAATGAATTATTTACCGAAGGATAGTAAATTGTCATTATTATTAACTTTGTGCCAAAAACGTTTTGTAAACCTTGCTAAAATGCTAATAATAATTTAGGATCGCGTTTGAAGATGATGTCTCTCGAATTAGTCTAATGAAATAATAAGAATTATCTTACGAAAATGGTAGCTTATTTTGCAAAAATATATATAATATACCTTGGTAAGAGAAGTATTTTTTGAAAGGTTTGTAAATAATAGGTATAATGGTATTGAATTCCCTTCGTATAGGTCGACTTCATAGTGTTCCAAAATTCTGATTAGTAAAACGATAATAGAATACATGTAAATAGTAAGTATAGGGTCTTTAAAAGTTTGAATTAACTCAAGTCTACCGATAGGTTTTTAATTGTTATTTTATTATAGGCTATAGTACGGGTAGTTTCGATAGTAAATTTCCATAAGATTACGTTTCAAGCCAAAAATATAGGCTTTTCGAAATTTTCATTATGTGTTAGGGACAGAAATAAACGCGTTTATTGTAAGCATTTCAGAGAAATTATTCAAGGAAAATTAAAAGAAGAATGAAACGTTTGTAACCTACGAAATTCAATTATATAATAATCTATTTACAAACTTCAAAGGGTAGCTGATATTTAATATTAGAATAGTATTTTCATTTATATTATTTTGGTTTAATTTATATAAAATGCCTTTTTATATGGAATGAATATGATGTTTGGTCTAGCAGCATAGCCTTGAAACGTTCCACATTTAAACATGAGTTAAAACTAGGTATATAATGAAGAAAAAATCCGATTAAAAATTACTAAATGATTGACAGACATTCGATCAAGGATAAAAAATACTTTAATGTACGAATTTTCTTATCGTTTAGTTTTTGTAACTTGAATAAGATAGAAGAAATAAGATTCCATCGTTTAGGAAGACTGATAACTGTCAATTCATAGGCATCAAACTGAATAAAAATACTGATTAATCATTTCTTTGTTTGATCTATCAAAATTGTATTTGGTGAAATTTGATTCATTGTTTTCTTAATCAATTTATAATTCGTGAGAATTATAATTGGATAAATATTATTCATGAAATTAGTTTGAAGATTACAATAAATCTATATAATATACGATACCTTAAGTCTTCAAGCATAATTATATAGTTCGATTTAAATAAGATATCGGCTTAGAAATGAAAAAAGTTTAATTTTTATAATCAGAATATAGTGACTGAAAGCACAAATATTGTTTTCATTTGAAAATTATCATTTTAAAATATTGTTGAAGGTTGCCATTAATTTAGAGGAAGAAATAACGATTGAAGTTAGAATAATATAGGCGTAGGTATTTGTATAATAATTTCTGAAACTAATTAAAAGAATATTGTTGTTTAGGCATTGGAACGATTTTGTGTATTATATAAAATACTGTCGTTCATTACGATTTCAGATATTGAAACGACTTTTATAGCGACTCTGGGCAAGCAAATCGATTATAAGTATTTATAAAGTATTCGATAATTAAGTGAAATAGGATATTATCATTTTCAAAAATACAGTTCCTTTGAAATAGATTTGTAGAGCTTTTAAGTTTCGTTAGAAATGATAATCTACGGAAGCCTTGAATGTGTTTCTATGTGGTGGAAAAACCGAGACTATCAACGTAATACTCTAATAATGTTACAGACTGGAATCTAATATAATATTTATCTTATATTAAGAATATTTTTTTATATATAAATAAGGCGAATAACTGTTTTAAATAAGCGAGGTATTTGTAAAAAGTATCTAAAATAATGATTATGTTATCAATAAAGGCTAAATGAAATTTATGAAATGGTTTAAACATACCGTCTATGAATTTTTATATATTAGATAGTGAATTTCGAAAACCTATAAAATCCACTTTGAAGCGTTTTCAACATTCATACTTGATTGTAATGGAAATAATTTGGTAATTTAAATAAATAAATCGTTCACATCAATATTTATAGTATTTATTATATAATTCTCATCTTTTACATCGAAATTTCATAAATCGGTTTTGATTTGGTAAAATGTAGTTGTTTGAAATACTTCATTTATCAAGTATTTTGAGGTCTATCATTATTCATCACTTTTAACTGACATGTACAGACCGCCATATAACGGAGGTTGATAAGGTAAATTATAAAAGTTGATTAAGGTATTTCATACGATATAGTTTATAAAGTTTGTCGGATTATTAGTTAAAAAGTTATTTATTACATTAGGAAATCAGATATAGGTGATAATTTTATTTGCTGAGTTATTAAAATTTTACTACAAACACCTTTATCATTTGGGATTCCGAAACTGTAATTATATAAGTATCTTTTTATATTTTAAGAAATTACTTATTAATTCTCTAAGATTATAGGGTTTTGTTTTCATTGATAATATCAATATAAATACTGGAGAAGTAGGAATCATTGGACCATTGTTGGGAATGTATTGATCGAAAAAATATAATAGTCCACAAGGAATGTTATTATTCAATTCAATTTTGTTCAAATTAAATTTAGTCGATAAAAGATCAATGATAACGTTGGTGAAGGGAATAAACGGTTTAAGATCGATATGAATTTGGTAACCGCTTATAAGTTGTATTGAAACAGTATCAATAAGATAAAGATTTGAGTTAAATTCATCTCTTAACTCAGAAATTGTCGACTTAATGTTAAGAATTTAAAGAAACGTAAAGTTTACTATATAATCAAAGAAAGCAATTTTAAAAAACTACGTTAATGATAAAATAATTGTCGTTAACCTATTAGCCTCGATTGAGACGAAGAAAGCTTCGTTCCAATCGATTGAAAAATATGTCGAATCTTTACTTTCAGTCATAATTTCAAGTTCGATATTTTTGGAGATTTTTACTAATTTTCTAGCTGATTTATCAAATTCAATGACATATAGTATAATGAAATCTATAATAGTATTTAAAGCGATGGGATGTTAAGAAATAAATATGAAAAAAACGTCTTTTGGAAAAATAGACGTATTTACCGGGTATCTGAATTATCTAGCTTAAATATATAACTACTGAAGTTTGAATTTTTACTTTAAGCATTATTAGATTGAAAGAAATTTTATAAATGATGCAAAATACGTCAAATTGGTCAATTTGAAAGGAAATTATGATTTACAATATGAAAAGATCGATTTCACAAAGTTTGAACCAACTATTCGTAAAAAGCCAATCAACTTCTATCCGATTAATAAGTCAAATTTTAATTTTCTTGCGTAAAAGTTTTGGAGCACTATCTACCTTGAATGAAGGACCTTCAATATCTATCCAGCCTTGAAATTTAATTAAATTGGCGGTTTTATAACGTTAGCGATAGTTTTGCGATTTTAAAAAAGTATCTTAGACTTAAAGAAGTTTGAAATGTATGATACAAGGATGTGAATGCATATTAAGTTTTTTTTCTATTAGTATCGAGGTATATTATAATATTTTGTCTTTCTTTGGCTTTTTTTTCATGGCCGCTTACGTTCATTTGTTAGTATTCATAGCCTTTAATGGTTGTGATAGTTATATCATTAATATTGCGATTAATTATAAGGATATTATCATATATCTCTATAGTTAGTAAGCGGCCTCATTGCAGGTTGCACCTTTATAGAGTGCACGGTAACATGCCACTCTGAAAGGTACATTCATACAGAGTGTATGATGGCGTGATACTGCTTAGAAGGGGCATTATCAGAGTGCACGGTAGAGTACCACTACCCAGAAGAGAGATTAGCAGAGTGGATGGTAGAATGCTACTGCCTAAGTAAGAGCTTATAAGCTTTCATCTGAGTCTTGTATTTTCCGTATACCTGATTTCTCTTTAATCGATTTACTTTAATATACATTATTTATTTTAACGATTACTTTTTTACTATTACCTTTGCGTTGATGTATTCAAACTTATCGATATTTATAAATAGCCGATTCGGTGGATTATAATTAGCTTTTAAAAGGAAAAATAAACATAAGTCAAATACTTATAGCGGGATTCTATAGAGGTTTCAAATATCCGTCTTTAAATATTACAACTTATAAAAACTATACGGGAGTGTAGAAATACGCGAGAGCGCCTTTAAAACCTGAATCGTAAAAAGACTATAAGACTCAAAGTAACTTCAAAAAGGATAACTTTAGTATGATATTATCCACTCAATTTGTGACCTATTTATTAAAATCCCCGTTACGCTATCCACCAACTCGTTTTGGCGCTTTAGACGTATCCGATCACTTTTTAACAAGCGTATTATTACGCATGAAGCTACGTAAGTCAAAACCACCAAATTTTGGAAGCCTTCGTTGGAACCCATCCGATCTGAACGCTATATCCAACCGCTCCTAGACTTTAAGAGCGGTCAATACACGACATCCTAACCGCTAACCAAACTTACACCGCGTATTAAACACAGAATTAGAAGCTCTTATTACGCCATTACGATTCACCAAACCTTAATACCATCTCAACTTTTATATACCTTTATATATCTTTTTCCCGTTCATTTTTCCTCGTTAGCCTTAAATTATAACGTTAATTTGGGTTTGTTATTTGTAACGTTTAAATTCATTATGTATTTGACTAATTCAACGTTTACAAAACATCAAAGAGCTAATTTGAGATGCTTGACTAGGCTATAGTCATATTTCATATTTATTCCACTTAAATTTCATTCATATTAGTAATCTATAAACACCTTATTATCAACGTTTGGTTATGTTTTATTTTTTTTTCATTTAGATATTATGCGCTCTCAATTAAACCAATTCATTTGGTATATTATCATTTGATATTACATACCCAAATCTTTTTACATACTATATCTTAAATATATCTTAAACATTAATACTGCGTGAATTTAACCTTTATACCGTTTAAGTAATAGAAATGATCATCAAAACTACTTTTTAAAACGCCCCGTCATACTTCATTTTTTTTCTATTATAGTTTCACTATTTATAGACCTAGCAAAAGCTAGGGAATTGATATAGTATTCATTGAAAATATATCGTTTTGTAAAAGCATTCTCAAGAATTTAAACATTAATTTATAAGATAGTGAAATCAAAGTGTCAATGAATAATTAGGACTCTTTTAAGGTATATATATATATATATATATATTAGAAATATAATTTTAACTATTTTCACATAGATATTAAAAAACTTAATGTTGGAATAGTACTGCATACAGTGCAGCAGGTGAGCTTTACTATAAGTAAAGTTGACTATACTGAACTGCAAGTTAAGTGTATTGTTTTATATGAGCTTACTATATTGGGTGTAACTCGAGTACAGTAGGCTACACTTCACACTAGAGCATAGCCTAAACAATTGACTATACAAATTACAGTGCAGACCGGCTAGTGGTCTTCCAAACCTAGAACAATACATTCACCACCTAACTACTATAATATAATTATTACATCGACCACAATTCGAATCGACAACGTTGCAAAAATTTAAGGTTCTACTAATACTGATCAGTACTTATTAAGTTAAGCACAGATTGGCTAAATAGAAGAAGATGTTACTTTCTAGTTACGCTTCACGTCAAAGGACGAATATAATAGAGGAAAGATTCTTGCGAGGAGCCTCTACTGCTGCGTTGGTTTTCACGGAAGTAAGTAAAGAAGACTTTTAGGCTGCGTTGGTTTTCACGACAGCTTAGAGGTAGCAACGGTATCGCTATCGAAAACACTAAGAAATCTTCTCCAGATCTTTTCTAAAGAAGTTGAGATTAGCTGTCAGAAGTCTTAAAGTTCGGTAAGTTGTCAAACGGCTAAGTAATTATTAACACGGGTACAATTACTGCAGAAAATCAATTAAGTCCCTACGATAAATAACCTATAGTAATAAACAACTTTCGACCTTACCCTTTACACCAAACTTTTACCCCTGCTTTACCCCTTTTACTTCCCTTATATCAATTTAATTGTCAAGTTCGCTTCTTTGAGCGGAAATAAAAAGAATCGCCAAGTCGCGTTAAGAAAGCCATACCGCGCAACCTATCGTTAAGTCATCAAGTCCTTATGCGACTTTATACCAAAATACCAAGTCCCTACTCTCATAGATTACCAAACTCCTCGCCTTACGTGCCCTACACTCCCTATTCAATCTAGAACGTCAAGATGGCTAATGTAAGCGCTTACTTCGAAGTTATTACCGACCCTATTAGCAAAGAAGAAATTAAGGCCTTTGGATACCTCTTCGCCAAGTACTATAACTACAATATCGGGCGATACGACGTTAATGAAGACTTGATTGAAGAGTACTTAACCAACTTCGTTGACTGTTACATCCTCGAATATAATGGTAGCGAAAACACTGGCCGAGATTTCCGTAAGTATCATAAGTTTTTTGACGACGAAATAATTGATATGTAAAAAGTAACCTAAAAGATTATTAAGTCCAAACTGAAGGCTAAATTTATACGCTAAGGAATATACTTGCTAAAAGAAAGTTCGTCTAAATTGGTAAAAAACTTTTTTAAGTTGGTACCAACTTAAAGAATACCCTTAAGACTTTCTGTGTAAGGGAAAGAGAGTTAAGGAACCTTAACGTCTCTATACGCGATTTAAGGTGCATCACCTTTACCCTTAGTTAATTTAAGCCTCTTTACGCGTTGGTGACGAGAAACCTGTTAACCTGCTCGGCAGTTTAACGCCTCCACTCGATAGCACGGAATACGCTTTTGGTGGCGGTAGGGTATGTAAATCAGCGGCTACCAACTTGGCAAAAGAAATTGATGTTGGTGCTTTACACCAGTCAATTAAGTAAGATCGTTAAGCCTCCTAAAACACTTAGGTTCATTTTACCCCTTTACATTTTAATTCAAATAGTTAAACTCTTCAAAACCCCCTTTATGACAGGTTTTCCTATACAGGAAAGCCTACTATAGGTTTTACTACAGGACTTTACCACTTGGGTCAAGCGATTGTTAGTTATCCTTAACTAAGTACCTCGGCGGCTTTAAAACTTTAATTGTCAGGAAATAACACTAATCAAGACTGGGATAGCTATCGCAACTTGCCCCTAAGACCTGTCAAGATAGGTAGTATTAATGACAATATTCTTACGAATTTCGTTAAGATTTGAAACGACAATAAAATATATAACAGGAAACTCTATAACCTCCTCAATATAAAGATAATGCCATTTTTAAATATATTTAAGTGGATCGAAGTTTCCCTTTCTGGCTTTTATTTACTGTTTTCCGAAATCCTTATAAGGAACATCAGAGATTATTATCTAACATTTCTGAAGCGAGTAACCAACTTTCGCGAAGTTTATAATAATATGAAAAGTTATCTCGAATATGACGTCCACATTGTCCAATATTATACAGATTAGTCCACCATGCGAGAGACTATAATAATAACGAATAAGAAAGAGGAGGAAATACTAATTGATATACTTAACCAGATACTTAATAAGATGATATTATGTCAACAAGTAATAGGGAAAGCCTACGCTGATAAAGCCACACTTCGCGAACAGATACAGGTAAAAGTTACCGGAATTAACGAGTTTAAATACGCCTTACAACGCTTAGATACCACTTATAAAGGCTTTTTTAGTTAGTTACATTCTTTATTTGCTACTGTAATAACGCGTATACCAAATTCTTTTAGTATATACTTTTAAGCTGGCAACCACCCTAAAATGGATGAAGAAGACCTTACGTTGGTTAATTACGTCGACCGTAAGTATGGCTACGGACGCCTTTAATTCTCAAGGTTTGGCACATCGATTACAGACTGGAGGCAGCAATTATGTTGACGCTAACAGGGTTAAGAATTAAGCAAACTTGTGAACTGTAAGTATTATCGTTGTAATTGTAGGAAGAGATATTGAATTTGAGACAAGTTAAGCTGTTAGTTAACTCGGTATCCCTCTGTCAAACGAAATAATAGAAAGTTAATATATTACATTTAGTATCCTATTACTTTCAAACATAACTATTTGGATTCCATCAAAAACCTAAGGACTATAAGCTCATTAATCGCGATAATGCCCCTAAATAGATTAAGTGATATAAAAATACTGTTTTTAACGCGGCCCAGTAATTAGCCGACCACGCCTTCATATATTGCTTGAGTGGCAAAGACCATTTCCTTTGTATTAATCAAGACTCTAATCCCTTATATACCTTTAATCTTCGCGATCTTTATGCGGACCACACGTTTTAGGGTATTATGCTAGACATAGGGGCAGTAATATACTTAATAGAAAGTTATTAGGAATACATAGTACTATAGAGGGAAAGTACTATATCTATTGAGATTAATTGTTACGATACTATTGAAGTTAAAGTTAGCTTCGGTTAAGGCGAACAACTATCGTTATTAGGGATAACGGTAATTTAAATTACTGTGGAAGTAATTATGTTTCATATTTTGAAGTTCTATACCCCCTTTTTTTACTTAAAGAATATAAAGACCCTCGATATTAACATCGATGTTAATGCGGACGAGCTGGTTAACAACGACTGAAGGTTTCCTTTCATCTTTAAGTAAGAGCATTTGTAATTTTACCTCTGAGACCCTAAAACAGTGGTGTTAAACCTAATAAAATTAGAGATATGTTAACTTTATTAGCGCTTTAATTACCTAACCGTTAACAGGCTATATAAAGTTATAAAGTCCGAAGGGTATAAATATATGAAATTCTTTTCCTTAAGAGCTATTAAAAAGCTCTGTTACTATTGTTAAACGTATGCCTAACCCCTCAGAGATTTAGGTTGATATTAAAAGACGATAATAACTTTAATTATAAGGTTTTTATTAATATGTTTTACTTGGATAATGAACCTGTTTTTTACGTCGTTAATTCCGTGACCTTTTTTCGCTAAGTCAAGTTTTTAAAGTCCTTTTAGGTAAAGGATATATGGGAAACACTAAGTATGCTATAGATTAACACGTACTTAGGTTTACCTGACGTCGTTGTTTACGATATCAGTACCAAATTTACGGCGGCGGATTTTGAGAAAAACGTTAAAATAATAAGTATTGAGTGTAAATTGGTGCCTGTGGAGGTCTAATAAAGTATTTTGAAGGTTGAAACGGCATATGCCTTACTTAGTCGAGAGTAAAATATCTTTATGTTGGAAATTAGAAGCTTTACGGATTCGGAAACAAGCCTTAAAATAGCGGTAAAAAGCCTAAATTATATTGTGGGCCTTAATGACCTAATGTTAACGCTATTGATCTTTGGAGAGTACCTATGTCTAACGAGTGAATTTTCGTTATTAGCAAGTACCTAAAAGCGTATTACGGCTGATAGAAAAGCTTTAAGGAACCTATATAGGTAATCAACACGCCTCCAGAATAATAATGACTTTAACACCAAAAACAGCCTTATAACAATCGTCGTACTTTCTTTGCCGTTATAAAGTGAAATCCTCGTATGGCGGAAGCCGGGTAAATAAAAGGGTCCGTATAAGACTTTAAGTATCATAAATTTTAAAGTAGTTGTTAAAACTGTTTACGGTCTTATTCTTTTCGAATTACCTAAGTTAAGCCTCATATTGAAATTATTAACGATAGAAACCTTGAAATTAAACGATCAAGCTAATACAAATTTCTTTTTTTTCATTGTCGATAAACTAATAGAATATTACTGACGCAAACTACCCCGGAATAAAAAAGATGTTAAAAAGGAGGAATATATACCGGACCATATATATAATACTACTTGGGTAAGTAGAAATAAAAAAGATAACGAAAACATAATACTAAAGCTTCGAATATAAAAGATTATTGAAACCTTCGGCAAACCTTTGAAGGAAAACAACAAGATCGAGATCAACGGCCTATTAACTTTAGCAATTGTATAATTTATACCGAAAGCTGATTTCAACCTTTAAAACCCGAATATTACGATTTTTAAGTTGAGGATTATTTATGAAGTTAAAGGAAAAACTATAAGGCAGCAATACGAGAAGTTACGTTTAATCGTTTAAGGATACAGCGATAAAGAAAGAAACTCAGTCCTTACTTATTCTTCAACGATTTAGAAAATCAGCTAGCGCTTAGAAATTACTTTAGTAATAAGTTTGCTATCCAAAGCGGATGAAAATTTATGTTTAATAGTTGTAATATAACGTAGGTTTACATATAGTTAGCAACGTATCTATAGCGTATCGTACTACTGGAATTGCTATAAGAACTCTATACCATTTACTCTTTAGGGACGATAATACGATGTATTGAACCACTATATAGACGGGCTAAAATAAACGTCCATTGGTTTTTAACTTACCAATTGCACTTTAAATTATGGCTAGCCATAAAGTATTTAACATACGACCTGTGTTTATTGGTAACGTAAGAAAAGGATTTCGGCCTGGTAGGTATATAGATTAATGATACCATTTTCGTCTGAACGGCTGGCTGTATAATATTAGAATAATAGGCGGTTAAAGACTTTAAGTTTTCAAATTGTAAACCGATAACGATGCTGGCAAAGGATAATTAATTTGACTTTGAGGGATTGTTAATTCGTATGTTTAATATTAAGAGTGGATTTATTTTTTGTTTAAAGGGCTAAAATACTGATCTAATTATAATCGACAAAACAACGTGGCTAAGGCCAGACAGTAATTTAAATAATATATCCGTAACAGTTATGTTGCCACCCTATGTTAACTGGAGGTATAGTACGACCTATCTATCGCGGCTCAAGCACAAAACCGAATGGATAAAGACATTGAGCGGATTAATAAGAGGTTTGAATGATAAATTCAGATCTTTGACCGTGAGATTGATATAATTCCAATCGACGTGTCGAAGTCAAAGTTAACAATCCTCACGTATAGTGTTTTTTTTACAAATAACACAAACCTATTTTTATAAATTAGGTTTTTAATAACCCTCGTTAACAAAGATAGGCGGAAAATTCAGTTTAGTATTATTGGTAACGTGATTTATTAAACCTTTATTAAATATAAGCCGATTATATGAAACGTATTAACTTCGGGAGTTTATGGTATAATAACAGGTTTCTATATAGGCATAAAATTATGGGAAACCTTTAACTTTATTACCAGGTAGTTAAAAATTCCTTTTATCTTGATAATGATTTGTATCGACTTGAGAAGCCTTTTCGAATACCTTTCGAAGCTCGAAACCACTAACGAAAAACGCCAAATAATCGACATAATGGTATCCTGTGAATCTTACGAAAGGAGTAAGATTAAGGAGTTCCGATGGATTAACGGCAAAGACAATCCTACTAGTGTTATAACGAAGGAAACGCTGAACAAGGCCTTACAAAGGTTTGTAAACAATAATAGGCTAATCATACGTATCGAAGGCTACGTTAATAGGCTACCTAGTAAGTCTAATTTACGTAATGACGAATAACGATATGTTGGCAAACTGAAGGACTGCTAGGGAATTAACGATATAGACTTATTTGATTGGAATGGTTAAAGTAGAGGTTTGCAAAGGCCTGTGATAGACGAACTTTTTGTGGGAGTTAATAAACTCGGATCTTAGAGCTGTGGGGCAATTAACGGCAAACGGGGTTAATTTGCATGCAATTCTATATGGAAGTCAATTGGAACTGTTAGGGGTCTGATCAGTTGACGAGGTTGTAGTTTAAAGCTTACCAGAAAAGATTAGTTAACTATACTGGCGTACGCATACAAACTAAAAAGCCGCCAGTGTTGGATTAGTACTACATGCAGTGTATCAGATCAACTTTACTATAAGTAAAGTTGACTATACTAAACTGTAAGTTAAGTTTATTGTTTTATATGAGCTTACTATATTGGATATAAGTCCAGTACAGTAGGCTACACTTTATACTAGGGCATGGGCTAAGCAATTGGCTATACAAATTACAGTGAAGACTGGCTAGCAGTTTGCCAAACCTAAAACAATTCATTCACCGCCTGACTACTGAAATAATACTATTACTTCGACCACGATTCGAATCAAAAACGTTGCAACGATCTAAGGCCCTACTAACAACAAATTTATTTGATGAATCTAGGAAGAACTTTGTGTATTAGACGTTAGAAATATAGTGTATAATAAAGGTTATGATCTTGAACCTATTACGAAAATAACTACGAAGTAGGGATATAAATACAACCAGTAGAAATAATAGCCGTATCGTGAAAGCCTTGTCGGCAACAACCCAACTTATTTAGATGTCAAAATAAACCGATGATAAAGTAATAGACGTAAAGTTCATGAGGGAATACTAATAAGAGAAACTTCTGAACCGACTTTTTAAAATAAAAAATTAGGAACGAAACCAAAATCGTAAATATAAAGAGTAAGGCATTTAATAAGGTTGAACTTAGGTCGCGAAAAGTTGATAATATTTAAGGAATCGATGAAAAGGGAGAAAAGGATACAAAAATTATTCGTTATTTAGGTCGAATACGAACCCCTTTTCAATCGTATTTTTTAAAAAAATTAGATAAAATTACTTTCCGGATATGGTCGATAACCATTTAGGCTATAAAAATAATGGTCCGGATAAGGAAAACAGCCCGCCAGAAGATAATATAAACGACGTAAAATGATAATACGAACCTTATAGATTAATGCTTATTAATTACAACTTATACTCCGACTTTTTACTACGCCGTTTTCCTACTAATAGAAGTAACCCTATAAAACTTATAAATATCGCTTAACTATAAGATGAAGAAGAGAATTCTAGTGGTTAACCGTACGATGTTTTCGATAATGAAATCCGTGTAATATTAAACGCTTATAAAAGGCTACATATAGAACTATTAAAATTTCATGTAATTATACCCAGTATATTAATTAGGTAATTGTTGGCAGGTCATCTTTATCTTTGCGGCGTAGTCGATTCGAATCTCTATAGACGAAGTAACTGGTGGTACTGCATTGAAAATGGTGGATGTATTGGTTTAGGTTTGGCAGACCACTAGCCAACCTGCATAGTAATTTGTAGGGCGAATTGCTTGGCCCGTGCCTTAGTCTGAATCTGGCACTCCACTTGTAGTCAGTACAGTTAACTTTACTGTAAGTAAAGTTAACTGACTGTACTGCAATTGATCAGCTAAAAAAGGCAGTCAATATTGTTCCAACAGTAACTTTATAAGTGGTATATATATAATTTTAAGTAAGTAAATACATTTAGGGAGTGTTATGATGGTTGAAAAATATACTTCGATACAGAAATATATTTCAAACTTTACGATAGTTATTGGACGGGTATTATTCAGGAATATGTAGAGAATCAGCGTAGAAACGCTAATAAAACCTTGTACCAAGTTTTTACCACATTATTGGCAAAGAGCCGCAAAAGCTAAGTGGCCTCCAAGCTCAAATATAAAGGAGACAAACTATTCATTTAAATAATTATAAAAGAATATCGTGGAAATCTAAACTTTAACTTTACGTTATTTCAATTCTAAAAAGACTTAAAAGCTTTTTATACGAGTTTTGAAAATTTGCTTAAAAACCATTATATGTCGATAAAGAAGCTTCAGATTAGCATTCATAGCTTAAATAACTAAAGAAGAGGGTAAAATTATTAAAGTAAACCTCGCCGAAATAATCCACTACGTCCTAAATCAAAAGTTTAAAGTGTATCTAAAAAAAAAAAAAAAAAAAAATAAGCGCCCTGAATACGGCTATAAAAGATAAAAACATTAAAGAGGAAGCTTTGGAAACCCAAGATAGAGCAATTTTAAGCGAAAACAACTTTATAGCCAAATATTTAACCTACTACATATACTGAAATACCTATGACAAAATATACAAAGTTTTATAGGTTTTCAAAAGCGATGTATTATATATAATAAAGTTGGTTATTAGTCGATTGATTATCTAGTATACGAATAAATTCGGACTAAACGCCAATTTTAAGCCATTTTACCACCTGAGGATCAAATAAAAGTTTTTTCCACAACATACCCAGCTAAATGTAAAGGTATAAAGAAGGAATTTAAGGCTTATCCTTACGAGTATACTTCTCAAAAGGAAGATTTAGAAGAAAATAAGATTGATTTAATAGCCTAAAAAAAAACCAACTAACGAGTATTTATAAACTTAAAAAAGGCCTCGTTTTTATATGGCGCAGGCCTAGATTGAAAAAAGAGGGTGTTCAACGCTTATAAAACGTTGTAATTTACATTTTTTTTTAATAGATACTACAACTATGATCAAGGCATTATATAAATACCGACGTAATTGAAATCTTAACCGCCGTAAAACGATAATTCAACGCTGTGAAGACAAGATTTTCCGAATTTTAATTCGACCGAATAGAAAAGAACTGGCAAGTTTAATTTGGTAAAGTTGAAGCGATATTATTTGGCAGCGTCGTTGTAAATATACCATTCGAACAGGTTAAGTTTTATAGAATTGAATTTTAAAATACCATTGTTATTATCATTAATAACATTAATATGTTTGAGATTAAGGTTCAATATACGATTTACTAATTTATTCGCGCCTCGGATAACATATCTATATCGTTTTGTTTTAAACTCGACTACCTATAGTTTTCCCTTCAACTGCTTATAATTAAAGCCTTTTACCTAATATAGCCGAAAATAAGGATATTACACCGTGGATTTGAATATCCGCCCGCAAAACACTTTGTAAGATTACTTTATATAGTTGAATATATAGATATTGGGAAGTAAATGTTAAAAGCGATCAAAAAGTTTTGTTACGAGTATTAATTATATTAGTAAACCCTACGCCAGTTCAAATTCCACCTTCAAAACGATATATACTGGGACTACAAGGTTATCATAAATATAATATACCTTAATGGCCAGTTAGTGCTATACGTCATCATCGTAATAATATTATTTCAGGTTGAGAAATATACGTGAAATAATTGCGTTACAAAGTATTAGAATACTTCAATGAATTACTAATTAAATGTTCATTTAAGAATTTTAAATTGAATTACTTAAGATTCCTATATAGCCTTCAATTCGACCGAATAATATGTTAAAATTAGGACTGCAGATAAAAAGCGTAAGTAAATACCAGAAAAGGTATTATAAGGTATAAACAAATATAAATGGTATTATAAACCGCTTAAAAACATATGTAATAATATTTACCAAACTAAAAGGTGTCAGTTTTAAGGAATTGATCATATAAATAGCGATTAACGTTATAAATAACACTTCCGGCCCAAAAAAGCTAATTTTAACACACCTTATTTTTGGTGTTAACCCTAAAATCTATATAAATTTAATACTTTCGTTAACTACGATAAAAAAGGGAAATGTTACAGTGAAATCGATCGTAGAATCACGTTCTTTGATGGTTAGAATTGAAGTTTCTAAGGTATTGTTTATAAGAAACGCCCCTCGTAAAATTAATAGTTAAAATTTATTACTATAATTTCAAGTTTTAGTTTAGAAAACGAAGCAAGGGTATATTAGGTTTTAGAGAATTAACGGGTTTAGGTATCCCAACTTACTTGTAAACCTACTAAATAACATAAGTTCAATTTATTAGACGATAATACGAAAATATAATAAGGAAACGGTAAATAATAGCGGCTCAGGAATATAATTTAAGGAGTGGTATTAACTAAAACACTTTTATAAAATCGAATCCAAATTTCTCATAAAACTTATATATCTTCCAAATATACCATTATAACTTTTACCTCCTTATGAAACCAGTTTAATTACATTGAAATATCAGTATTACGTTGCTAAGAGCGTTTACTTAGCTCGAAAAATTAAAAACGTTTCAAAACCTTTATTATAGATTCTTTTGTCATTTGAAAAGAAACGTTGGATCAAATATTGAGTCTTGGCTTACCATAGGAGGGTATTATTACCGTTTTAGGTACTTCTTTTAAATAATCTGCTTCAAATGAAATTATAGCTTTAATTAAATAGGATGTTTTTCATTGTAATAGGTTTAATCCAAAGGTTTACGGCGTTTATAAACCTTTTCCTATACGTTTGGTTTAAGATGTAAAAGATAAGGCTGGCAAGCCCTATAAAAAGAGCTGCCTTATAATTAAAGGGTATACTAATATTGGTAAAAAGAATATTATAACTTAATCACTCACTTTACAAAAAGTAAGCCATCGATGAATTTTGGTGTCTATCGTATTTTTACGTATATCTTATAACTTTTATATCAAATTTTATAATATTATATAGGCTTATACGTAGTTAGAGAGGCGGTTTAAACATCATATTTACGCTTTTATACCTATAAAACTCCGAGATTATTATTTACTCGGGACGATTTTACGTATCCAAAAACCTTTTAACGGATTCATTAAGGTTGGAGTATATTGATATAATATATATTAAAAGTATTATTAGGAGCGGTTTGAAATAGCCAGTACAACTTTCAACTTATACCCATTAGTTTTAATATTACGTTTTCAATGGTTCAAACTTTTTAGTATATTAACAAACGATAAATTAAAGTCATAAAATATGTAGGTTTCTTTTATGGAAGAGAAGAAATTTTTGATGGCCGGCTTGAAAACGTGATCCAAAATATTCCTACCAGAGGACCACGTAATCTAATCTAATAGCATTACAATTACGTTTCAAAACGACATTTTAAACCTCGTTTAAAAGAATAAATTACACAAAATTACCTTGATTAACCTGACGAATACCGAACGAGCGGGTAAATACAAATATAAACGTATACATAATGTTTTGATCGTATTAATAATATAACCGAAAGCGATATTTAACTTTTCGGTCGCCATAAAATGTTAGACCAACCTTTCAGATAACATATGTAAAGCTTTTAATAAGCGTTTCTCGTAACAGATAAGGTATCCGAAGCACGGTCTACGATTTATAACATTTGATATTTTTTTTTGTTTTTATCAATAGATTCTTCGTGAAGAATATCAACTATTTCTTGTAATAGAATTTATTTTTATTTTTAATGACGAAATACCATTTTTGAATAGATTTACCTTTTATAAAAACTTTATTTGGTAAAGTTCAATGAAGTTTAGGTAGGTGAATAAAAAGTTTTTAGCTTCAGAAACTTATAGTATAATTAACTTATTCGACTCCGCAATCACTATAGAAATAACTATCCGGAAAATCATTTTAAACCTTAATTTAAAATCTCTTCCTATCGTAATTTATGCCATCTTTTTACCCTTTAAGAATACCTTATTAAGTTCTATATTATAAACACAAAGCGCTTTATAATCGATATTATAGCTTTATACGAATCTTACAAGCGCCGCAAAATTAAGTAGATGATTTAAATTCGTAGGTAATTAAACCTAACAAATATAATAAATAAGGGCGCCCTAAATATAGTATTGAAATCGTTCTGATTAACGAATATTTTATTCGTTGGCAGAGTTGAGAAGGGTTTAAGACTTTACCTCAGTTAAGAAATTTACTTCGCTTTTGGTATTTTGTCATTGTTAGGATCAACTATCTGCAGTGCTTTTAAGATTTTGTCGTTATTTGAATCTACTATTCGCACTTCTTTTAACATATTATTACTTTTTAGTTTACTATTTACAACTCTTCCAAGAATATTTTTTACTCCTTATCCTTAGAATTTGTCGCTTGTATTACGAATCTTTTCAAAAAGCAATTGTATCACTATATGGCAAATTATACTATAGTCGGATAAACCGGTATAAATATAAAAAAAAGCAGCTAATTGCTATTAAAGGGGGAGGGGGAGGAGGAGGGAGGCGTAGCATCGTTGTCGTCGTTTTCGTTATCCTTTCTCTTGCTGCCCTCGCCATCGCCGTTGTTATTGGCACAACCGCCATTACCGCTATCAATACCGCTACCAACGCTGTTGGAGGAAAGGATCTGCACTTTAGGCTATATACCTATAGTTAGGGGCGTTGAGGGGTTTTTACTTTCTTTATAACGATGCGCAATAATGTCGTCGAATTCGCTTGCATAATATATATGTAAGCCAGCTTTATAGGTGGTAATAGCGGTTAACGTTTTATTAGGTCACCTGTTAACGTTTATTATTAATTAGTATCGGTTGATTATAGTCATTACGAAGGTATTTGTTTTTATAAAACGCCTCGAATAATATTTTGAGATAATAGATAATAATGATTTGCGATTAGCATTACGAATTTAAAGTGAAGTTATTGTAAAGATGGCAGACATGTAATAGTTTAATCTACTGCTTTAAAATTATCGAAACGGGGGCGTTTCCGTTTTCATTCCGTTCGTAACGGTAGTAACGGGTCAACCAACCCTCGTTTTGACAATAATCGTAAATAAACTTACTAGCGGCCGCGGACGCGATATACGGTATATAAGGCAGGTTTATTAACGGTATAGGGATGTGAACTCAGGTAATTTGTTCTAGTGCTTTGTGCTTCAAAAAAGCCAAGGGTGTACCTGAACGAGCTGTAACTTAAGGCGGCGGGCCAAGTCGACCTCCTCCGCCTTATTTATAAAAACGTCAATATAATATTAGTAAAGAAGGAAATTAATAATACGAACCATGTTATACCTCGAATAGATTACGTTTATAATAACGAAAAGGGGTCGACAAAATTAAAGGGATTTTTACTTATAATGAAATGGTAAGGTTAATAAATTTAAAAGCTTTTCGCTCTTTTATTTCATGGGTAAGGGGAGGAGGGGAAGAGGAAAAAAAAATGAAAGGGAGTAGTGGTATTTTCGACGACGGCGATAGGGAAGGGGCTGAAAATATAGGTTGGTATCGAAGATATATTACCCAAGAAGGCAGGGCTTAGCGTAGCGTTAATGGCGGTGCGGCCGGCAACGGCGGCGGTGGCCTCCTCGCGTTTGCATTGGTACGCCAAACGGCGCCTGAGTGACCAGTTTCTACGGGTTATCTGTTTTTAGAATCGGTTAAAATATAGTGTTTGTCAAGTAACTTACTTATGGGAACGGTACGAATATTTAATTGGAACATTATTTAGGTGTGTATGTGTTAATGAATTAATTATAGACTCATAGTATAAAATGGGGCGCGTTTTGAAAGGAAAAAGAAAAGAGGGTTTGCCTAGACCGATGGCGATATATCTTTTTATACTAACCCCAAAATAAGTAACACTGATAATCATCTTGCAACTTTAATATTATAACCTATAGGGATTAATAACTATGCAGCTACTAATTATCTAAATTAACTGAGACTTTATTACAACTATTACGGCAGTTAAAACTACTGATTTAAACCTTTATATTTTTGCACCAAGACCCCTACAGCGGTTAGAATTGCTAATTTGAACCTTTACAATTTTATATTGTACCTAGTATAGTTATTAAAACCACTAATTTAAACTTTGGACGAATTTCATTACAAACCCAATTGTTACTGGTAACTTACGGATATAAACTGTTATGATTAAATTATAGATATTTGCCGTATTATCAACTAAACTATCACTATTGGATTACAGATGCGGGTCGCATTAAAAAAAGAAAAGATTGCTTGTGTAGATATTATTACATATCTTTATAGTTAGTAAGCAGTCACATTATAGGTTTTAACTTTATAAAGTGTATGCTAACATATCACTTTGTAAGGTGCATTCATACCAAGTGTAAAATATCGTGCCACTGCCTAAAAGGGGTATTAGCAAAGTGTACGGTAGAGTGCCACTACCCAAGTGAGATCTTATAAGCTCCCACCTAAGGCGTACATTCCCTGGATGCCCCTTCTCTCTTTCATCGATCTACTTCAATATATACTACCAATATTTATAATTACTTTTCTACTGTTATCTTTATGTTAATGTATTGGACCTTAATGAAAAATTACGCTATACAATTTTTGATTATTATTGATAATGTTGTTATAAATAGGTGTATTAGCTTTTTATAGGCAACAGTGTAATTTTTTTTTTTTTGCAAGGATATTCAATATCTAGGTGAGCAACTTTTAAGGTAAAGAAATAATTAGTTTCGCGCGTCGAATAAGGTAAGTTAATGATTAATTTTTTTTTAACTTAATTTGAAATTTAGTAAAGTAAATAGTTTTTTTATTGAAATTTTAGCTTCCGCCGATAAGTCTTTCGCTGAGTATGCAAAGGAGTTTGGTAAAGAGGTTTGAGAAGATTATAAAGTTTGTTCATTATTAGTTTTAGAACTGACGTTGTAATTTCAATTATGCTAATGATTATGGTTACGTTAACGATTGCGCTGGTGGTTACTATTTCCTGGAAGGGCGTTACCGTTTCGTTAGCGATTTTCATGGTCTTGTTCTCGTAGAAAATTGTTTCGGTTTCGCGGATGATAATCTCAGTTTTGGTTTCGTTTACGAGGACGATTTTTATAGCATTGCTGATTTTCACGATATTTATATCCTTTTCAATCTTGATAACGATTATCAGTTTCAGATTACCTATATTTTTTACATTTATAGTAACGAAAATTATTATAGAGTTAACAAGTATCGTCATATCTTTTACAATTTCTTTACGAGTTTAACGAAAATTGTAACGGTTTTTGGTTTTATTTTTGAAAGATATAAAATGGTAAAACGGAAATCAGTGGTTCGCGATAAAGAGTAAAATCGTTTTTTTTTCTTTAATTTGAATTATATAATTTTATATAGCTTAGGCATCATGGAAAGATAGTCGATATTATTAAATATCGACCTTTAATATAGATTAAATATCCGTTATGTTGTAATATGAATAGAGGGTACTTTGTACTTTGTATATTGGCACACTTGTTTCGTTTTGTGCCTTCTCACGAGATTGCCTACTCATGAGTGCGCCTTCTCATAAGTGATCCTTCTTACGAATACCTATTGTTATTGATGCTTTGGTAGGTTCCTCCCTTTAGCTAAGACTTTACCTTGATATACTAACATAAATACTTTATACGTTCACACGTACAGACAACACAACAAATCGTAACTGTAAACTATGATTCTGCTTGGCAATAAACCAATTTGATTAAGTTGCTAACGCGAAGTTACAACCATACAGTCTTATTATCAATACACCAACTCATCATCTTCCTCTTCCCTATTTTTAACCTTGCAACCCTCTTCCTCTACCTTTACCATCAACATCTTACCAGCTAGCTTTTAATTTACGAGTCTCAAATTTCAATATATAAGAAAACGAAAGTTATAAGAGCTAGAAATCATACTAAATAAGCTCAAAACCCCTCGCCACACACACCAGCAAACTCGTATAAAAAAAACTCCAAGAAAAGTCTACACCTGCCACGCAGAAGCTATTAACTATCACTTTCCTTTTAATTTCACCAAAAACGCTAACAAAAGCCCCACTTTCGCCTATACGTATACTTTTACCCACCGTATCTTCGCCTACGGCTTTATGTTATCAAACCCCTTTAACCGTTTTTTTACCTGTGCTTATCCCATTCATACCTTTCGCCACCATAAAATCTGGAAAAATATGCTTAATAGGTAATATAGCCACTATTAATGTTAATGCCGCGGAATTCATAGTAAACCTACACCGTAAGTTTAAAGAATGTGATACAGCAAAATGTACAAAGTATAACGCTGTTATAAGACACCTCGATAACTTGGTTTTTAAAAGTATCTATTTTCGTAACCACGAGCTTTCGCGTCGTTATTATTGCTAAGCTTAACCAATTTACATAACCTTATCGAATAATTATAAGGACAGCCGCCATCGCCCTCGCTATAAAGGGAAAGAATGCAGACACTTGCCTTCTAATAAACGTTCATGTTATAAGGTTTCTTACCGCCGCCGCCAGATCTTTCGCGACCGCCGCGAGCATAAGCTCTTTTGACGCCGTCGTTCTTACTCCCGCCGCTCTCGTTTTCGAACCCGTCGCGATTCTTTCTGAACTCCGAACATGATGGCTACCTAATATTCGGCCGACGGTACTCGCCGCCTAAAACTTAAAGAGATTAGGGTATTGAACCCTAAGTATCCTAATCCTTGGGATATAGGCATTGTAACAATAGGTAAAAATATAATTTTCATCGACGTATAAAGGTTTTGGTAAAGTTTCGATACTTTTGTAATTACATTTTCAATATTAAAGAGTTAAATCGTAAAGATGTTTTCTACTTCGTTATAGGGATTCGCAGTATACTGGTGAAATACCGTGATTACTTTTGAAGATCGTTGAAAAATATCTCGCCGTCGTCTAGCTTATATTATAGATATTTTTGTTAACCGTTTCGATATGAATCTCAAAAGAACGACTGTAAAGTTTGAGGAAGCCAAATATTTGTTATACGATCTATTGAATAACTAGTATAATCTAATTAAATATATTTAAACAAAAATACGTTACGTAGAAGTTATAGATATATCAAACCGCTATAATTATAATTAGTATAACGCAATAATCGATATTCAATCCGCATTTAACCTGGGTACTTAATAGTACATATAGCCTCCATGTTGTAAGCAAACCATGAAGGAGTATTTAGTCAAAGTTAAAAAGTTAAAACCTATATTATTTACTATAGCAAGACGGCGATATCTCAACCACCAGCATTCTTTAACAAACGTTCGCGAAAGTCATAGTTCCAAGTATTTTCGTAAAAATAAGTACCAACCTCGTAAAGATCAATATCAGTTTCGCAAAACCGAGAATAAAACGTACAAAAAAAAAACCTCTTAATAAAAGTTTAATCGTAAGCGTTATAACTATCACCCTCGCGATCATGCCGAAAGAAACTATGGTCGAGATGAACGCGAGCGAAAACGTGATTTTAACAAACGAAAACGCGACGACAACCGTCCTCTCGACAACTGCGACCGAGATCATAATCGCGATTGTAAACAAAAAGTTAACAATATATAATTCAAGGTAAACAACGCTAACCATTCGGATTAAGAATATTCTAATTACTCACGAACATCATTACAAGTAAGTTCGTATCACTTTAGCAGTAATATGAGTTATATAACAAAGCTTAATATTAAGTTTCCTAGTCGCCGCTCTTATATATACTATAACGAAAACTGTAACTCGTATAACACCTTATTTAAATATTTAAAGGCTTATATTCGGAGGAATGACTTTTACTCTTAATACATAAAAAGACGTATACAATTATTAAACTGTATGAAACTAATAAGACAAAATAATATCGTAAATAATACTGATAATCTCGATATTACTATAGCCAAACCTATTAACAAAGAAGTAATATTCGCCATAGGTAGCTATCGTTACCTATAAATTGCTATATAAGCCAACACAAAAGAAAAAAAATCATACGCTTTACCTCAATATAAACGTTGGTAAAAACTTTGAATATAAATTCTGGCTATATATAATCTTCCCCAATCATATTACAATAAATATGCCTGTAACTAAGCGCGAAATTATTAGTAAAGTAATAGGTCCTTCTATCCACCTTATTATGAAAACGCGTTAGAATTTTTATGCTTTTGGGTATAAATCTAACGGTACTCCTATATTATTACAGGAAATAGCTAAAACTTGGATTTTCGATCGCTTCAATACAGGCGCTTTATTAACAAGCTCCCAATAAAGCCTCGCGGCATAAATGTACTAATGTCAATGAATGGAGTACGTTCTAAAAATATCCACTTCGAAATTCCTTTTTTAATATACTAAAAAGCCACGTAACATATTATTCACAAAGTTACTTCCATATTTAAAGTCGTTATTCAACCTGAACAAACAATATACATGGTTATTAAGTACGTCTCCCTACCTAATAGGAAATTCTTTATGGTTACGACTTATTATTCATATAATTTTGTTTCTTAAATTAATACGACTATTCCTTATATAGTACAACATTACCATTCCACTGCAAAAGCGATATACCTTGTAAAGCATACACGTTTAAAAAGAATTATAAAGTGCGAAGACATTACCGACTTTTAGATAAAATAGATGGGAGCTATATAAGCCCTCATATGGGCTACCGATATTGGCAATGTATCTTTTGTAATTATATTATCTACCAAGATAAGGATTGACAATCATCAATCCTTTTTAACTACTATTAAAGACTTAGACAATTCTAACACTATTACGGCAATTAATGCTAAATTTAATTTCGATTCTCTAATTCTTCGCATTACTATCGCTCCTGCAAATATGTTTTCTCTTACTAAGTCGTTTGTTGAGCCTTAATTAAATGCCCCTCCTCTAAACATAGTAACTTACTTAATTGAAGAATTTGGGGTCCCTAAGGTAATTAATCTTATTAATTAAAAAGCGGGTTTCATTAAACCTCGCGATAAGTTACATTATCGAAATACCTCGTTCAGTATAAAAACACCTAAAAATATGCATATAATAAAAACCATATAAAGTACTTATATTAATAGGACTAATACAACTTAATTTGTTTGATTACAGAGAATTTTCGAGCGGTACCCTACCATTTAAAAGGATATCGGTCCAATTTAAATACCTATAAATCAAACAATAAAGGTTCCATTTATTAACTTTCATCCTCATCTCATATCCAAAAGAAACAAAAATCTCCTCTATTAATAATTCTATACTTTATATAAGCAAAATCGCATGGAATTCTTTAACGACATATCGCTATTTACATTACCAGTATTTATGGTACGGAAAACTATCGAAAAAGTATATAAAGGTCGAGAAATTATAAACTTAGCCTAAATTGACTAATAGGATATTTTCAACGCCTATACGTTATCTTTACAAATGGATTTTATTTAATCCAATCGCGGCAAAAATAGATTACTATTATAAAAGTTAGCAAGTTTTTCTTTTACAATTTAATATATCTAAATTGTCGCGATCGATTTACTTTCGTCTGCTACTACGGACTCGAGTGGAATAAAGTTACTCCTATAAGTTTTCACAATTTACAATCTCACATCTAACGTTTTATAAATCTAATATTGAAGTAATTCCGACCTTTTGATTGTATATTTATCGACGATTTCTCTTAATATATTCAAAAAATACTTTATTTATTTAAAGGTAATATTTAAGTTTTTTACCAATAAAGGCGTCGCTTTATCGCCAAAAAAGCTTATATTAGTTCTTAATTAATAAAACGTTTGGGATTTTACGTATATGCTCTTAACCTTTTAACCACTAAGGAAATAATTTAAGGTTTGCTGAATTTTTCGTTTCCTCGTAACTTAAAGGCACGCGAAATATATTTAAGGGCAACAAGATTTTTACGGCCAATAATACCCTTTTACGCCCAATTATTAAGCTTATTTTAAAAACTAAAAAAAAAAAAAAACGTTAGTATAATGAAGGGAAAAACAAGGATAGATTAAAGTCAGCAATCGTCAAAAAACCTACATTATACACAGTTCATCGTTATTTATCCTACGTCTAAACCAAAAAAGTCTTTGAAGGTTAAATAAGCCTGTTTATATAAGAAACTCAAGTTATATTACCCAAATATAATGCATTAACTTTTTCTTCAAATTAATGGAAGTCTCGAACGCGGATTCGGCGTTATGCTTTCTTAACTAAAAAGGACTATTCTTAATAATAGGAGTAACCTATTTCAACTACTATTATCGAACCATTAATATTTTCGAGTCTTCGCCTAACTAGAGCTAAACTTAACCATAGTCCTTTAGAACATCACACAGCTTATCTTATATAGATATGTAAATAAAAGACCATGGTTAACAAATCACTACCAATTATAATTCTAACCGATTATAAAGCCACTCAAGTGATTCTAAACCAAACTTCACTAAATACAATATTTACGGATAGGGAAAATAGACAACTGGTTAATACATTAATTTACCTCAATTTATGCTCTTTAGATATAACTCACTTATTAAAACTCCTTAATTTTATACGAAATACCATTAATCGTTTGTTTTTTTATGAGTACCGACAACCTCACAGAACTAATACGCCAGTATTATATTAAATCTTTCATGAATTTCCAACTGTAAATCACTAATATCATCTTACAATATATCTTGCTAAGACGCAAATGAAAAATAATATGCGACTTCGCTTTTGAACTAATTATCGTAAGAATCCTGTTTGACATGAAATTCTATAACATTTTGCGGACACCAAAAACGATAAGGACGTGCCTTTTAATGATTCTAAGCTTGGACACCTATTTCGACTAGTTAATCACTTATTGTACAATCGCAATAAGAGTGTTTGTAAAAGACTTATAGTTCCTACACACTCTTATAGGAAATTGTTACCGATAAATAGGATAAAGAATACTATTTCGGATCTAAGAAAATAATAGTAACCTTGGACGGAATATTTTATCGCTAATGGCGTAAGCTTATGAAAACATTCGTCAGAAATTACATGCGTTACAGAAAATCATGCAATAATAACCAAAAACTATTCGGTCGCTTCAAACATTTTTAAGTATCTAAGAAACCAATATATACAATCTGTATGGATTTTTTTGGTCTCATTATCAATATTGCCTTCTAAAAGCACACCTTAGATATTACCTAACAGAGAATCTTTCGACGCCGTAATGCCTATCACATAGAAAACATTCAAGCGAATACTCCTAATTCCAGGCCATACAATATATACAAAAAAATATTAAAAAACTATTTTAATTCGACAATTTTTGTTAAACGATTAGCCTTATCGATAGCAAATCATTTTAAACAAAAATATTAAATTTGTATTAACTTTTTGATAAAGCGTATGACAAGAATTTGAAACACTTTTAATAATAATAATAGCTTACTTTCAATATGTTAACGGAAAAGCGAAAAGAAAAGAATTAAACAGTCGAACTAGCTTTATACCACTTCTTCATCGAATACCATAAGTAACATTGAGTAAATATTATACCGGCCTTATAATAAATCCTTAATAATACCTACTCATGTACCTTAAAAGCTAGTCCTTAAGAGTATTTATTCTAATTCAAGTTTACAGCAACAGTGGATATTCTTACAAAATTTCTGCTTCACAAGCAGGCGGAAATTCGTTTCATACAAAATATTTGCGACGGAACGTACAACTAACGATGGATATTTTCGTTGCTAACGTAAAAAAGCGATACAATTAAAATTATCGTTGACCTGAATTCGCTATAAGTGACAAAGTGTGGCTGAAGCAATGAAAAACATATATACCTTTTTTTAAAAAAAGAAAATTATCTCCACCGCATATGAAGCCATACAAATTTGTAAAAAAAGTCAATAATCTAACTTTAATCTTAAAATTTCCGCCCAATTCACGAGTTTACCCAATAATTAACATTACTTATTCATTACCCAGTTATAACCCTATAAACAACCTATTCAACAAAATTATACTACCGCTTAAGCCAGTTAAATATAAGGACGATAAATCAATATTAAGAATCGGTAATCGAAACGTATACTAGTGAAACGCATGGATCAACGCCTCCGCAAAGGGGATTAGGTTTAATATATTTTCAAATAAAAAAGTTTTATGGCGCTAAACGATGAATGGATAACGGTATTAAAATTAAATTGCCCGGATTCAATTGAAACCTTGAAGAGAAATAATAAGAAAGTTGTTACTGCCAAATGATAAGAACATAATTTTTTTGCCTCCCGTAATTTGTTGTACCATGGACAGTGGGTACTTTTTACTTTGTACATTGAAACACTTGTCTCGTATTGTGCCTTCTCATGAGACTGCCTACTCATAAGTGTGCCTTCTCATGAGTTATTGTTCCCACGAGTACCTATTGTTATTGATTCTTTGGTAGATTCCTACCTTTAGCTTAGTTTTTACCTTGAAATACTGACCTAAATACTACTATACATTCGCACATACAGATAGCACAATACGTTATAACTTTTCACTAATTTTCATTATACCGGTTTAAGGTTCCGATTACGCAGATGTACTTTATCTTGGTTTAAATTTTTTTTAAACTATATTTATAATTTCGAGTATTCTGTAAAAGAAATTTATTAAGGCGGTATTTAGTAGCTATTTATCTGGCGTTCAAAGAGAACTTGGTAATAAAAGCGTTTATGATTTTTGGGAGACTTTGAAATCAAATTTTGTCACGATCGTAAGGAGTTAGTTTAGAATTTACTAGTTTAATGTCGTCCTTTATAAAAGAACAACAGTCGAAACCACTTCAATTAATTAAATATTAGTTTCAGAATCTAAATTTGTAAAGGAGTTGAATTTTAGTTTTAAACTTCAAATATCAGTAAATATAGCGTTTTTATCTATGGTAATTATGCAAAAATCGGCGGGGTTAGGGTATTTAAGATTCACAATTCCTATATTTTCTCGATTCAAACATCGACCTCTTGTATAATATTGAAAAATTGATTGGAAAGGATCTCGGGTAATATAGGGTTAGTTTCGTTCGTCTTATCAGGTTTATTAGTTATACTTGTGAGTATTTAGATTTGACTTACGAATTCGTTTGTCGTCCGTATAAATAAGGAGAGAATTATTTTCTTTGCGAGGGCAACGGGATAATTCTTTTCGACGAAAACAATAAGGCGAATTTTTCCAACGATGACGATGGAGAGATTTTTTCCAGCGGTTGGAATTGTTATCTTTGCGGCGTAAAAGGAGTTAAACGTGATTGATAAAGATTTTTACAATATTTTAAGGATTAGTAAAACGTTTATCCCTTTTTTTTTTAAAAAAAAAAAAAAAGCGTGCCAATTCGTTGCTTCTAACGGCAAAGACGCCTGAAGAAGACGTAATTGAGAATTTAACAACATCTTTAGCGAAGGTTTCGGTAGCTGACGATATTATCCAATACGGTATACGAAAGGAGGTATTTAAACGAATCGAAATTGGTAAAATCGATGAAAAAAGAATCCTTAATGGTTTATTAGTTGGCAACGATATATCAAGAGGAGTGAAAGTGATAGTCAACCTAGTAGTAGGAGGAGTAGAGGCTTGTTTATGCCTATGTTTTTGTAGCAGGGTAATAGTTAATATTTGATCAGCTATCAGGTCTTATTTCTACCTACTAGTTATATAAAGTAATAAAAACCAGGTTATAAATGGTTAAAAGAGTAGGGAAATAAGAGCTGGGGAAAAAGAACTGGTGATGTTTTATGACAGCCTTCTGCAATTGTTTATAACGTTGAAAACAACAAAATTTGGTGACGGGTTGAAACATTTTTGGGTGTCAACTTAATTGGTGTTTTCCAGCTATCATTTGTTGCAAATGCGTGGTGGTGATGGTATTTTCCAGTGTATTGAAGGATGAAGAAGCTAAATCTAGACTAACTCTAGAGTTTGCAGTAAGGTATGTATTTATAACAACAAAGAAGGCAGATGGGGTTGCCACCTCGCCTAGATCTAACATACTCGAATAAGCTGTTTAAATTGGTATAAAGAATGATGAAAATAAGTGAAATATTTAACTGTTTAGTTATAACCTAAAGGATTTAAGGAGGGACTAGGCCAGAGCTGTCGCCCAAGATGGTCGGATACTATCTATAATTCTAGATGAAGAAAGAAGAAAAACCCTTACTAAAGAGCTGCTATGAAACTAGCGATGAGGTGTACCCTGGTCGTATGATTGGTCATATGGTGTGGATATGCATAAAAGCAGCGTTTGAGTATTATAAGAGTATGGTAATTACCAAAGCTAGATCTCTGGTGACCACTAGCCTAGAAACCAGCTTGTGATAGAGTTTCTCATATAGATATACTCATATTGAAGCAAGTTATCATATTGTAAACATAGAAAGTAAGTACGATTTTTATAATCTTTTTACACTTGATAATAGTTTAGTAAATCTGGCTTCCAGTAATAGAAAATCGTTTAATCTATAATCTGTTTTTATGAACGATTATTACAATTCATTCAATATATAACAAATGATGGATACTGTTGGCGACACAGTTGTTATAAAAATCATGAATTTAACTTTCTAGAGGTTAACAAAAACCATATTGACCCTTATATCCCAATTATTCATTTACTATTTCAATAGTTTGTTTAATGTATAGTAATATTTTTCAACCGGATTTTAAACTAATTTCGTAATTAATGGATTATATAATTCTTTTGATTAGAATAAGTTTGCGATATAGTTGCTGCACACGCGTTATTCCAATTACTTCTAATCTCTTATAAAGTTAATTTAATCAATCTTAACCAAACGAATACCTCAGCCATTCCAACTAAAACCGAGGTAAATGTTAGTACAGTCAACTCTATATATACGGATTTGTAATTTATTAAAATTTCGATCTTAAAATTTAATTCATGTCACGATCGACTTGTAATTCCAACACTTTAAGTTTTGAATTGTACGCTATTCTGTATTTACGAAAATTACGATTTCAATGAAAAAGGTATAATCAATTTGTATACCCACCATGCCGATGTTTTCATTCGCTTACAAAATGAACATGTATATGTCATAAGTTAAGGATTTCATACCAATTCTAGATTTAAAGTGCGAGTGATAGGTTAGATAACAATTGATACCTATTTCTGCTAATCCGTATAGTGGTTTTCTGTATCGTATAACCGTTTTCAATATGTACTTGCCACGGAATTATCAAAGTAACTCTAGTAATATAATCTTTTATAATTAATTTCTGAGTGCATATACATTTGATTCATGTTAAAGCCATTAAGGTTAAACTTTTTATTGATATTTATCACATAATATCTGTTAATGAGACTACCAAACGTTAATCAATTTTATATATCGTTGGCAATTACTCAAGCATCCAGCTTTTGACTTTACCACTGTATCGTTTAAAATGAAAATTAACCTTTTGTACGGCTTATGCGTGGTTTTTCCATTAATTTCGTAAACAATCCTCGACTTAAAACCATTAAGTTATGATTATAAAAGTTAAAGTTGTATTAAAATATGAATTATACAACTCCTCGTATAAAAGTCCATCAATTTTCATCTTATCATTTTCCTCAAAGGGTTTCCTTGAGGTCTTAATAATTCCTTATACGAAACTTGTTGATCAAATATTGACAATCCTTTTCTTTCCTACTAACCTAAGTAGTTATATAGGTGCTTCCCGGTGTATATTCTCCATCTTTACCTTTTTTATTTCTCGTTTTTATAAGCACGCGTTTTTATCGCTCTATAGATTTATCAACTGTAGGGAAGGAAGGATCGTATTAGATCATTCGCTTTTTCGAATATTTTCTAGACATTAGGCTTAATATAAGCTTTGACCTTGATTATTCAAAATAATATAACACAATTAACAGTTCTGATAACTACGTTTGGGTTAGCGATACTAAAGATCTTAAATAGTTTATCCTATTTACCTTTCTTTTTGCTATAAGAGAACTTTGTTTTTCAATACAAAATTTGGCGCGTCGGTTGTTGTAAATATTTTTCTGGTATTAATAGCGTTGATGACTTAGCGTTTGACAAATTTCCTCCACATGTTTTTTGAAACTTTCATTGTACGCTATAATACCCTTTAAGTATTTTTAAATGCAGAAGATAAACTCGTTGAATATTTATATACTCTAAAGACCAATAACGTTGTTAACAGTTCGTTCAGACTCAAAATATTATTTAAGGATTTCACAACTATTTAAAGACGCACCGCCTAATTAGTAAAGCTTTCAATTTCTGATGTAGAAATGTTATATACCCTTCAAAGTAACTCGTATTCCTTATTAACGTGATTGATGATGTAATATACCTTGACAAATACCTATTTGTATTGAATCCCTATTATTTTAAAATCAACTACGATTTTCTTTATAATAAAATTAGTGTCGGTGTCGTTGTTGGTAAGGTTTCTACCTATTTCACATGAAGTAAAAAGAGTAGAAGAGTAATCATAAGATTGGTATTATTGTAGTAAAAGATAGATAGGTTCGGAAGAAGTATTCCAGAGAGTGCACGCCACAGATGAGAGGTTATAAATCTCTCATCCTGGAAGTGGCCCTTTTGCTGTGTGGTCTGAAATACTCATTCCAGACCGCTCTACGTATAATGCACTTTGTGCCTAATAAGAGTGCAGCCTGCCGCGTAACACGTTATCATGTACTCTATAGGAGTATATATTGCAATATAATATACTACCTCATGGTCTATATATACTAGCTGTAAGGATATATAGTAATATCCATATAAGCATTTTTTAATTCAATATCTGTAGCCCAATAGCAATAGTATAGTTTTAGTGATTCCGTATGCATAACCCTGTAATGACAGTGTGGTTGTGGCATTGATTACAAAGGTCTGAATCAACAGTTTTTCTAGTGATAGTGTGGTTACGGTACTAATTGCAAAAGTTCGAATTAGTAATTTCTAGCCGCGGTAGTAATTATAGTAAGGGCTTAGTTAGTATAGCTAATTGGTAGTGATATAGTTGTCAATAACATTTTATGTTATTCCTAACAGAGGTATGATTACGTAAGCGATATAGTGGTGATTGCGTAAGGGTGATTACGCCGTTACGTGTTTTAAGTTAGTATAAAATTTTTTTATCGCTATCGGTTCAAGTAAAACTTTTTTCTTTTTTTCTATAAAAGCGCGTACCTATTATTAATATAAGTCTCTAACCTAATTTAACCTAACTTTTATTCCAATTGAACAATTTAAACCGCTTTAATCGGTAGATTACTTAAACAATATCTATATATCAACCTTACCCTTAAATAAATACCGCGTAGATCTAGGTTTACTAGGCGCTATTTAGTGCGCGCGCGCCACCGTACCGCCGCTGCCGCCGCTACCGCCGCCTACAATACTACCACTATCACTAATAGCCCGCCCTCATCGGACACAATATTCTCAATAGCAGCCTCCCCCCCGGCCTCCCTATACCCTGCCGCCGCCACCTCCCTAACCTTCTCCCCTTATGCCGCCGCCACCTCCCCGATCTTTTCCTCTTCTGCTGCCGCTGCCCCCTTTTTAGCCCCCTTCTCCTTCACCATCGCTGCCCTCTTACCGGCCCCGTCGCCGCTTGTCGCCGCTTTACCGGCCTTGTCAGCCTCAGCTATCGCCGCCTCTTCTTCTTCCACCGCCGCTATCACCCTGTTTCCCATCGCCTCCGCTACCCCCCTCTCTTTCCTTTCCCCCTCCCCTTTCCCTTTAAACTCCTAAGGGAAGGAGCGAGGGGCTTTTAATATTATAAATCTTATCTTCTCCCTGCGGATAGAAACCCCTTTACCTGTAAAAGCCCCCAGATGCCATAAACATAACCTTATGAAGCTTTTTCCCGGTTTATACTCCTTAAACCCACCTGTATATTTACTTTCAATATTAAGCAAATAAAAAGAAGGAAGCGAACCTACTCCGCCGCCTAAAGCTTCGTATTATTAGGATACGTCGCGAGGTTTCTTTAACGCATAAAGCGTTAAAATAACGTATTTGAGTCCATAAACCCAAACCG
This sequence comes from Anisogramma anomala, assembly GCA_038502455.1. NCBI lineage: Eukaryota > Fungi > Ascomycota > Sordariomycetes > Diaporthales > Gnomoniaceae > Anisogramma > Anisogramma anomala. The sequence continues at coordinate 11,952,641 of JASMMZ010000004.1, read as the reverse complement.
TTAATAAATACGCCTTACGTATTATATATTGCGTTTATGGCTGCAAACAAATTCATTAGAGATTATTACGAAAACGGGGGTTGTTTGGCCCGTTACTACCATTAAAAATAAACTGGTAACAGATACACCCCCGTTTTGTTGTTTTTAAGGCCGTAGGTCGAATCCATATTACGCGTTCATCGACTTCATAGTAAATATCAACTGATTTTTAAAAATTTCATTTACTAAAAAAGTAATATTTAAAACGTTTCGAAAAACAACCACGGCTACAAATAACTAAAATAAGCCGATATTAATTAGTAATAGACGTTAACCGGCGGATTGAAAAGTTGATAACTGCTATTACTGTCTAATAATAGGACTTACATATATATTACGTAAGTAAGATTAACAATGTTATCGCGTGTCGTTGTAAAAAGAGGAAAACCCCCTTACGCTTGTAATTAAAGGTATACGACCTAAAGCGTAAAGCTATATCCTCGCTAACATCGATGGCGTCGATAGCAGTGATGATAGTAACGCTAATACAAAGGGGGAAGGCGGTGGGAAGGATAATATGAACGCGATGGCGTCGCCTTTTCCCTTTCCTTTTAATAGTGAATAGTTACCTTTTGGGCTGGGCCAGTGCGCCCGGTTATAATAAAATATATTATATAGTAATATTATTACTTTTGACAATAAAAATTGTTTATAAGTAATTAATGTAACTTAAAATATATAAAATGAAGAGAGGAAATATGTTAAAAGCGGTGTAATATTGCAAATTGAAATAGAAGGGGGAAAATAAAGAAATATCCAGTAAGGCTAAAGTATGTAAAATAGAGTGAAATAGTATACTAGGGGTGCCACAAAAAATGAATTTAAATAAAAAAAGAAAGAAAATGAGAAATTCGGCAAAGTCGGAGAATATTAAATAAAGAGTCACAAAATATCAGGATCGATGCGAAATTGTAGGGTTAAATAAAGGTAAATTCATAAAGCCGATACAAACGTAAGTTATATACTGCGGTACAAACTCAAAAACAGCGCGGATATTATGATTCGAACGGCGTAAAAGTATAAAATAAAAATATAAACGTAAGGTAATAAATAACAACCTTATTGAATTCGTAAAACCTTTCCAACAACCCTAATAAATAGTATACTTGTTGATATCAACGTTTCTAATATTCTGTTTAGGGTAGCCTTAGTTATTACGTTTGTTAGGTTAGATTTTTCATCGATCCACCTCGTTTTTCTGTTTTCCCGACGTTTATATAAATCTCGTAAAGCTTCAAAATCAATTATTAAGCTTTTCTTAGTTATAATACCCAATTTAACCCAACATTTATAAAGCTAAAGGGAGTTGGTATATATAATAAAAGGGATTAGGCATAAACTAAAGTTGGAAATAATTATCCGGATCGCTATTGTTATTGTAGATATTACTACATACCCTTATAGATAGTATATATAGGGCAAGTAGCAGTGCACTATATTGCAGGGTGCACTCCTGTAGAGTGTACGATAACGTGTTACATTGCAGGCTACACTCTTGCAAAAAGCAAAGTGCTCCATGTATGAATCGGTCTGGAATGCTTATTCCATATCGAACGACAATGCATGGATCGGTCTGGAATGACTATACCAGACCAAACAACAATACGTGGAGCGGTCTAGAGTAGTATGCTCTGGGTGAGGACTTATAAACCCTTACCTGTAACGTATACCTCTAGATGCACCTTCATATAATCATCTTTTATACTACAACTACCAGTCTAACTATTACTCTTCTGAAGACCTTATTTCACGTGAATACTAAGGCTTGAGACCTTACCAACAGTTATAGTAATATCCGAATCGAAACCTTGAACTATTTCATAAATTTCCGAAGCTAAGATGCTTTTCGTGACCTTTTTATATTTAGTAAAGCTTTAAGAAATAATACTTTTATAAATATTAAAGTTGTTTCAAGCCGGTATTTCGTTACTAAGGATTAAAACGAAACCTCTTTACGAATTATATTCGTTATTATCAATGAAAAAATTGTTCATTAAAACAAATAATTTTACAATAAGTATATTTAATGATACAAATTACAAACCGCGTTTTCAATTATATATTCATCAAAAAAATCGTTTTTTAAACGCTTTGTATACATCGTTTAACGTGGAGATTTAGCATTTATAGCAACCAAAAGGTCAAATACTACCTTTAGCTAAACTATTAAAGTAATCTAAACACTACGTATGAATTGGTATTTATATTCACCAGCACATTTTACATTATAGAAACCGATAAGGGCATCTTTATCCAACTACCCTTTTTATGTAAGGTAAAAAATGCCGTTCTGGGAAGTAATGGTGACGTTATTAAAGTTAATTATATAGTCTTCCATCAGGTACATTTTAGGTTTCACTTTTAAGCCTGGGTTTCAAAGTTTCCTTTCTTTGAATGCAGAAAACGATACGTTATATAACGTTTATATGTTGTCTGTTAACATACCTATCAATGTAAAGTCCTTCGAACGCACTATTAATATCAATAGATACGAGTCGAAAATTAAGCTAATTATCTTAAGTCGTTCCTTATAGTATCTTTAATAGGTATTATACTAATAAATACTAATTTTAACTAAGTCGTAAGACGGTTTTATGATACGTAAAATCGTTTTAGGTGGGTGGTATTTGCCAATATTCATATTTATATCGGCGTCAATACGTTATTTAAACAACTTTTTAAATTTGGTATATGCATACATTATATTACAGAGTTCGAAATATAGGCTATATAGTGTATTAAGGGAGGCCGTAAATGTAAAAATAAAACGATAGCTAACGCGACATAAGGTAAGCGATTATGTTATAATATCTTTTTTGTTATCTTCGTTATAACCTTTGACAATTACCGATTTTATCCTTAATTTTGTAAACGAGACAAAGAGGAATAATTCCATAGGCGTCGTGAATCGTTGGTTTGAATCGTTTAAATCGAAATATACCCTATTTAATTAAGGTACAAATTTCTATAAAATAAATTTGAACGGGGTACTTAAGGTAATAAGATTACCATAGTAACGTAACTTTAGGCTAAGTTCGCTGTTTTTTTATTTCCATTTAAGTAATAAAAGAATTTATAGTAAAGATTTCGAAGAGTTTTTTGGTTTTCGAATTAAAAGGGCGGCTTTAACGGCTAGGTATTGGTAGGGTTAGTATAAACTGGTCGCATTTATCTGGTAAAAGCGGGTCGGATACGTAATTCGAGGGGTGGGTTGGAATTGGGAGCGGTTTGGATTCATCGTTCTAAGGGGTATCTTATCGGTAGATTTAGTTGGATTATGGTTTCGGGCCGTTCCTTTTAATCTTTCTTATATACATTTGTATCATTATCTAAAGAAACGAGTTTATACCATTTGGCAAATGAACGAGCATATGATAGCCCCTAAGCCTATTAATCTTTTAAAGGCTAGTGTAGCCGTCTTTGGTTTTTCAAACCAGACCTTAAATTATTATAATAGGTTTAAAACGCCAGTTTCGCGTAGGCTATTCCTTATGACTAACGTTTTAAATACGTCGCGTTTAGCCCGTAACGAACGCAATACCGCTATAGCTTTCGTTACAACATTCATCTTTTATACCGTGGTTAGTAATAGTATAAAGTCTATATAAATCTTTAAGAAGGTATCAAAAACGAAGAGCGTAAGTATGAGCTCACTTGGGTTGAAATCGTTATTAACGGTATTAGTTTCTATTTAAAAAATAGATTCCTTTGAACTGGTACCTTTTAATTCCTTAAATAGTATTATATACGCTATTTTAAGCGGTTTATAATATCGTTCGTATTTTCCAATACCCTATAAATATTTTACTAAAATTTGCTTATATTTATTGCTAGTTATTCAAACTTTAGTACGTTATTCGGTAAAGTCGAAAGCCATACTAATATCTTATATAATCTAATTAAAGGGCATGAGATAAACGTTCAACTAACAGTTAACCTAAGCGTCTTAATAATTTATAACGAAAGCGTTTCGTGTATATTCTGCGGCCTAAGAAGATATTACCGCATTCACGGGGCAAAGGACCAGTCGATTATCTCAATATATGATATTAATAATAAATTCGTAATTCAAGTTCATATAGTCCTAAAGAAGAAACTTGAAGCGTCATAGGGCTTATGAATATAGCTAAAATATAGAGTAAAACTTTTTAATAGATTCAAGGACGTTATTTTATATATTTATATAGCCTATGGCATAAAGTAATCGTAAAGGACGTTTTGAAACCAGGTATCCGAATCGGCGGTACAATATACGAAATTCCGGTCACATTAAGTAAACAGCATTAATTGTACGTGCTTTTTAAAAAAAACCATAAGTAAACGAATTTGAATCGGAATGGTATGAATACGCTATCTGAGGTATAGATAAGCTAATTAATTTTTTCCGAACCTTAATTCCGAGCTTATTTATATTAGTCGATAAAAGCCGAAATATTATTTTAAATTTTATTACGTAAAACTTAACCGGTCTGAATCGTGTGTTTATAACAACCGTTCTAAATAACGACGCTTTGCTTTTACCAAACAGAACCTTTTGGTATTCTCCTATTCGGTCCAGTTAAAACTTCGAAAATTTTACTATGAACGCGTCAAATTATTGTTTTCCGGCCGTTAAAATTTTAATAATACAGGTATTAAACATAATTACCTCAGAACGGCTACCGTATCTATTTAAAAGTATAAGTCATACCGCTATATAGGCATTAAACACTTCGTTTACATAGTCTAGACCTATAATGTGTAGAAAAGAGGTATCCTATAAACTTGTAAAAATACGTTAGGCGGATTAATTATATTGGGCGATTAAGTAAATATTGTTACCTTGAAAGATTTTTCCCCCAGAGGTATATTCATTAAGGTAAGCGTTCAATCCATTATTTACGCCTTCGTATTCGGTTACGTATACTTATAACTTAGCTTCTGTCCGGTCTTTAAACATACAATTAGCCTACAACTATCTTTTAATTCGAATTTACTCGTAAGCTAAGTGGTTAATAAACCAGCAGCCGATTTTTCCATATACAATATAATTCTTTTTCAAATCTGGAGGGCTTTATATACCTTTTCTCAGGTATCACTATAGTCGCAGTACGTTTCGCCTATTTCTGAACAATCGTCCTTGCCTCTTATTTTCAAGGTTCCTTTTTTGGTACATATACTTTAAACGCTTGTTTTACTTGAGTTATATTTTGAATTTTCGATCCAAAACGTGGTAAATGGTTTCGACGATGTTTACTTTAGTAATTTAGCCCTCGCCTTTAATTTTATCGGCTATAAATACTAATCCGAGACTCACCCAACGGTGTATCAAGGTTTTAAACAATATTATAAAACTTTTATAAGAGGCCTTTAAGTTCTTTTTAAGCTTAAAAAGTGTAAAGTCGAAATCCTGGTTTCTATGGTATAATTTTATCACCTCTTCAATACATAGCTTATCACCTTTATATTCTGATATAAGGGTTGCCTAAAACTTTTGAATTTAGCTAATAAGGTGGTGAAAACCTTCTATAGATTTTTATCAGCGTTTTTCTATTAGGTTTTTACGTATTTAAAGTTATACTAATTTAATTTCTATCGTAAGGTTCGTAATTAATTTTATGTAAAAGTATGGTTTAAAACGATTATAATACTCCGTAAATTTATTCATCTACGTAAGGTAGTATATATACTATTATTTAACTTTCCCAAATATTATACTGGGTAAAGCTATATAAAATTAGGACGCTTTGATATTCATTATCTTATATATATTAAGCATGACACGTATCTTGTTATCGAATATATCGTATGGTTTACCGTTGTAGTTTTCGTTCCTTTCCCAAAGCCTAGCGAAGTTGGTAAACTTTATAGAATCTTTCCTATTAATGGGAGGATAGTACGGTAGAAGGTTACGGTAAGGGTTGTAATTAACGGGTATTGGTCTGTAGGGTACGTATTAGCATTTTAAGCCGTTTATAATTTTTTAAAGCGGATTGTTTTCAGTATCTCGGCTGTTCCCGTTTTAACCGAATGGGGAATCATTCGTATTTAGGAAGTGGTTTAGTATTTGGTTTTATTTTATATTATATACCTGTATAAGAGTATATTATACTTGTGTGGTAAATAAGGATTATAATCGTTTTTTCTCTTTTTAAGGTTTGTATTCCTAATTTTGGGTACCTGTATAATATTAGGTAGTTCCACGCTTCATTTTCGTCGTTTCGTTCATATATCTTTTATCACCCTTTTTTTATATTCCGTTAAGTAATATTCATTTACAAATTCCGTTTAGTACAAATATTTATCCTTTTAATCTAACAATTCGTTTAGTCGTATTATTCTAATAAATCTTTTACAAGGCGGCTATTCCTACTTTCTGGGGTATTAATACCTCTACTTTATAATTTAAATTGTAAGGGTTTCGTAATGAAAGGGTTTATTATTTACTGTATACATAACGTCTCATTTGAAAATCTTTTACAAAAATCGTTGAATATATCAGGTCCTTAGGTTTTCTCCTCCTAGTAGTGAAAAATCATGGTTAAGATATACGTATTTGCCGCATATAGGTTTAATTCGTTAACTAGCACATCGATAATGTTATCATAAAAACCCAGGTCTATTTAGTTTATTATAACCTTTTTAATTCCCATATACTCGATCAAATGGTCGAAGTAAACGTCTTTTTCCAGTATTATTATTATTAGGGTTATAGCTATAAATATATTAAGTCGATTAGAGATAGTTATTTTAATATATACCTGGTATGTTAGAATAGTATGAATGGGTGGTTTCGCATCGTAATTAGATTTAGGTACGTAAATATTTTAAAGTTCGAGGTGGTTCGTTTTATAAATAATAAATTTAAAGTAAATAAAATAATTATAACGGTTAAAATAAAGCTATTAGCGTTACTAGTGTAAATGAATTTTGAACGATATATAAATAAAACGTAACCAAAACTTGTTAGGCGTTTTAAATTAGTTTTATTAGCGTTTAGTAACGTTATATCAGTTAAATAGTTAATAAAATTCAAATGTCGTAGGAGTTAAATTTAAAATATTTAGGGCGAACGTAAAGAGGCGAATAAGGTAAAGGAAATGTAGTTGTTGTGAGGTATATAATACAATCTGGTGTGTAGGTCTTGGTTCGTGTTTAGTAAGTGGTTCGAATTGTTGTATCGTAACCGCTTTTGATAAAGCGAATGCTTCAGTTGTTCCGTTTATCGTTGTTTTTGAATTTAGTAAGCTGTTTGAATACTGTATTTGTAACTGATATTGTATTTTGTAAACGGTTTAGATATCGAGTTCAGATCCAATGGGTCCCAACAAAGGGTTCTGGAACTTGGTGGTTTGGGCTTACGTGACCTGGTATGTAATAAGACGCTTTACAGGCAGTGTCCGGGAACGTTAAAGCGTTAAATAAGGGTTAATAATATCGTACTAAAACTATCCTTTGGAAAGTTACTCAGCTTGTACAGTCTTTATACATATCCCGTATATTTTTAATAGAAACGTAGCGTTAAAATACAAATAATTGAGAACGCTATAATATTCCGTTTTAAGTATTTAAATTATATTTGTCTCTTCTTTCCTAAGTTGTCTAAAGTCGATCGAGTCGTCTACTAATTAGTATTGGTAAGGTCTTTTCCTATTTTATATGAAGTAAAAAAAGTAGAAAAGTAATTATAAGATTGGTATTATTATAGTAAAAGATAGATAGGTTCGGAAGAAGTATTTCAGAGAGTGCACGATACGGATGGGAGGTTATAAAACTTTTTTCCGGGAAGTGGCTCTTTTTCCGTGCGGTCTGGAATACCCATTCCAGACAGCTCTACGCATGATGAACTTTGCGCCTTGAAAGAGTGAAGCCTGCAGCATGACACGTTATAATGTACTCTGCAGAAGTGCATCTTACAATACAGTTTACTGCCTATTGGACTATGTATACTAGCTGTAAGGGTATATATATTCATAGTTGTAAACGATAACGTTTGGTAGCCTTAGGTACGCATTTATTTACAATATCTTTATCACCTCCTAAGTTTAATTTGATGACAGAAATTTAAGGAAATTCACGTTGTGAAAAGAGTTTATTATATTCATGATGAAAAAGACAAATTTGTTTCATAAGTAAAAGCCTTGAGCTCAAATCATACAATTGAAGTTATTGTTGTTTTTGAAAGTTGACTAAAACTATTTGAGTACCTAATCGTAAACTTTAAAATAATGATAAATGTTTTCAATAGCGTCTAATACAGATTATTTCACATATTTATTCCTTGCGGATCAAAGGACTTTGTGCAGCCTATTGACAGCTAGGTGATTCAAATATTAGTATAGCTAACATATTTTAGACTTCGTCAAGTTTATTACCATTATCTTCGAACTTTTCAAAAAACAAGAAATTCATATTTAGAGGAAAAAGTAAAATTTTGGCCCTATTTAACCAGCTTATTAACGCTAATGTTAACATTCACAAAGAATCCTTATATCTTTCAAGTAAATAAGGAATGAAGTAAGGATCATATGTATATGAAAGGTAATAGATCCAATAATTATTTTTATATTAGTTGGTCCCAACAATAACAGTTACTGACCTTTGTTCAAGATAACTATAGTTTTGCCGAAATACTCATAGTTAATATCTGCAATAATAAAGCTTTCCCGTTAAAACGCAATATACTATAAGTACCTATTTATTAAGTATCTTACTATTCCTGTGTTTGGAAAAATCTCTTAAAAAGTATATTTCGTGTAACTATTACAAAGTTTAATGGCATGTAACAGGTTCATGGCTTGATTGTGGTGGGAAAAATAAGGGTTTTCACCTACTAAGCGGTACAAAAAGTTATGTTTGACTAGTTATCAAGTTACTTCAAAAGAAATATATTTATTCTAGGCAACCTATTTTGACGCGTTTTCTTATAGTATAACGCGTTTTAGCCTCCGGAATCTAATATGCAGTTTCAGTAATTATGTTCAAGAATTAATAAGGTATTCGGTATAATATATTAGTTCTGTTTATAAATTTTAATCGTAAGGTGACGACTTAAGTAACAACCGAACTTTCTATAAATAAAACACTTTAATCACTATAACGACAATAATATTTATATTTACCATATTCTCTTCAATTTAATCTACGATATTTTCGCTGATTTAGCTTTCAATTAAAAGGGGTGAACCCATATTTCAAATATATAGACTTATTATACTTGCGATCGATCTCATGCGTAATTGAAAGGTTTTTGTTGTCTTCATTACTAAAAAAGATAGTTCATGGGTATATAATAATTGAGTTTGGCGTACGTGTTATTATAGTTGGAAGAAAAGACAATAATTAGTTAAAAAAGCTTTTATATGTGTTGTTAAGGCATTGTAAAGCGTATTTAAACTCGTGAACGCTAATGACAACCGCTTTGACTTATATTCGAAATAGGGCTTCGCCAGTATGTACCTTTACCATTACTTGTTTACATAAAAATAACTTGTCAAACATTTAATTAAGGATATCTATTGATTTTTATCATTATTTACTGCGTCGTAGAATAATTTGTGTCATATTACATAAGTTGGACGTCTTATTCGAAGTTACTTTGTCTATAGTTATAGATTTTACGGAATTTCCGTACCTTAGTTACAAAGGTTAGTTGGTAATCCCTAGCACGACCTGAAAGAATTTCTGAAAACAGTAAATGGAAACCTAAAAATTAAATTTTCATACATTCCTTAATATTGAGATCTGGTATTATCTTCGTGTTGAATATATTGTAAAGTTTCCAGTTCTACCTTTTTATGTCGCTCCAAATCTTAGAGTATTCCGTTAGGAGTTCAATGTTAATATTAACCATTTCAACTAGATTTCGAGGTAGGTTGCGATAGTCGTTTCAGTTTTCGATAATGTTTTTAACAATAAACTTAATTCTTAGTCCTTGAAACTTACAGTAATAAGTGTAATTTCTAGTTTCTTAGTATATGGTTTAAAACATTGGGGTAGGATTAATAGTAAGCTCGTGTATATAGGCGTATCTTTGTCGATATTTCGTAGTTGCGTTATGAGAAGCTTCATTTTATGGAAAACCTTGACGATTTTGACAATCTTTTGAAACTAAGCATTGAAAGACACCGACGTTAATTTTTCGTGCCATGTTGGCAGCCTCTGCTTCACGGATTTTTCCTCTTCTGAATGTGTATTCCTTATTGCCACCGGCGGGTGCTAGACTATCCAACAAATAACTATCGACGGGGTATAAAAAGTTATTACCCAGAGGGTTAAAATTTTGACTTAACTGGGGATTAAGAGGTAATCACTTGGAACGTATACAAGGTTGTTGATAGTCGTCATCAATACCATTTTCCTTTCTGCGTAAGTCTTAAGGTTGAGAATTTTAGCAGAAATCCTCCAGTTGTAACAATTCAAAAAAGATCTCTGTCAGTCCATTTCAGGTCTCATCTGGGATAAAGATGCTACGCATATAGATCTCTGTCTTTAACTTGACTTTAATTCATTTTCAAATCGTCTTTAACATATTAATAATCTAGTCACTCAAGAACTTATAAAAGTCTTGGATGACGTGTATGCCTCGACTAAACTCTTTACCAAAGTTTGACCCAAGGATGTACCAGCTGATAAATTTGGTCAAATATTCTTGAGCAAACGTTTTGTAAATATCTATAACTTATAGTTTCTTGTTGTAGTATTTGATGAAGAACGATCCGCAAATTTTCATTTTCTTTAGCTTGGTATTTGCGGCCGACATTTTCATGTTTTGGCTAACAGATTAACGTTAGTTTAAGTGGACTGGAAATTTGACGATTTAAGTGTAATAACTTAGCGTTTGGGGAGCGGTGTAACGTGGCTATTTGATGTCAATTGATGATTTTAGCTGTTTTCTTTTGACGTAGTAATCTTAGCATGTTTGATAACATATCTAATTGATGATCTTATAGTGTAAAGGAAAAGATTGGTATAGAAAGTAAGGTTGAAAGTTGTTTGTCGTTAAACTTGTTGTTTGTTGTAGAGTCTTTTACTTGGCGATTTCCGATTTCCGATTTGCAGAAATAGTAGTAGTAACTTAGTCTTTTGCCAACTTAGGGGTCTTAGTAACTTGATTATTGCTTCTTAACGATTAAAAATTTTGACGGTTAATCTAAACGCTGTTTAAAGTCGGTTTAATGAAGATTTTATGGTGTTTCTGATTTAGATACCATCATTACTTCTCAACTGCTGTAAAGAATCAACTTAATTAGTAAAGGTTTGTCGCAAAAATCTTTCCTTTACTTTGATATCTCGCAAAGTGTATCCATAAAGTAGCTAATTCTTTTACGTAAATCATACCTACCTAATTTAATAAGAACAGATCAGTATTAATAGGTTTTTAGATGTTGCAACGTTGTAGATTAGAATCGTTGTCGAAGTAATTGTAGTATTGCGTGGTTGAGTAGTGGATGGTAATTTCTAAGTTTGGCTGACCGTTAGCGAGTTTGCACACTACTTTATATGAGCAACTGCTTGGCCCATTCTGTTATGTACTCAGGCTATTGACCATTGATTCTAAAGGTTATATAACTCTGCATGTAACGGAATATACAGTTCCTGGCCCGGGCATAGTCTGTGCGCGGTCTACAGATGTTACGTGCAAGGGCATATAACGGACAGTGCACGGACTATACACATAAATCCTGCACGAAGGTTCTCTACAAACTTTTCTAGTTTTTCATAATACCTGAATTATTAATATTATTTGACACATATTTAATATACCTTCATAAATCGGACTATAATATATAATTAATGTTTCCTTTTATATATTTTAGAGTGATATTTACTATATTCAACGAATTAATAACAAATATTGATAATTTCACATTATAGTTTAATATTATTAAGGAGGATGGGACGTTAGTAAATACCTAGTCTTCTATTTTTGCGACTATACCTCCTATCTTTGCGAAGCCGACTTATGCCGACATATCTCAAATTTAGGATGTTATGAACTAGATCGCGTCTATATTGAAATAAATATAATAACCCGTTTAATCGACTTTCGCTTTCTATCCGATCGTTTCATATATTTTTTTTCATTTGATTTCGTTCAAGTCGTTACTAAAATTCAACAACATTCAACCAACTTAACTACTATTCAAATTAATGTTTTCAATGTTTAAATACAGCAATAAACGAAAAACCTAGTTATAGTTATATGTATCTTTTTTGATTTAGGCGGCGACTTGATAAAATATTGAGTTTATACTGAATATAAATAAAATGTAAATTAAAAAGAGCCGATATTCGTTTTTTTCGTATAGGGATATTATACTCCAACGATTACATAATCTATTCAAGAGTATAACGAGGTTGGAGGGTATAAAAATATATAAAATTCGATTAGGTTTTTTGATTGAATTCTAGCAGCTTTCATCGATCTTTACCATGCAGATAAAGCTTTAATCAAGTTAAAATAAATATTTATAAACAACCAAAACTTGTAGGTACCGTTCGTTATCAAGTTCGAAACACTATTAACTTAATAAGGCGGCTTAAATTGGTCTTCGGCCCTCAAATACAAATAATTACCTTTGCTCTCGCATCTCTCCTCATATACGGGATAAATTCATTATGAAAAACGTGAACCATATTGACTATGTCTTTTTTTTGGCCAAATAGAGTGAACTCCTGAACGAATTAAAATCTTTGGATTGGAAATGATGTTTTGGTCAACAATTATCAGACTCTGTATAGGTACTGCGTCCGGATAAAAATATAGTCATAAATAGGGTTTATGTCGTTCAGATATGCTTATTTAAAAGCCATAGTAATCGAAATCGGCTACTTTGATAAACCCGTTCAATATGAACTTAAAACTAAGGACGCTGGGTGACGTAAGTAACAGTGAAGGAACGTCAAGCTAGGCAGGCTAATAGGCGTTACCTACGTTATAACTCTTCGAATTACTTTCAAAAGAGTTACGGGTTCCGCCCAGCTTTTCTTCCGACGTAAGTAATAACGATTTAAATGGAAAAGGTAAATATATGTTCTCTATTATCGACGATGGGGAAATCTTAATTCTTAAATGTAGTTTTGATTATAAGTTATGTAGACTTTCTTATATAGTTGTAAGATTAAATGAAAAATATTAATTTAATTGAAACATGTACAAACGAAAATCAATTCCTTATCCTTATACTATTTAATAATACTTACTTCTTAGATACTCAAGTTGATTTCAACTGCAACTGTTATTATATTGTCAACGAAAATTTGTTATAATGGTTAAGGAAAGAATGAATTCGGTTATCATATATTTGAAATTTGAGAATAAAATTAGAGTTACGATGGAATACAAGTATTACCTATATGTTTAAGTTTCGAGTAAAAATAGATAGATCGTAGAGCCTCATATTAACATATATAATTTAGAGAATCATGCGAAACATATTTTTCTTTAAATTATAAATAATATATTAAAAAGTGACTTTCAATATTGGCGAAAATCTTTTAATCATGAATAAATAGAGAATGTTGGTAATCGATATGATAATATCACGATTCAAATCGAAAAATATTCGAGGTAATATAAAAGCTATTTTTATTGGATCAACGACCCGATTTTAGCGGGTGGTATAGCGTTTTAGTAATAAGTTGTAATTCGCCTTTATCATGAGCTTTTACGAGATAACATTGATTTTATTGTTACCAACGTTAATGGTTATAAAAAGGGAGAAAATATGATTCCGTGTTTCGTCCGAATTGGCGAAGTTTCGTGAATTATTTAATAAGGAAAAGATAATGGTTTTGCCCTCGTATCAAAGGAAGCTTAGCTACCATATTTATATTAAGTCGAAAGTAAACGAATTTTTTTCAAAATGAACTATAAGGGCCGTTATATTCGATGTCACGAAATCAACTCTGGTAGATTCGGTATTAAGTTACCTAGTTAATAAATAAGGGTTCAATACAAACAATTTTTCCTTACCTAGAGCGCCAATATTGTTAATTTCTGAACCAAGAGTAGGGGAGGGGGGTGGGTAACGGTTTTATGTTGATTACCTGGTTTTAAACAAAATTATCAAGAAAAATCGTTTCCCCCAGCCCTTAATTCAAAAATACGCTTATAATTTAATTTGACGTAGCTTGTAAAATTTGACATTATAATAGCTTATTATAGCATCCGGGTTATACCAGGATAATAGAAATTAACGGATTTTCCTATTATTTTTCGCTTATTCGAATAATTAGTTACCCCTTTTGAACTGGCAGAAACACCAGCGATATTTCAACGTTATATTGATTATATAATGGCAAATATCCTCAATGATTTTATTATTGAATACTTGGAAAACCTTTCAATATTTTCTTTCGATACCAAATTAAACTATATAGCAAAGGTTCGCAGAATTTTGGAACGCTTTCACGACGCGGAATTAAACTTGAATCTAAAAAATGTGACTTTGTAGTGAACTAGGTATATTACCCTATTTTTATTATAATGGCTAAATTTGGTATTCGGGCCAACCCTGAGAAAGTCCGGGCTATCCACGAATAAAGATCTCCTTATATCATTCAAAAGTTTAAAAGTTTGTTCAATTTGACCATTTTCTATCGAGACTTTATTGACAATTTTTCCCAATTGGTTAATTACCTTTTTCGACTTACAAAATAGGGAACCCGATATGCTTTAACGGATCGCGAGGAATATACTTTCCAAACATTAAAATATGTATTTTTTATAACCCCTATTTTGGCATATTGAGAATCCTATCGATTAATGGTAATAAAAACCGATTAATCAGAGATAGCTTTAAAAGAGTGTCTTTTGTAAAAGGATGAAAACGGTATCTTTAAGCCGGTTACATATTATTCTGTTCGACTATTAAAAGAGGATCGTAATTATACTATTTACAACAAAAACCCTTTTATAGCGATATTATATTTCAAAGCGTAACTATCGGAATTACGTCATATTCGTGTCCCATTCACTATCATGACAGATTATAAAGGATTAAAGTATTTTTTTCACCCCATATCATCTCAGAGCGTCAGACTCATTAAGTCGAATTTCTTTTGCTTTTCCAATAATACTAACGTTAATGACCCGTATCCCGGGGAATTCGCCCGAATACATAACCCCGTAAATTACAAAATAATCCCGAGGTTAAAAAGCTCCGTATGCAAATCTTTCAACCCATTTTTATAACCACTTCAAATATAGTAACGATAAATTGGTATATCATAGAAAATAATATTACGGTAAGGTATACAGATAAATCATTTAAAACGAAAACTTAGTTATTAAGTCGAGATAATATACGCCTAGAACGCGAGCCGGAAAACAATAAGGAATCAAAGGTTACAGCACCACTTCGGGCCCAGCCTACACTAATAGCGCTAACTTCGATAACGTTAAACAATAACCTTATTTTCAGAGTAGATACCTTAATGGATTTATAAAACCAAGGTATAACGAATAACCTGCCATATGCAATTCGACTATTAACGGTTACCGAGGGCGTTAAACTTTTCACAGTTAGAACAAGATATTTAGTACAAATTACGGATTGTAACAGTAACTCGAGGGCTATATTACGTTACCAAAGTCGATTATAAATATCGCATGAGAAAATATTAAAATCAGAGATTTTGTAAGAAATCTACAGCTCGCGTATCATAAAATATCCGGGGAAAAACGTCTTATTTCGAGTCATGCAACATGACTACTATGAAAAGGGTATAACCGTGAGTATTCGACGTTTATATCGAATATATATGTAATGTAACGGTACGAAACTTCGCCATACCCTACAACGAAGCTTCCCCTAACTCTTTCCTAGCCTAAATCGTTATTAATCCCTTATTTTATTTTATTTTATAACAAATCTACCGGTTACCGATAACGGTTTAAAATATTCATTAATTTGTATAACCCAACTTTTCAAATTCTTTTCATTGAAATGAATATGGTGTTGTAAAAATATTGACTGTCATTTTTAGCAGGTTAATTACAGTAAAGTTGACTGTACTAACTGCAAGTCAGTTGATTGTGGAGTGCCCGATTCATACAAGGGTACAGTCTAAGCAATTGGCTATACAAATTACTGTGCAGACTAGCTAGCGGTTTGCAAAACCTAGAACAATACATCCATCACTTAACTAATGCAGTACTACTGTTACTTCGACCACAATTTTAATCGACAACTTTGCAAAGATCCAAGGCTCTACCAATACTGATTAATGCTTATTGGGTTAAGTATAGATTGGATAAGTAAAAGAAGAAGCTACTTTCCGGTTGTTACGCTTTACTTTATTATCAGGGTAGAGGAAAGATTCTTGCGAAAGGCTTTTACTACTATGTCAGTCTTTACGACAGTACGTAAAGAAGACTTTTGGGCTACGCCAGTCTCTACGGCAGACCAGAAGTAGCGACGGTAACGCTATCAAAAACACCAAAAAATATTCACGGATCCTTTTTAAAGAAAAACGTTGAGATTGATTGTCAGAAGTCTTAAGGTTAGGCAAGTTAGCAAACAGATAAGTCAGTATTACTGTTAGTGCTACTACTGACAGAAAAACAACTAAATCCTACGGCTAAAACAATAAACTAACTCTATCACTAACAAACGACCTTCAATCTTACCCTTTATACTAAACCTTTGCCCCTAATTTACTCTTTTCACTTACCTACGTCAATTTGATCGACAAGTTCGCTGCTCTAAGCGAAAATATTAAGAATATCTAAGTTGCGCTAAGAAAGCTACACCGCGTAATCCAACGTTAAGTTCTTATGTTTTTACGTAACTTTACGCTAAAACACCAAGTTTCAACGCCCATAAATCACCAAATCCCTCATTCTATATGTCCTACGTAGATCAGCACGTTAAGATAAATATTACAGGGGATCGCCTTAAAGCTATTACCGACCTTGCTAACAAAAAAGTAATTAAGGCTCTTGGAGATTTCTCTACCAAACATTATAATTACGATCTTTGTGGACAGGACGTTAATAAAAATTTCACCGAATAATACCTTACTAACTTCGTCGGCTACTATATTGTTAAGCATTGTAATATTAACGATTCTAACTATATCTTTATTGACTTTCGTAACCTTTTTAACTACTAGACTATAGGTATATGGACCTTAGTTTGAAAAGGGGTTAAAATAAAGATTAAGGCAGAACTCAAGTGGTAAGGGATCTATTTACCAGCTTAATGCAACATAAAACTGATACAAAAGCTTTTCGATTTAGCTTAACTTAAGGAATGTCCTTAGGCTCCTAAAGACGAAGACGAAGACTTTAGGGAAGACGAAGACGAAGACCCTCCGGAAAACGAAGACCCTCCGGAAAATGAAGACGAAAACCCTCTTCGAGCCTAAAACCTTTAAAATCTTCAAAATAAGGACCCTTTAGATACTCAAAACGAAGACCACCTTCGAGATGAAGCCAAAAACCTTTAAGACTTTTAAGAGGCTTAGGCGCCATAGTCTCAGCAGGCCCAACAAGTTCAAGAGGCTAAGGTACAAGCATAACAAGCGCCACAAGCACAATAGGCGCCACAGGACAAACAAGTTTAAAATGCTGAGGCACAGGCGTAACAGGCGCTACAGGTCTAGTAAGCCTAGCAGGGCCAGCAGGCCTGGTAGGTCCAGTAGGCTTGGTAAGCCTAGTAGGGTCAACAGGCCTGGCAAGCTCAGCAGGCCTAGCAAGCCCAGAAAGGCTAGCAGGCTTGGTAAACCTAACAGGGCCGGTAGGCCTGGAAAGCTCGTTAAGGTTAAGATATAAACTCTAAAGGCGTTGGTTAATTGAAACGCTATATGGAAAGGCCACCTGGCAAGGTTAAGTTACATGCCAACGAATAGGGGTACCCTAAGAAATTGGAAGACTACCACGGTAATGGTAGCGATAACAGTAGTTGAAACTACTGGTAAAAGGTACGTAATTAGTGAAATGCGTGATACGCGTAAGTTTGTGGCAAAAGACTTGTATACAGGAGTTGAGGAATGAAAGACTCGAGACTTTAGGGAAAAGAAAGGTAATTGAAGTTAATTTGGCTGCGAAATTGACAGGGGTCTGGCTGGTTGACAAGGTGGAAATTCAGTGGTAACCGGAAAAGATTGGTCGACCACACTGACGTGCGTAGGCACCAAATAAAAAGCCGTTAGTATTGGAATAATATTGACTGCTATTTTTAGCAGGTTAAATACAGTATAGTTAGTTAACTTCACTTATAGTAAAGTTGACTTTACTAACTGCAAGTCAGTTGATTGTAGAGTGCCCGATTCACACGAGAGCACGCGCCAAGAAATTGACCATACAAATTACTGTTCAAACCAGCTAGCGGTCTGCCAAACCTAGAACAATACATCCACCACTTGACCAATAAAATACTACTATTACTTCGACCACAATTCGAATCGATAACATTGCAAAGATCTAAGGCTTTACCAACATATGGTTTATAAATATAGAAACGTATATAAAATGCTCTCGGAATAAATAATAACGATTTCATAAATTTATCACATCCATTATCAACGATTCTAACTCGAATTGTGTAAGTATCTATTAAACAAACTTATAATTTCTACTAAGAGTTAAATAACTTTTATCAATAGTATACTGCCCCTAAACAAACGGCGATACCAAATAAGTAAATTAGAAGGTTTAAAACTATTTGCGGATTATCTTTTCCTTTTTGTAAATTAACGAAATATTATATCTTCTAACTTGTAAATTTTCATTCAATAACTAAGAGTCGACAGTTACTGGGTTTCATTTGAAAAACTCATTAATAAGCACGAAATATCCCTTATTTTTAAAGTAAACAAGGATATGAAATTGATTACCAATCCGGCGGAACGAGCCTTTATATTTTTTAGCATATTTCTACGAAAGTACGGAATTAGTTTGAACAGTCATAAAATACATTAAATGATAGATAGACAAAGTTTGTAAACCGCTGACGATTAACGGCGAAACGATATAAAGTTAGTAATTGAATTTAACTTAATTTACGTACTATCAACACCGACTACCTAAATGAAAAACTCGAATAAACTTATAATTAACACAGTGTAATAAACGTTTCAAATCCGCTAAATATTATTTTGAATATCTCTGGTCAATACTTCATTTTGTACGTAAATTTGGTAAAAGGCGTATCTATAGACTCCCTTACCTCGTGAATCATATCTAACAATCTCTCGGACTCGGTCCTTATCGTGGGCGATACGGGGGATAACATATAAAAAGAATTTAAATGTTAAGATATTTCGATTGTGAATATAGGAAAAGGTAGTATTTATGATATATTAGTTGAGTAAAAGTGATATCAAAAATTGAAATGAGAATTACTGAACGATTCAAAATCTATTATAGTTTGAATAAATTGGAGTCGAGAGGGATACGCGGTTTTATAACAGCTTGGAGTTTTTATACAGACGTCAGATATACCTTACGAAATTTATATCAGATCAGTTATTTTCACGTTAAAATTCATATATCAGTAACTAAAAGGTGAAAACATCGATCATTATTTTGTTATAATACGATATATTGGGCGGAATATATATTACCCAGCCTTTAAGAATGGTCATTCGACTACAAAACGACTTTTACTAAAAGTCTATTTAATTTCACCTATTAAATATTGTTATCTTCTTTCTGATCCTTGGAATAGGAACGCCGGCAACGTTAGTGCCCCTACTATGCCTGGCTCCGGGCGTTAAAAGACGTCAACAGGGGCGAACGGCGAGAGGCGCGATGGGCGTTGAGTGAGAGACGTTAACGATGGGGGATAACGCGGGGCGGGGAGAACGGGTTTTCAAACGGGATATAAAAGACCGTAATATATTAGTTTACGACCAAGATATACGTTCAGCGCGCACGCGATCATCAATATACTTTAGGTTAACTAGGTTGATCCGCTTTTATATAAGATTAATAAAGGGGATACAGGCAAATAAAGGGCTTTTACGGTCAAAAATTTAGTATTATTCATTATATTTTATAAACCATAACAAATGTTGATTATATAAGAATATAGCTTTAAAAATAATGATATTGTAGCCGCCTTAGGTATAATTATATAGGTGCTCGTAGTGAGTACTAGTGGAAATCGGAACGAAATTATCACAAGTTAATATACGATTATCAGATGGCGTATAGTTACAGACAGCGGAAAATAGGGATGATATCGTTTCAAGTAACGATAGAATAGGGAGGAACACGGGTTGGAGGCGTATATCTTGGAGTATCGTAGCTTGTATAACCGTAATGATTATGATGCCCTACATACGAGCAATATAACAAAAAGGAATAAATTCATTGACCAATTTGGAGAAGGTAGAAATGAAAACAGGTTTATAACCCTAGAGGTTGCATTAATATTTACAGGTAAATAATAGTACAGAAAAGCCGTTTGGAAAGCTGTAATAAGCTGTCATAATAAAACGTATAAACCGGTAAAATTATTAGTAATTACGTTTTCTAAAAGTATTGAAAAGGGGGTTTATATATATTCAGGTTTTTGTTATAAAATGAAATTATAGGCTTACCTTATTATACGCATTACCATAAGCGCACCATCGTTTAATGCGGTGGATACGGATGTAGAACCAAAGTACTTCGGAATTTAATAAGCGATTTTGTTGAAATATACAATAGGTACAATTATACAGTACACAACTCAATAGCAGGGCCAATAGGGTCAGTCAGTACTTGGTACAAAATTCAAGCACTGAACCTCTCAACACCAAAGAGTGAGGAATTCACCAGAGTTGTAGATATCTCCACTAGGACTAGTATTTACTAGTGCAAGTACTAGTATTGACCAGTATGGAGGATTAGTACGGAGATGCTACCTGGGCTAGTATTTACTAGCGAAAATGAACTAGTATACACTAGTATACACTAGTATTAACTAGTACGAAGTTTCGATTTTGATTGAGATCTTTATAAGGATACATTTAATGATTGTTATGTCCTCCATATTGGTTTTAGAATACTTAAATATATAAGCCTACATAACATCTCCTTATATAGTACCTTCAACACATGATGAATACAATCATTCTCTACTAATGACTAAATAATTTACTTCCTTTAATACAAATCACAATGTCCACTTTTTCCAAATTATCTAATACTTTGAAGGATACCCCATCTACATCCCCAGAACGTGGCTCATTTCCGCTACCTAGGCTATCCTACGGTAATATTAGTAATAATAATCCTCCTAATAGAATAGCAGTCAAATGCAGTAAAGTCAAGTCAACTTTACTTGCAGTAAAGTTGATTGTACGTATTGCAAATTGATTGTAATTTGTGGAACTTCACTGCAAGTGCAGTGCAGTAAATACATACTTCAACGTGGGGCATAGGCCAAGGCGTTTGGCCATACAAATTAGTATGCAGACCAGCTAGCGGTCTGCCAAAATTAGAACTTACGCATCTCAATAAACAATATCAACGCAACACCAATTACTTCGATCAAAGTGATTCGAATCGACTACGTTGCAACGATAAAGGCCTACCAACACTAATCAGTGCTTATTAGATTAAGCACTGATTGGCTAAGTATAAGAAGAAGTTACTTTCAGGTTACGTTCTACATCAAACGAAGGCTAGGATAAAAGAACGATTTTTTCGAACAGCCTTTATTATTTCGTCGGTTTTTATGGCAGTAAGTAGAAAAGACTTCTAGGCTGCGTCGGTTTTACGGCAGAATAAAAGTGGCGACGGTATCGCTACTGAAAACACTAAGAAATCTTTTTTAATCTTTCTTAAAGACGTTAAAAATGACTATCAGAAGTCTTAAAGTTCGGCAAGTTAGCAAATAGCTAAGTTACTATTACTATGAGTATTACTACTACAAAAAAAACGACTAAGTAATTATATTAAATAACGATAATAAAGAACCTTCTCTTTCTATTACTAACAATAACCTTTAACCTTACGCTTTATACTAAGAACTTGCCTTACTTTACTTTTTTGACTCTTTATATTATTTTAATTGTTATTTTCGTTGTTTTAAGCGAAAAATACAAAGCTACGCCGAGAGAGCCACGTCGCGCGACCTAACGTCAAGTCGTCAAGTTACTCGCCCTACGTGTTCTACATACTCTTGACAAGCCAAACCATTAAAATGGCTCCAAATTAGGCATTTATAGAACAATTTAAAGCGTTCGGATTAATTTTTACCAAGTTTTTTAACGACAACTTATAGGTATTAGATATCGATAAATAATTAACGGAAAAACACCTTACCAACTTTAACGGCTATTAAATTGTTAAGTAAAACGCCGGCGAAAATATCGACCGCGGTAACCATTCCTTTCGCAAATATCGTAAATTTTTCTACGACTGGATTATTAATATGTAAAAGAGGATTGAGAAAACTATTAAGCTCAAGCTAAAGAAAGAACTCGAACGCCAAAGAATTTACGTACCAGAAAGAAGTTTTATGAAACTAGTAAAAACTCTGTTTAATTGGGCCTAATTTAAAGAATGCCCTTAATACCTATGGCCTTAAGGAAAAGATATTAAGGAACCTTATTACCCCTATACGAGATTTATAGGACCTTCATTTTATCCTTAGTAAAATTAAGCCTTTTTACGTATTGGTAATAAGGAAATTATTAAAGTATTCGGTAGTTTGATACTCCGACGTAATAGTGCGGAATACACTTTTAGCGGTGTAAAAACACGCAAAGAAACGGATAAACTCGTGGTTAGACGAATTAACGTTAACACTTTACATCAATTAATTAAGCAAAAATCTCATCGGACTCCTTAATACTAAGAGGAATATCACTAAATTCCTTGCGATAAAAACCCTTAAGCCCACTTCCCTTAAGCTTCTCAATACGTCCAGTTTCAATAGAAAAGTAAGGAAAAACCAGCTTTACGCGCAAGCTTACTATAGGAATGACTACTATATAGGAATGACTACTGGCTTTTTCCCTTTAAACTCAGCTAAAGGAAATTATCCGGCCTACTAATATTCATAATAACCTTCATCTTTTCCTTAGCTATAAGATATTAAAACGTTTCTACGACTAGTACATTATCCTTCCCCCTGGACGCATTCTCATGTGAAATACAAATTATAAGGCAATTACAACGTTTTTTAAGATCTGAGGGGGAAAAAATAAATATAATGGTAAGCCGTAAAACTTCCCCAACGTTAAGTTGCGCCTATTCTCTAACATATGCCGCCAGATAAGGGTTAAATTTCCAGGTTTTCACTTGTTATTTACCATGATCCCTACCGGCCAATTCGAGGATTATTACCTCTGGTACATACCGAATTGTTCTTCCTTCTGAGAAATTTATAATGACTTAAAAGGCTATTTTGAATACGATATTAACCTTACCCAATATTACACCGATTAAAATATTATCAACTAGTTTTATATACTATATTATAAAAGATAGTCGGAAAGTAAAATAAACCTTTTTAATTAGATGTTTAATAGGTTAATACTTTGCTAACAAACAATAGGGAACGTGAAATCTAGTGAAAGCACATTTTGTCAATAGGTTCGACCAGTAGTTATGAGTTATAAAGAGTTTAAATACGCCCTTTAATGCTCCGATACCATTTTCGAAAAGTTTTTTTTTTTTTTTAGATAATTGCGTTTTTCATTAACTCCTGTAACTATTCAAGTCTTTGGTTCGATTGGTATATACCTTCAAGCTACGGAATTTAGTAACGAGGAAAAAGATTCTCCCTATTTGTATTATATTAATCGACGGTATGAAAAGCTCGGCTAATTCGGCTAACGAAAGGTTCGGACCTTTATTCATAGAGAAAGGTATTCCTTTTCCTCAAGGTTTTTCAACCGGTTAAGTAAGTTTACTTCGAACTTAAAATGATTTTAGATTTGCGACTAATAAAGCTATTAGTTAACACGTTATATTGTCGCTGAACGTAAAGTAAATTAGGTTAGATATTATACGTAATTCTCTTTTACTTTTAATTAAGAATATATCGAATAAATTATATAATTTAAACAAATTAAAAATGAAGAGAAGTAAAATAAGCTTAAGGGTATCGATTGGCACTAAGATACTAATACCGATATTAACCCGGAAATAACGTAATAACTAACTAACTACGCCTTTTTGTACCACTTTATAGGTAAAGACCCCTATCGCCGACATCACGATAAAAACCCTAACCTTATATACCTTTTTACCATTTGAAACCGTTACGCGAAATAAGTTTTTTAGGGTATGATGTCGGATACGGGGGCTTTACGGTACTTAATAAGAGGCTATTCATAATATGTCGCGTTACAAAGAGATACTGATATTGTTACAGAACTTGATTACGCGGATACTAATAAGATTAAGGTTAGCTTAAGCCTTAAATAAAAGTTATTTTTACTAGAATCGACGACGGTTAAGACTGTTATTGACCTTATTGTTGTCCACATCTTAAAATCCATTACCTCCTTTCTCTTTTATCTAAAAGACATAGAAAAACCTCGACGGTAACGTTAATGTTGAGACTAACGAATTAATATAAGTTAAAGCTGGTAAAAAGTGTCGATATAACTTTAATTAAGGGTATTTATCATTTGACCTTTCAATTCTAAAGTTAGTGGTGTAAAACCTAAAAAAGTCAGAACATCGTCAATTATATTGTAGGTTTAACCACCCGGTAACTAACAAGCTTTACAAGGTTTAAAAGATAACTAACCACCAAAATATAAACTTATTAACGTTAAAAGCAGTTAAACAGCTTTACTATTACTGTTAAATATACCTTCAAACCTTATTAAAGTTTAAGTTTATGTTAAAGGAAGACTTAAACTTTAACTCGTAAGTTTTTGTAAACGTATTTTACCTTGACGGCAAGCTAATATTATACGTTGTGGACTCCGCCACGGCTTTTCACAACGCCAAGTTCCTTAAAACCATTATGGTAAAGGAAACATAGGACATACTACGTACTTTGTAAATTAACACATACCTTAGGTTATTCAATGTGTTAGTTTACGATACCAGTACTAACTTTGCTACGATAAAGTTTTCTATTAATAAAAAGTTAATAGGGATTGAATATAAATAAGTTTCCGTTAAAGTTTACTAAGGTATTTGTAAAGTCTAAAAGATATACTCCTTTTCGTAAAAAAAATTACGATGTATTTATATTAGAAATCGGAAACTTCATGAACCAAAAAACACGGCTTTAAATAACCATAAAAGGTCATAATGATACTATTAACCCTAACGGAGTTATACCAACTTTACTAGTATTTAGTATTTATCTACGTATAATAGCTAAGTCGCCACCCTTGTTCAGGACCTAAAAACGTGTCATAGCATATTATAGACCTTAAAAAAGCTAAGGAAGGAATTAATATACCACTAGGTTAATAATACCCTCGATACCAAAAACGGACCTTTAATAATGAACGTATTATTACTCCCCTTTTAAATTAAAATCCTTACATGGCGCGAGCCAGTAAAATGAGATAAGCCGTGTAAAAATCTTAAACATTAATAATTTAAACGTGGTAATTGAAACTGTTAACGGCCTTATAACTTTCTAAGCGATATAGGTTAAGCCGTACCGAAAACCCCTCGCACCCTTTAAGTTTTATAAAGATCCTAACGTCGATAACCTTTGAGCCGAGAAAATCAGCCAATATAACTCTTCTTAAACGATTATTAACAAGCTAACGGAATGTCGGCGGTATTTATGACCACCTAAAAAGAGGATATATACTAAAAAAGAGGATGATGATAGGGATTATAGGCTCGAAAGGGTGTATAAAACAACGTAGTTATTTTAAAATGAAAAATTGAACGAAAAACATGTTTTCAAATGACGTATCGAAGATATTATTAATATATAAGGCAACCTTTTTTTTTTTAAAAAAAAAGTAGTTAACTAGAAATGAATGGCTCTTTATTAAGGGAGGTTATATAATTTAAACCGTTAATGAAATTTAAAAGCCAAAACGTTATTATATTTAAGTTAAAGATAATTTATAACGTCAAAAGTAAAACTACGAACCGGCTGTATAAAATAATACGGCTAATCGTCCAAAGATACGATAATAAAGGTAAGGATAAAATACTCACTCAATCGCCAATAATCCAGAAAATTATCAAACGATTAATCGTTATTATTATTACCAGTTTAACTACTAATATAAAAGGTTAGTTTATATTTGATAGCTGGGATATCATTTAAACGTATACGAAATTTGCCATCGATCTTTAATGTAATATACTGTTGGAGCTACTAAAAGAACTAAGGGACAAGTTTCTATCTAGTATAATAATACGTTATCTATAGCTTTTATAATGACTAGCCTAAATAGACGTCTACTGATTCCTAACGTACTAAGCATACTTTTAAAATAAGTTCGACATAAAACCTTTCACCTTTAATTTGTGCCTGTTAATTTTGAAGGGTAAAGATTTTAGCATCGTAAATATATAAATAAATGATATCATTTTCCTCAGCCATGTTAGCTTTATGGCGGTGAAATAACGTGTTATCGAAAAGTTAAGCCTTCAAAAGTGTAAGCTTATTAAAACGTTAGCCGAAGGTATATAACTTTACTTTAATAAATCGTTACTCTATATTTATGGTATTAAGGCTAAAAACAGCACCTACATTAAATTACTTTAAAAAGGGTAAGTTATAAGCTTAACGATTATCAAAAAAAACCGATAAAGTTAAATTAGAAAGATATTAATAGTACAGGGCGTATACGGCCTATATTATTATGTTATATTGATAAAAAGTATAATTCGATCTTTTCATTATAACATAGGTTTAAAACCTATAAGACTAAAACTTTAGCAACTTGAATAAACAGATTTAGTAGTAAATAAACTATGTATAAAAAGGAATTAATATAGTTTTTATAAATTTGACGAAAGCAAGGCTAATGATCTTAACGGCTGGGTTATTTATCAATAATATTAATTTTATATCTTCAATCGGCTTTCAAATAATATTTGTTAACTAATATAAAGTTAAATGGCAATTTAAGATTACCGAAAACCTTATATATTATATATTTGTCAAATATAAATGCGTAACCCGAAGTGTATTGGTTTCGGAAGTTAACGGTATAATAGCAAGATTTATCATCGGTATAGCAACTAACGGTATGTTAAGGATTATTACCAAATAACCAGGACTACCACCGATATATATAATAGTATGTATCGACTCACGAAGCCTTTACGAATACCTATTGAAACTAGGGAAGACTAATTAAAAACGACTGATAATAAACTTAATAACGTCAAAGGAGGTATACCAAGCCCGGAAAATCGATAAGTTCCGGTGGATCAATGGCAAAAATAACCCTATAAATGCTAGAACTAAGGTCACCAGTAATAACGCCCTAAAGAGGTTAATGAATAATAATACGTTAGTCATACGAATTAAGGGATACGTAAACCGCCCAGTACGTAACGTAGAGGAATAGGGTTGCCCTAACAAACTGAAAAACCGCGAAGATAAAGGTAGCGATAGCAATGGATTAAACTACTAGCAAAAAGTACGTAAGTGGTGGCGTACCTAATTTACATAAGTCTGTAGCGAAAGATTTGTATAAGGGATTTAAAGAACGGAGGCCTTGAAAGGGTGGAGCAAAAGTGTTATAATGGGCTGTAATTGAGGTTGATTCCAGTACAGATTGTCGGAATTGACAGGGGTTTGGTTTGTTATTGGCTTACGGATTGAAAAGAGATCTCAAATGTTGCCACCAATTGATGGCAAGCCACGATGGCGTGTAGGCACAAAACAAAAAGCCGCCAGTATTGGAATAGCAATCAAATGCAGTATATTCAAGTCAACTTTACTTACAGTAAAGTTGATTGTATGTATTGAAAATTTACTGTAATTTGTGGGACTGCACTACAAGTTTAGTGCAATAGGTTCTCACTTTAAAGTGAGGCACAGGCCAAAGCGTTTGGCCATACAAATTAGTGTGCAGACCGGCTAGCAGTCTGCCAAACTTAGAACTTACGCATCTCAATAAACAATATTAACGCAACACTAATTACTTCGCCTACAGTGATTCGAATCGACTACTTTGCAACGATAAAAGCCTAACAACACCTCCTTTACAAAAAACTATTATTAATTTAATCCCTCAAGGCCTACAGGTTCTTCTAATCTAGTTGAATTCCCATCCCTTCGATTCCTACCCTTTAAGGCTACTCCCGTTACTTCATGGGCTTCATACCCTAAAACTATGTGAATAAAAAAGAAGAAAAGAAGTTCGTAAAGCCCGAAGACCTAAAAATAAACGAAAGAATTCAAGCTATTAACTCTAATAATCTTTCTAATAAGAAGAAGCAAAGGTTCGCATTAAAACTACTGGTTCCCTCGACCATTCAAAATCAATAAAACTTAAGTTAGCTATCGACTTGTACGAAAACCTCTTACCTAAACTAGAAAAAAAACTAAGATAACCAAAGAAACCGGAACCACCCAAATCCCCAGACACCATTACATCAGTAAAATAAGAGAAGAGAAACATCAAAAACCCCTTTTTTAACGTTAAAAAAAAGGCAACTTACAAAGTCCAAATTTAAATTACTAAAAGACTTTAAAAGTTTAAATTGCATAAACATCAACGAATAGCTAACAACTATCAAAGGCTCAATTATTGATAATAACTATTTTAAAATATCAAAGAGTATCTTTAAAATAAAGTTCAATAGAATTTATATAAAAACAGATTATATTAACTTATTTATGCTGATCGACCACAGACTTGTAAAAACTTCGAAAACTATATTTACACTAATCCAGGCCTGTAAAATAATCATTTCTTCTATTACTTCAGACATTTGAGTGGTTATCTTAGGTATTAAGGACTCGTGTAAGGCCTTATTAAAGTTAATTATCATATGCCAAGGTACGGGACCGATCCACTATCAAAAACGGCTTGAGAAACTTCGTTTCCTATACTTTTTACACTATTCAGCCTTAACTCACTTTATAGAAACGTTCAAAAACACCAAAAGCAGCTTAATCTATCAAAGCCGTCAGGTTAAAAATATTAAGTATTCTTTATAATTTTGAACCAGAACTAAGCCTAAATTTTTCTTCTAAACAGTTCATATACGAAATAAATTAAAGAAACCCATTCCTTTAGAACTAATTAAAGTACAGTCAGACTTCCAAAACGAAAACCGGCTTTAAAGACCGAAAGAAACGTCAAATTCCAGGCTTCGAAGAAAACCAAAAGACAAGCCACCTGTTAATTATAACTAGCGAGTTAGCCAGTTTAAAAAAACAGTCTCACAGGCTCTTAAATAAGCCACTCGACACAGGCTCATTAGGCATTACACCAAAATTTATGGCCTTCCCATACTAGTGAATTTATCAATAAGGACGGAAAAGCGGGTGTTATTATAGTTAACAATGGTAAATTGAAAAACCTCCGCTACTTATAACATTATAACTTCATAATGTTGCTATTATTAATTATGCAATCACATAATCGATTTGACAGGTTTACTACGCATGACTCTATACAGGACTCATAATAAATGATTTTAGCCAATCAAAGGCCGTATTTTATACGGGTTTACCCGTTTTAAGATATCGACTTTCAACGTTAAAGTCTCCACTTTTAACGTTAAGGGCTTCACTTTTCACGTTGATCCGCCAAAACGACCAATTAAAGTTCGTATTAAAAACGAGTAGTACCGCCGTACAGGCCCCACTTTTAATGTTAAGCCTTTAAAACTCAACTTTAAGTTTCGAGTTTTTTTATTTTTTTTCTGCACCACAACATTGTTTAATAATTAATAAACTCCAGTTTCAAAACTCTATTAAAGATAATTTAAGATTATCTTTCTATATCTTGAATAACGAGAAATGGTTTTCATATCTAAAAATATAAGGCGAACACTACCCCGGATTAAGAATCGGGGGTCATGTCATTCAGAATACTGGAAAAGAAACAGTTTAAATATTATTCAAGTTTAAAAAAGACTATAGTTTTAATACAATAACTTTCCACATCTATTTTCATTGCCTTAAGTTTAATATAAATCTAATTAGTCTATTATAGATTTATAGCTTAGGCATGAAAATCAGAAACATATCATTGGTTAATTTATAGAATAAGGTTATAATTGTTACTATAAATAGCGACTACACGATTATTTAAACCACGTAGCAATTCCATTGAAAAGCTATCGCTATAGATTTTACCAAGTCCTTCGATCCTTCCCTCCGGCATACTACGTTTAGTTATACCTGCATAAAGTTAGTAGAAAAATAACTCTAATTATTGGATAGCCCTAAAAAGAACCAGTAAGTGGAGCGTTTCGAACTTATTTATACATTTTGTAAACTTTTTAAACCCACTAGATAACAACCAAGCCTTTAATACAATATCCTAAGGAACAAGGGGTTGATCTGAACCCTTAACAGTTTTCTGAAAAGAACCACTAGCCTAAAGGGCGAACGCAGTAGCTTTGTAAAGCTGTTGAGTTAGAGTATAAATATAAAATCAATAACATAACCATCATATCTCCAGGTATGTAACCAAAAACCGCTTATCGTTTGCTAAACTAAATAATCAAACGTATTAGGTATATCATAAATTATTTAATCCCAGATGAAGGCAACAAGCTTATTCATCATTTAGTTAGGAAGATATTTACCAATTACGCTTTTACTCCAAATTTTAATTGGTCACTTGCCCTGGAAAAAGAAAACGGTATTTCGGAACTCTTCAACAAAGTAATTTTAGAAAAGATTAGAACCTGGAATGTTACTAAATAATTGTTATATTATTTATAGCCCTACATATTCCAAGTAACCGTTGTCATAGCCAACTTAATGGTAAAGAAAAGGAGCAGGATCCAATACACCACACCCCAAAATGGCTTTTATGATAAAGTAAAGGGATATAGGGATTATAAATCCAACTTTGAGTTTACCTTTACTTTGGGCTCTTCTGTTATCTCTTATATACCCTTTTTAAACCGAATAAATAGTTAAAAGAATAATTTAATAGGAAAATAGGGAATCCTTCTTTTATCATTTTTTTTTAATATTATAAAGCCCTGGCACATCTTCAAGGTTTATTTACCAGGCTGGCTGGAGAATTCTACGAGCAAAATCGTAAGTACTTCTACCCTAACGGTATTTAAAAGAATTATCATAGGACTTCGTAAATTAGTTGTAACGGAAAAAAATATTAATGTTAGTATTGCTTATAGCATTGTAACGGCATCTCTAAACTCTAAACCAGAAACTAGTATTTGCGAAGAAATATAAAAAACCAAGAATAACTTGCTAGAAGGTTTGCCAGCAGATGCTGTTATTAATGAAAACATGGTTGTGTTTGTGTTTTCAGTTAGTAAATTAAAGAAATAGCTTACTATAAAGGAAGCTTTAGAGGTTACACATGCTAAATATTAGGAAAAAGGCATTCCAGAGTAAAATACGGAGCTTGCTGTCGCCTAAAGTCTTTCAGATTATTAAAAGAAATACTAACTGCTATGCATTAACCGCAAAAATAGTTAATAAGGTTTATATTGATCTTAAAGTTTAGATTGAATGGTATGAAATTAGGATCATAATTCGGATTTTAGTCAAGGTACAGTATTAACTATACTAAAACTTTTACTCGCATAGCAAAGTCTTGTACGTGGAGGATCCTCATTACATTTGTTGCTTGTTATAAATAGGATATCGATCAAATCTATATGGACTCGGCTTTCCCAAATGGGGAACTTAAAGAACTGGTATTTATGTAAATCCTTGATACCATTGGTGATTTATTCTTAGAGTATCCGGATGAAAATATTGTAGGTTTTAATCTTACAATTAATCAAGTCTTCCAGTTATTTGCATTACTTTATGGTCATAAGAAGACTTTAAAATAATAGTTAAAAATGTTAAGATAAGTATTGAATACATTCAAATTTAAAAGGTTAAGCTCTAATAATGCGGTATATATTAACTATCGCCATAAACTTATCATATATACTTACGTTGATTACTCTCTCAAAAGGGGCTCTAACCCAAACTTTATTAAGACCTTTAAGATGAATATTAGAAAGCACTTTAAGTATAAATATTTGTTTAAGGAAAAGAACTTCTTAGGGGTACATATCTTAAGGAATACAAACGCACGTACAATCATCTTCGAATAAGATGCGTATATTTAAAGGATACTTGACTTAAGGGCAAAAAAAAATTAGTAGACGTCCAGCTTACATCCCTATTACAACTGGATCCCTCGTTTATACCAAGCGACATAAAGATTGAGCTAATATTCTAGAAACTAAGAAGTATCAGTCTCATGCAAGGGCTTTTGACTATATAATATACTAAATTAGGCCCGGCATCGCCTTCTTTATATCATTACTTTTAAGTTTTTACAATACTCATTTACATAACAATAGAATACTTATTAGGGACACATTGATATACTTTAAATAGTATAAGAACTATAGATTACTAGTGGGCGGTGAAGAACTATTAGTAATTACATATTGTAGCATTACGAACTTTAGCTAAAATCACCATAAACATTCTTTAAGACTTTAAATTAACGGCTGGTACTATTTCGACTGGAAGAGGGATAAGGCCACTGAAAAGTCTACCTATGGATATACAATTCAAATCGTTAGAAGTACAGTCAACTGAGTATCCAAAAGAGGATTCTGAGTATGCCTATTTTTAGTGGATGTTAAAAGCGTGGCAGTAATAAGGATTAATTAAAACACCTTATGGATAAGGAACTTGGTTATGAAGATACGTATTCGTATTATCGTTACGATATACTGTGATAATAAGGGAGTTATCATATTGTTGAGAAATTATAAGTATTACTAACGTACTTGATATATAACCCTTGAAAAAACACTTTATAAGGGATCAAGATAAACGTGCTATAAAACAAATTAAAGGGTTCTTACAGATAAATAAATACCCAATGGGTTGACAAACCTATTACCGAAGGAAAAATATCAAACGATAGTGCAACAGCTTGGCTTAATTGACCTAAGTTTATATTAAATTGACGGTTTATAGAGATTTCTATTACAAGTTGCCTTGTAGTATTGTAGGTATGTAATAGTAAAGTGGTTTTGGTTTAAACTTGAGACGTTAACAAAAGAGATACTAAAAAAGTTATCGGTTTAAATTGGACTATATAGGTCTTTTTGCTTTTTTTATTTACGGAATTTTCCTTTTTCAGTAATACAATTCCTTTACTTTTCCCTTTACTTTTTGTTTCACTCGTATTTCTATCTTTTTTTCTTTTACGGTAGATAATACCTCTTAAAGAGGTGTGTTAGAATATATAATAGATACAATCATATAATATACAACTTAATAACAAGGCTAACATGGGCAGTCAGTATTTGTTATAAACTTTCAATACTGAACCTCCTAACACCAAACGATAAAGAATTCACTGCAGTTGTAGATATCTCCACAAGCACTATTATTTACTAGTATAAGTACTATTATTGACTAGTACAGATAATGAGCACGGAAATGCTACCTAGGCTGGTTTTAACTAGTACGTAATCTCAATCTTGATCGCGATCTTTACGAGGATACATTTGATCATATATCAAGTCCTCCATATATATTCTAAAATACTTGAATCTATAAGCCTACATAATATCTTCTTGTGTAGTACCTGCAAGAGATCAATACAGCATATATAGATATTATTTACCTAAAGGGGGAAAGTTTTAACCCAACCCTCGTTATTATTGAAAACGAGAAAGTTACTCATAGGGCAGAGGGGTTACGTAACTTTATTAATTGCAGGAATTTTAGGATACAGATGAATGATATACCTTATAGGGTAATTAACCGTTATTACTAGTAGTATCTTCTGTAATGTATTTTATACCGGGATTTTCATAAACGTCGTTTATATTGATTTAAACGGATTTGAATATAGATAAACAGGAGGCGGTTGGTATTTCAAATAGCTTCGGATAAAATAAAGCTCATAATAAAGATTGAAATAATTGGTTAAGGTTTAGGTTAATATAAGAAAACTTGACGTAAATTAAGAAGAAAAGCGTGAATTCATAGAGAAAAAAGAGAAAAGAGAAAGTGATTACGAGTTATGGTAAGGGCTCTTTTTATACGTATAAAGAGCCAGGGATCGAAAAATATAGGGTCGATTTATAAAATTATAAAAGAGTTATATAGCGTTTTAATAACTGAGAGACATCATTACACGAACCACGCCTAGCTCGCGCCTAGTCCGTGCTTTATACGAATCTAATCCGTGTTCATTTTGTAGCTGGCGGGTTACTGTAATTCAAACGGGGTTTTAATGAAACGGCAAGCATGTTATAGACTTTAGATATTAGATATTAAGTCTATAGGTTTCGTGACTATACAATTAACGGGATATGTAGTACCCAGCCCGAACGCGGTCCGGGTACGGTTCACGAACGCTAAATACGAGGGCACATAACGGACCGTATATGGACCGTACATATAAGTCCGTCACGACGGTTCTCTGCAAACTTCTGAAGTCTTCCTTAGTTTCTCAATTTTTAACATAATGAGGCACCTACTTGGCATACCTTCGTAGGTCGAACCATAACACGTTTCTTATATTGAATTGGGCACTCTATAGCAATTAACTCGCAGCAGCTTAGTTAAGTTGACTGCAATGTAATTGAACCATATTACAACACCTTGTTTATTATTTTAACCGATAATAAGGTTAATATACTTTTTAGACTCATTTAACTCGGAACGTCAACTCTGTTAGACCGAAACATCATTAATTTCTTATGATCATTTCAGGTATAAAGCCGTTGCTTTCAAACACCGTCGAAATGTTTCAATTCGCAAATTACAAGATGAATCCGAAATTAATGAACGTTAGAAACTGGTATTTTAGCCTTTTTTCATTTTGAATATAATTGCTTTAAACTTATTAATTTTAGAAATACCTAGCGCAGTGAAGTATACAGATAAATTCGTTAAAATAGAAGCACGAGTATATAGTTGAAATAAGTTGGGTTCGAGGGGCTATTCGGAAAATACAGTAGTATCGGCGACTACGGCCGTACTATAAACCTGGCTTATACCCGTTCTGGCGGTATTTTTTATATTGAATAGTTATATCATTTGAGAATTAAGTATATTAGCTAAGATTTTTAATTCTAGTGTAATGAATAAACTATGATTTATTACCCGAATTTCAACAGTTTTTAGGGGCGTATAATGGTTTCCGACCGAAACTGGGTATTTGATGTAATCGCAAATTATAATACTTACCTAAGGAACGCGTTAAAATATCGTAACCTTTTACGATTAAAGATTTATAAACCGTTAACGACGAAAATCTTAGTATAGACACGCGAGACGCTAATAATGAAATAGTCGGAAAAGGAATTATATTCAAAGTCTTTTAACTAAACTACTACTGAAATAAACGGTCGTTGCTATTGAACAGCTTTATCGGATATATATGTAGTATAATGATATTTAATCTAATTATACCTTACAACACAGACTTCTTTAACCTTTTTATATCTCAAATCGTTATTGATCTTATATCTAGTTCGACTTGATAATTTATTCACCTTTCATTGGCAGTGGATTATGTTTTTTAAAAATTATTACAAATCTATTTTTAATGTTTACGCAATTGAATTGTATGTCATGTATAATAATCAAGGTGTATGTAAAACGCTTTTGTAATACAGAGTGTTGATTTTATGGATTTCTTACGTTTATTATTAAGAATCGTAGATTTGATCAAATAGGTATATTTTGGACAATTTTATGTTTCTTAATCAGCGTTTAATGACTTCTGTGGTCAACATACTACGCCGAAAGAAATAGTAGAATAGAATAGGTAAATTGGGAAATTGAAAATCATTTGCGGATTTTTGTAACGTTTTTGAAATTTTATGAGGTCTAACATCTTTCTGCTGACTAATTCCCACTTAATTACTATAAATCGACAATAATGGGTTCTTAGAATAATGAATAAATTAACGGGTACGGAATATTCCCGATCTCAAAAGTTAATGTGAGTATAAGGTTTTAAACCAATAAGGTTAATCAAGTCCCAATTGTTTTTTAATTTACTTTCATGGGGTTATAGAGTTATCGTAAGTGGAAATAACATTCTTTCAACAACAAATGCAAAAAAACACGAACTGGTGGAAACGACTAATGGAACAATAAGGGGTTGATGATTGAGATTGATTTAATTGAGATAATATTAAGATGAATAATTTAAGTTGAAAAACTTAATTTGATTTATAATTAATACCCAATGGTCAATGTTCTTATTCCGAAAAATATAGTTTTGTGTTGTATACTTACATTGGGAGATACATACATAAAGAAGGAAGGAAAGTGGGAAGGCACGTACTTGTAGCTGTACATCTTACTACATACTCAACTTCGATGAGCTTCGCTTCTAGCTCTAGTTTCTTCCTATTCCATTTTCAGAATACTACACTGTTTCAACATGACGTTGCCGCCCTACACGTGTATTAACAATTGGTAAATGTAAGAAAAAGAGTTAAAAAGTACCAGATATTGGCTTTCCACCAGTCTGAAGAAGTCAAAACGGAAGGAGCAAAGTCACTAGTTCCGCTGTCCCGTAAAAACAAAGCCCCCGCTCCACCAAAACCTCCCCTTTCTCTTTCGCTCTTGAAATTTACAACCTTTTATCTTTTCCCCCATACTCTCCAACGCTTCTACTTCCACTACTATTATTGAAGCCGTTACCGCTACTATCATCGCCTTTGCTGCCGCTGTACTTACCGCTTCCATTATCTCGCCGCCACCGCCATCATTTCGCCATCGTCATCGCCATCTCCCGTCGCTACTTCCACTATTTTTGTCACCATTTTGCTACCGCTAATTCACTATAAGAAAGCGCGAGTTACGTACTTTAGGCCTGAATCTGAATGCTACTCCGCCTATAATAACTTCTCGCCGTATGCGTAACAAATTTAGCAAACTAGTTACTCTCTTAACATATACCCCCACTATCTCTACCTTATCTTCATCTTTTTCGTTTATGCATACTACTTTTTCTCGAATACCATAACCATAAATACATTTTTGGGGGATTAGTTTTCATTTCTACATGGATTCTTCTTTACAAAATAAAATGGATTTAGTACTCAATTAGGCCAAGCGTTTGTAAAAACAGATGGCTATTATGATTAAAAGAAATAAAAAATTTAGCGAATATCTTAAAGTAGTTAATATGAGACTTT
The DNA here is from genome assembly GCA_038502455.1 of Anisogramma anomala. NCBI lineage: Eukaryota > Fungi > Ascomycota > Sordariomycetes > Diaporthales > Gnomoniaceae > Anisogramma > Anisogramma anomala. The sequence goes on along the minus strand of JASMMZ010000004.1, from coordinate 11,915,377 downwards.
GACAACAGATTTTAATTAATTAAATAATTATGATAAGCCGTTTCAACGTTTTTCATTTAGGACGAAAACGAGATCCTTGCTGGAATAGCGAACGTCTTCGTAGTTTTCAACATCTAGCTCATTGATGAAAACGCCTTTATCGTAACCTTAATTAAATCATTCCAACCACTTAATCCTCTGGTATTAATAGCTCGCATAGCTTTCAAAGTAAGGAAAGAAGGGAATAAAATCTTAAATATCCTTAATTACTCGACATGGAAATAATTACTATAGGTAAAAATATCAGTTTTACAAACGTTTAAAGTTTTTAGACTCGTTTCAAAAACTTTACTAAGGTTAATACGAACGTGAAAATTTCTCTAGTTTCCATATTTAAACCCCTATTTCGAAGATTAGTCATATTTCATGGAATATAAAAATAATTTATAAGGAGTGTATAAGCTTTATGTACGAGAATTTGGAAACTTTTATGGATACTTTGACCAATCGGTTTGAAAAAGATGGAATTTGTATTTAAAAACATTTTCGTAAATTAACATTAACCTTGCAGAAATTTATGAAGGCAAAGTATTAGCTTCGTAAGTATATTTAAACTAAATTAAAATATGCTGAAGTTATGAGTACTTATGACGAAACAATTGTAAAAAGATATAAAATTATAATCGATATTTGGGTTTGACTTTACTTGATTATGTAGTAAAATTTGCAGCTTTTCAATTTTAAATGAATTTCATAAAAAAAAACACAGAAATTAAGACAATAAACACTATTTTATTAGCAATTATGTACCGTCGGTACCTTTGATATAAGTCTGTAAATAAAACGGATTCAAGAAATAAAATTTACTTATATTTTAGTAAAATCTAAAATGAGAATACAAGATAAAAAGAGGTATAATAAAAAACCTAGTAAAAGTAGTTATCGTATTCGCGAACGCAAATATTAGCCTTAAGAGGTTCGTGATATATATCGCAAGAAGCGTCACAACGATAATCGCCGCGATAACTAGAACATTTGTCGTAAAGATGGCGATAATATTCACAATTAAAGTGAACGCCGTAGTAACCGGTTTAAACGTATTAATAATATTTAATTTAACCCGAAAAGCAACTATTTAAGTAGAGTGAAGTTCAATCCTCCACCTTATCATAAACGAGTAAGGTAGGCTTTATAAACAAGATTGTAGGTTTCGATTCAAAGATGTTACCAAGTCGTTGGATATATATAGATTGCGGATACAAGTTCGAATCCCATAATAATTTTTTCAAATATCTGAAGATCAGTTATGAAACGGTGATGTTGTTTTCGCAAATAATGAAACGGAAAATTAGGTATATGGATAGGAAAATAACTTTCAACTTGGGTAAAATCGCTCACTTTATATAGAATTTGGAAATTATTAAGGTTAAATCCGTTTTAAATGAAGTAGTTGTAGTTATGAAAAGCATTCGTTTCCTTTAAGTGAATATTCGTACCACTTTATCCAGCCTAATTTGTAATTTTTATTTTAGTACGGATATTAGCAAAAATCTAGTGACTAAATTGTAATTTAAGAAATATTTTCTTATTTATATTTCAACCACTGTTTCGCTAGGCTAATTTCATTCAGAAGTTATAAAACCATTAGTAAAAAGTATTACTACGGCTTATTAATTATTTTTAGCTTGTAATTGCAAATCGGGCGATACATACAATGTTTTTTAAAAAATCGTAAATGTATGGATTGTTCATTATTTCGAAAATAGGTAGCTTGTTCTCAAATAATCAATTAAAAACTCGTAAGGTTGAAGGTTTTATATTTTAAAGTGTTATTAACTTAAAAAACAATTATTTCGCAATACATCTTACTATTTCAAAAGAACGAAATTAACATTTTGTACAATAATTACTTTAGATTTTATAGGTGTTATTCTATTGAGACAACCTGTTGTTTTTAAGAGGATATACTAGGCTTTTAATTTGTTTTACATTTAATGCATGATATCTGTATATTTTGAATATTATTGTAAATTTTTGTACGCTTAACGTTATTTATCTTTACAATTCCACTAATACGCTATCCAATATGTTTAAATACAAACGTATGAGTATTTTTGAAGAATGTAAAGATACCTTTTGCTTTTTTACGAATTGTAACGGAGTCGCTTAGGTGTTGACATAGGCTGCCGAATTAGAAAATACAATTTTTAAGATTACGCAACGAATTTGTGAGGAAGTTGATAAATATTATGTGGATTTAATACTAGTGATAAAATAGGTTCACCAATAGTTGAAACGTTGCCTATAAAATTGGAATTTAAATCATATCCTTATACCATCGAAATAGCGAAAACTTTAAATTATCCCCGTTTTTTTCCAAAGAATAAGTTTACCGATAGTCTAATATATTATTCCTTAATGTAATCGCTTGTTAAATCGAACATACGTGAGATGCGAATCTTGCGAAACAATAGAACAAAAATCATTTTGAGGAATTCCTGGTTTTATTTAGTATTAAGACTCATAATAACATCCTAATATTCAAAACGAAATATAGGGTATACTGTTGTAATAGCAGTCAAATGCAGTAAATCCAATCCAACTAAACTGACCGTTTAGTTGATTGTACTGACTGCAAATTAACTGAAGTTTGTGGGACTGCACTGCAAGTGCAGTGGAGTAGGTGCCAACTTTAAAGTAGTGCATAGGCCAAAGACTTTATCTATATAAGTTAGCGTGCAGACCGGCTACCGGTCTGTCAAACTTAAAACCTACAACACCATAACCAATTTCAATGTAGTACTAGTTACTTCGACCATAGTGATTCGAATCGACTACGTTGTAACGATAAAGGCCTACCAACACTAATCAGTGCCTTTTAGTTCAATTACAGATTGGCTGGGTGAAAAACTAAGCTTCTTTCCTGTTATTACGCTATGATTCGGTAAGTAAGAGGATTTTTTTGTGTGTAGAGCCCCATAAGCTGTGTTTCTGTTTGCGGTTGTAAGTAGGGAAGATCTATAAGCTATGTAGCTATTCGCGGCAGTCGATAAGTAAGCGATAATATCGTAACTACCAAGAATACCAAGAATTCTTTATTAAAACATTTGAAAAACGTTAAAATTAACCGTTTAAAAGTTTTAAGGATTGTAAAGTCGATAAGTTGGCAAACAGCTAAGTTAATATTACTGCTGGCATAATTACTTCAAATTTAAAATTTCAAAAACGATGAAGTCCCACGACTTTTACCCTACACTAAATTTAATGGAAAACCTAATATTCAACATTTAACACCACTTTTTTCTCCCCTTCACACTTTTTATTTTACGTCATGATGGCTTTAGGCAACGTTATAATTAATATAAGTACCAATCACATTGGAAAAGAATAAATTATAGACCTCGGATTTAAATTCGTTACGCATTTTGACTACGACTTTTGGTAAACATACCCTGATAAAGACTCTACCCCATAGTACGCGAAGATTTATATTGGCTACTATATCTTCTATTTAGAATTTACCGAACGTAGTACGGAACCTATTGTTTTCAATAACCTTTAAGAATGGTTCAACGAATTAAATTTAGATATATAAAATGCGAAGAATAGGTAAGTCAAGACCAGGTTAAAAAAAGAACTAGTTACCAAAGACGACGACCTCCTTATACAAAGAGGGAAGGATGGTAATATTGCCAACCTATGTGTAATGATCACACTAAATACCTGTGAGTAAATAGCAGGTGTTTGAGGGCTTATGTTAGTAGTCGGTAGCAGAGGTAACTAAAATGAAATATCAAGAAACTGTGCATTAGTACTGTAAAATGATCACTGGCAGTTAGGCAATTTAGGTGTATAAACTGAATACTTAGATTAATAACTACTTAGTTATAAAGGAAATGCTATCTAAATGGTAATTATTGTATCCTTTATATTTTGTATCCTTTATACCATCTTTAATACTGGATAGCTTGAATAGCAAAATATTTTATATATCTAGGGATAACTTGAAAAAAAATGTATCTAACATATCATATACGTCCGTACGCTAACCCTAATACTAGGTTACTTATATAAGAGATATTTCCGACCTAATATATGAGACGTTAGGCTTACTAAGGCGTAACTATCCACTAGCTTATCCTTTAACCTATATTTGGTTTTTAGGTTATAATATTATCCCTCACCTTAATTCTTTCGTTTCGAAAGATCCTAGTAAGTGTTTTTTATCGTTTTCCTAAATTCCTCCCTTAGGATATCGTAACTTCCTGCTACTTTATGTTTGACAACCTCGAAAAATTGCGCTTATATACGCCTTTTTCAGACAAGAATTAATAAAAGAGCTATCTTCTATTTTTTTTTAAACTCTATTACTATACCATCTCATTATTTATACGAGGGTTGTGGCATCCTCTTTTACCAGGTGTCTTTAAAAGAATTATCGCGGTATACTAAATACGTCCGCTTGTATCGCTTCCGTTACGACGTTTAAATGTTAAGCGCTTTCGAATTACGCCGGATAGAATTGTAACACTAATAGTTAAAGACTAAGCTAAAGAGCGTCGAAGAGTGCTTTTGTTTTTCCATAGCCAAATTATAACGTTTATTTAAATAAAAACGTATGTGGCTTGAAAAGATAATAGGTATTATTTGTTATAAAATTAATAGTGTAGAAAAGTTTAAACGGGTAAAATCGGAAAAGGCTAAAGCCGAGAAGGTTCGTATTTTTACTTCAGTTTAAGTTATAGTTTCGAAGAAAACAAGTATTTAGAAACTTGGTCCTAGATTTGAGGCTTTTAACTAGACTTTCGTAAATGTAAGATATTTTATAGTTAATTGGTTTGGTTTCCTGAAGGCTGATTCGTTTGGGAATATAGTTATAACGCCTGATAGCAGGTTTAGAGGTTTTTGAGAAGTTTTTTTTTCTTTTATGTATTATATATATTTTCTCTATATTTATCTGTGTTGTATCTTAGTAGATAAAACAACTATTTTTGGTAATTAGGGTCCTTGAGTTGGTTTTAAGATTAATTTAATATGTTAGAGATGAATGTAGTTTCTATTTAGTAAAACTTTGTAAATTTGGAAGGTATTTAGTTAAATGTTTCTTTAGTTTTTATCTGGTTTCAATATATTCTTATCCTTTTCATTTAATTATATATTTCGTATTGTTATTTTGAGAGTCGATTTTTTTTCGACTTCGTATTTTGGTTCATGATTTTGATGTATAGTGTTTCAATTGAATTTAATATTTACTAATATTGATTTTAGAAGTGCAATATGGAAAATTGTGTATATATTCACTATTGAAGGTAATGAAACTTTGTAACGAACGTTTAAAAGTTTTCGAATTTTTTTGGAAAATTCAATATCGTTTTAATTAAACTCGTTGTGAAGTTGTTTCATTTTGATACCATATAGAAATAGGTAAATTTCATTTTCTTTATTAAAAATTGGTCCTCTGATTTATTTACGATTTACGTAAAGTGTCATTTTATTTTTCATACAGTGAAGTTATTACTATATTTCCTATTCAATATTCTCAATTTTTCTAGTTTTCTATATTACTTTAAAAATATTCGATTGCTCAATAAATTCGTAATGAGCCTTGAGCTTATATCCGAAGTTAGCGTACAAAGGAGGTTTTTCCGTTGTAGATGTACGCGCGTTATTATAAATGAATTACGCTATTGGCGAAAGTTTAACCTAGTTATCTTGCTAGTAGTTGAGATAAAATCTAAGGTATTGTTCAACAATTTGGTTGATTCTTTCCGTTTGACTATTTATGAAGGGGTGATAATATATACTTATTTTCTATTTTTGATCGAATTTAGTTATGAGTGATTTCTGGAAATTAGATATAATAAGTTTGCTACTATTACTGATAATTTGTTCAGGGTTTTATAATTATTAATAATTACTTTCAAAATATGTAAGCATGATTTTCTACGTTATTAGCCTTTCCATGAACTATAAAAGAATTTTATTTTGTTAGTTTGTAACTTAAAACTAAAATATTATGAAATTTCACTTCAATTAAGGTTTTTTTGAAATATTAGTGTCTTCATAATGAAATTTAGGTTGATATATTACTAAAAGAAATTAGGTATTAGAAGTGGCTTTAAACGTACGTATATTTTGTATCTTTATTCCCCTAGAATCGTTACAGGTTTTTAAGATCGTTTCAATTTATCGCTTAAGGCTTAATAGGTTCCAAATTTGCTTAATTAGGAAAATATTTTCATACTTATTATAAACTATACCAAGTTATTATAACTCGTATATACCGTTATGGGTTGTTTCACACCGATAAAGTACTATTTCCATTCTTTATAAAACTTGATAATTGCTATAAATTCTTTATTTTAAATGGGGTAATTTTACTCAAGTTCGTCGAGTTTTCATGAGCAGTTACTAATAAGTTTCACACGTTCTTAACTATTTCTTTAACTTAACTAACCACTGAGCGCTAAATCTGAGGTATTTATTTCTACCTCGAAAGGTTTTGTTAAGTTTATGTCTTATATTATAAGCTATTTTACAAATTCGTCGCTGAGTTGCTATTAAGTCTATTATATATTTTAGTTCCATTGGAAATTCCTATCTTGTTTTATGAGTATGATAGACAGCATACAAATTATTCTTGAGGACTTTATATATTATCGATATAAATTAATATATCCAGGAAATTACTCTATATTTTCAACGGTTTTAAATTATACATATTTGGTAATAACTTTTTTTTATCTATTTATATTTTGATTTATCGAAGTCTGATTATATATTCAATGTCATAGACTCATTATATGTTGGAAAAAGCTTTCTTTTCATTCTACCAGATGTTTTTCATTTGAAACTTTGAAAAGACCTATCGAACGTATTAACTACATATTTCCACATTTTGTAAGTAAAAGACAAGATATTATAGAGGTAGTTAATAACAAAGATATCGAGGTATTCGCGTAACACATAATTTACCCACTTCCTGGAATAATACAAAGGCGTGAATAAGTCTAAGAATCATAATCAAATATTCGTAGTATCCGCAACATATTTTAAGGGCTATCTTCGATTGTTTCATTTGTTTTATTCCAATTATGGTATAAATATCTTTAACATTAAATAATGTAAACTAATTCGCTTCTTAAAGTCGGTTTTGAAATTCTTTAATTAAATGTAAGAGGTACCTATTTTTACTAATAATTTCGTTAAAGTATTTTTAATCTACGTAAATTTGTAATTTTCAGGTTTTCTTGGGGATAAGGATAATTTGATATTCCGTTAGGGATTTCGTGCGTCTAATATAGCTATTCTTCAGGTTTTTATTAATTTATTCCCTATATTCTTTAAATTGCTTTTCGTAGTAGTACTGTGTATACTCTGGTATACCATTATCCGATATCTCCTAGAACACTTGTTTGAAGTGTCTATGTTCCTTTAAAATATTATTAAGTTTATAGATCGTTTCTAAGTTTACGTTCTTTACTTCATATATAAGTAATCGCTGTATATCAATGTAGTATATTAACCTAACTCCGTCTGTTTGGCAAGAGGTTCATTAAGTTGCTAAATCCTTTTCTATCTGCTTTCAATTCCAGTAACGACTTTTCATAAAGGTATTACTGGGTCTGTTTAAGCGTTGATTTTCTAAGCTATCCTAAGTAATTAAACTCTTTGTCACGCCGTTAATTGTAATCAGTCGCTGAGGAACAATATTATTCTAGTAAATTTAGCTAGTACTTCAATTGATTAGGGGATTTGTAGTGTTTAATAGAAAAAGCCCTAAAATCGATTCGTAATATACTATATTTATAATGTTTATAAGCATAAGGTGTCGGTTTCTATGTACCATAACATCTAAATAATTGGTCCTTTTATCGAAAATTCCATTTACGTCAGAGATCTTTTATCCTTTCATACTATTGAGTGTATAGGGTTATTCTTTTTATATCTAATAAATTTTATCCTTATTAATAGTTCTAGGCGAAATTGAATTTCCTTACTCGTTAGTATCCAATAATACGTCATATTATAGTTTACCAATTTACACCACTAATATAATATAGGTATAGTCATCTTAACTTTTTATTCAAAAGGAATCTGCTGGTATCGTTCGTTGTCTCTTCTTAAGCGATCTTTTCCTTTTTCCAAAAATCTAATACTTGGTATCACTATATGCTTTCGGAGTCATTATGCTATTATTTATAATTTCGTTCGGAAGATCCATTACATTTCCCAATTTTGCTGTGATTACAGGGCCTGAAATTTGTTTCACATCATAATAAAGTAGTTTAATTCGTTATCATTTATAGTTGTGTTGTATAATAGTCCGTGTTTTTTATAACTATTTATTTTCTCCTTCGGGGTTATCTAAAAAAAACTTACTGGAATGCTCATTTGATAAAATTTATAATATGTAACTGTTATCATACCAAAATTTTAATAAAAGGATTTATACGTTTCGATAAATTCCTTTATTTACTTTGATAATGGTTCGTTATTCGGGTCGTATAATTCCTTGTTGTTGAAGTAAATTTGACATTTCATACAACTATTAGGTCTGTAATCGCAGAGGAACATTTTCCTATTTAGGGGGTATTATTTACCCTTCCAATAACCATACAACTGTTTAAGCGTTCCTAGCCTTAATGGTTTATATTTTGGTTTAAGGCACGTATCGTTGGTAAAAGTAAACCTTATTTATTTTATTAACTATTTGTTGTCATTTTTGGGACGGATTTTCTTTATCGTTTTGGCTATCAACATTTTTATACAAAGTATCCTTCTTTACCACAATTATAACACTTTTTTTTTGCGTAAAAAGAGGCTTTAAATTAAAGAACGTCGATTTCCATAAGTCCTGGGAAAGTTATTTTCCCCATTGAAATACTTGAGATATAAGGTTATTGTAATAATTTACGATCTATATTCGGTTAAAAGCGAAGTTTATAGGTATTTCCGGGGTTTTCCTCCCCGTGTTTCTACTTATATTCGTATAAGAGGTTGTCGATATAAACTGGTATAAATACATACTTAGCAAAGTCGTCGGGTTTTTCGTATTTGAATAGTTAGTTTCTAATGTCATCTTTTAGTTCTTCGTTAAATTATATTATTAAACGACCGTTATTGTGTTTTAAATGGGTACAAATCTACCTGAACTTAGCAGCGTATTCTAAGGTTAATTTAAATTACTTAAGTTCGGCAAGTTATTGTTCCGTTATTCAGGTTTTATCGGGATTTCTCAAGATATCTTTGAGTCTTCCTTCGAAGTATTCGAAACTTTTATAGATATTCTTCGTTTATTCGTCTATATATCCTCGCTATTATTAAGGTGGTCCCTAAATAAGGGTTCGTACCAAACCAGGCTATCTCCTTTTAAACGCGTTTTTATGAAAGTGGCTTTATCATTGTTTGTAACGAACTATTTGTTATAATAACGGAAGTAACCCCTATAAATAGTTAGGAATCCTTAAAGGGACCTTTTGTTACTATGGTAGACTAGAGGTTTATCCATTTTATAAACTTTAAGCATAGTTAGAGTTACTTATTAATTTTGTCGGAGGTATTCGTCCTGTTATTCAAGCTAAAGGATTCGCTCCATTGGCTGGACCTAAGTAATTACGGGTTGAGTATCGATATTGGAAGAAGTTGTTGTTTAGAAAGCTTTCGTTGATTGGTAGTGTTACTCAACGGTGTTTCATATACCGGTGAGACAAAAGTTATCAAGATGTAATAATTATATTAAATTCCTTTAAGTAAATGGGAAATATCAAATAGTTTACACTGGCAGTTGGTAATAAAGATAAAAAAGTGTAAGCTGAATAAAATATGTGTTCGTATTATAATTAATAATCACTAACCATTAAGCTATTTAAGTATGTAGACTAAATACTTGGATGAAACACTGAAAAGCTATAAAGGAAATGATATTTTTATGGTAATGATTGTATCCTTTATATCCTGATTCCTTTATTATGGATATTACTATATAGCTCAACAGCTAGTATACATGAGCCAAGTGGCAGTGTACTATATTTCAAGGTGCACTCCTGCAGAAGTGCACGATAACGTGTCACGCTGCAGGCTTCAATCTTGCAAGATGAAAAGTTCATTATGCGTAGTGCGGTCTAGAAGGGGTATTCCAGAGTATATGACAAAAGGGCTACTGCCTGAATAAAAGGTTTATAACCTCTCATCCATGGCATGTACAACGCTCAAATGCTACCAGCGAAGGCTTTTTTTAAGAAGTTGCGTTTCTTTTTTATAATTGTAATGACGCGTATACCAAACTCGCTTGGTATATACCCCTGAACTGATAACTTTCTCGATTTGTATGCAAAAAGTCGCGTGATAGTTCACTACTTCGACCGTAAGTACGGTTATATACGCCACTAACATTTAAAATCTGGTTCAATAACTTCGGACTGAAAGCTACAACCATGCTAGCGACAACAAAGTTAAGATTGAAGTGGACCTGCTAAACGTAGAAACTATTGTCGTAATAGTAGTAACAGATGTTAAATTTATAGCAATTCCGGCTATTGGTTAACTCGTCACTCTCCTGCCGATCATAATAACAAATAGGTGATATACCACGTCCAATACCTTACTGCTTGCGGTAAGGACTATTTAAACCATATCGAAAACTTTGAGGGTAGAAAAACTATTAACGGCTACAATACCCTTAATAAATTAAGTGATATGAAAACATTACCCTTGTTGCGGCCTAGTAACTAGCCGATTACGCCTTTTTATACTGTTTAAGTGGTGATTACCCTTATTTTTACCCTAATTAAGCTCTTAAACTCTTATATATCTTTAACAATTGTGATCGTTACTTAGATTACTCGTTTTATAGTATTATACCAGATTTAGGGATAGTAAGGCATTTAATAGAAGGGTATTCACAATACTAAGCATTATAAAGGCAAAGCACCACTATTACCGAAATTAATTGTTAAGATACTGGTGAGGTAAAAGTAGGCTTCGGCCTAAGCGAACAAATATCGTTATTAGAGATAACAGTAATTTAAACTGTTATTTGCCTGATCATATTCCATATCCTTAAATCCCCTACCCTTTTTTTACATGGTTTAAATAATATAAAAACCCTTAGTGTTAACTTCAATGTTAATGCCTACGAACTAATTAAAAACGGCTAAAGGTTTCCCCTCGCCTTGAAATAGGAGAATTTATAGTTTTGTCTTTAAAGTTGAAAGATAACGGCATTAAACTTGACGGAGTTAGAAATACGATAATTATATCAGAGTTTCAACTACCTAACCATTAATAAGCTATATAAAGTCCTAAAGTCTGTGGAGTATGACAATGTAAAATATTTTGTTTGAAAACTATAGAAAAGCCTTGTTATTACTGATTAACATATATCTAAGCTCTCCAAAGATTTAGGTTTACACTAAAAGATGATAAGGACTTGAATTATGAGGTTTTTACCAATTTTTTTCACTTCAATAATCAGCCTATTCTTTACTTTATTAACTCCGTAGCCTTCTTTCACGAAGCCAAGTTTTTGAAGTCTTTATTAGTTAAGTATACGTGGAAAACTCTAAAGATGTTGTGGATTAACACGTATTTGGGCCCACCTAATGTTGTCGTTTACGATATCAACACCAACTTTGAAGCGACTAAGTTCCAAAAAAATACTAAGATAATAGGGATTGAATGTAAAGAGGTGCTTGTAAAAGCCTATTAGAGTATCGAAAAGGTAGGAAGGGTATACATACTACGTTGCCGAGTGTATAATATCTTTACGTTAGAGATTAAAAGCTTTACGAACCAAGGGGCACACCTTCAAATAGCAGTAAAGGGCCTAAAAAAAACTATGGATTTTAATGGCTTAGTGTCAATGTTATTGGTTTTCGGAGAGTTCATACGCCTGACGAGTAAATCTCCACTATCAAGAAGTACTCGGAAAAGGGCTATAGCCTATAGTAAAACATTAAAGGAATTACGGAAAAATTCGGTACGGCGTTAAGTTAACGACGACTTTAATACTAAGAACGGCCTTATGATACTCAACTTATTTATTTTACCGTTAACAATTGAAGTCTATATATAATGGGAGCTAAGTAAATAGAAGAGTCTGCAAAAAACCTTAAATATCTATAATTCGAAAATAGTTGTCAAAATTGTTAACGGCCCCATAAAGTTTCGTATTACGCAATTTAAGCTCTATATTGAGGCTAATAAAGAAAAAAATAAACCTTTCAGCTAAACAATCAAGCTAATACGATTATTCACGACTTATTATCAATAATTTGATAAAACGCCGTTGGCGCAGACGACCCTCCGAAAAATCGTTATTGAAAAGGAGTAGTATATATTTATAGTCTTTAAAATATTATTTACGTAAATTGGAAATGAAAAAGGACGACGAAGACTTGGTATTAAAGCTTCTGGTATAAAATATTATAAAAACCTACGATGAACCCTTCAAAGAAAGTAATGAAGTCAAATTTGACGTCTTTTTAACTCGAGAAGTTGTACAATTCGTGTTTAAAAACGACTTTAACCTCTTAGACCCAAATGTTACGATTTATAAGTCGAAAATTATATATGAGGTTAAGGGTAAAACCACGGGGCGGCGATATAAAAATTTACATTTGTTATTGGAAATTATGGTAATAAAGGTAAAATTTAAGTACTGAAGTAATCGATGATGATTTGGAATATAAGTCAGTATTCAGTGGTCTCGTTGGCAACAAATTTACTGATTAAAAATAAAATCAAGTCCATATTTAATGAGAGAAATATAACGAAAATATATATGAAGTAAGCGACTAATTTACATCGGATTATTCTATTAAATTAACTATAGCAACTACGTCTTACCTACCCTATGGCAACGATAATTCGGTGTATCAAAATATTATACGGATTGACAAACGTAGGTATTGATTAATTTTTGACCCATTAGTTGTACTTTAAATTACGGCTAGGCATAAAGTTTGCAATATACGAACCATGCCCATTAGAAACGTAAGAAAAAGACTTCGGCTTAGTAGGTACTTCAATTAAGGATACCATTTTCGTTAAAACGACTGGATTCGTAGCATCAAAACAAGAGGCAATTAAGTATTTCAAGTTCTGGAACTATAAGCTGGTTACGACTTGAACAAAAAGTAATAAACTTAACTTTAACGGATTGTTAATCCGCATATTTAGTCTTAATATTGGCCTTAGTTTTCGCCAGAAAGGCTAAAGCGTTGATTCGTCTATAATTGACAAGACTAACGTAGCTAAGGCCTAACGGTACCTGAAATAACGTACTTGTAGTAGTTATATAACCATATTATGCTAACAGAAATCCTTTTGTAACCAGTCTTTACAATATAAATATAAAACTTAATACGTAAAAACTTTGACCGCTTAAATTGAAGGCTTGAGTGGAAAATTCGGAATTTGAACAGAGGAATTCATATGGTTTCAATTAACCTATCAAAGATTAGGTTAATAATCTTTACAGATAGTCTTTTTATAAATAATACCGACTTGTTTTTACAGATCAACTTGTTAATATCCTTTGTTAATAAAGATAAGTGGGAGGATTAGTTTAACATTATCGGTATCCTAATTTATTAAACTTTCGTCAAATGTAAAATGATTACACGAAACGTGTTGGCTTTAGAGATTTACGGAATAATATCTGGCTTTAACATAAGTATAACGTTATGGAAAACCCTTATTGTTATCACTAGGTAACTGAGGATTTCTCCTATCCCGGTAGTAATTTTTATCGATTCGAGGATTCTATTCGAATACCTTTTGAATTTCGGAACTACCAGTGAAAAACGCCCGATAATCGACTTAATAATACTTCGTAAAGCCTATGAAGGCAGTGAGATCGAAGAGTTCCAATGGATCGATGTGAAAGATAATTCTATAAATTTTATAAAGAAAGCATCGCCGAATAAGGCCCTTAAGAGTTTTGTAAATAGTAATGGGCTGCCTATATATATAGCGGATTACGTTAATAGGCCACTAGTAAGGTAAAGGTATGTGCAGGCGGACAAATATATATTGGTAAACTGGAAAATTACCAGGAAACTAACGAAGATAACTTTTATAATTTGGACAGCTAAATTTAAAGTTTGTATAAATTTGTGAAGGAAGAACTTGTTGTGGGAACTAATAAAGTTGAAACTCGGAGCTGTAGGGCAATTAAAGGTAAATGGAGTTCATTTGGGTGTGGAAGTTAACTGGAATTAAAAGGGGTCTAGCTAGTTAACGAGGAGGTAATTCGGCGGTAATCGGAAAAGTTTGGTCGACTACACTGGCGTGCGCGTGTGTAAAACAAAAGGCCGCCAATATTTGAATAGTAGTAATTACAATGTGATAGGTCAAATTTACTTATAGTAAAGTTAACTATACTTACTGCAAGTTAAGTTTATTGTTTGTAGGCTTATTATATTGGCTTCAAAGCAAATATAGTATACGCCTATTTCACATTATGTCATGTGATAAGCAATTGACTATACAAATTACTGTGCACATCGGCTGGAGGTCTGCCAAACCTAAAACAATAGGTTTACCACTGAACTACGCAATACTACTATTACTTCGACCACTCGAATCGAAAACGTTGTAACGTCTAAAGCCCTACCATCAGTACTATTCTTTTATACCCAATAAAGAATTCGTAATATGCTTAGATAATTCAATCCATTTTATATGCTTATCCAGGTTTATAATGATTGGTTTCGTTTGTTACTTTCTTCATTACAGGTCATTGATCTCAGCAGTGTCTCTCTATCAACATCTGTATTATGAAAGCGAGAAAATAGTATTATTTAATCTTTTAGATTACTAGATAAATACGCGGCTTTTGGTTAAGGTTGTCGATGTTAGTTAACATATTAAAGTTAGTATTATTGGTGATTCTATTGGTAAGTTCTCTATATGTTAAAGTAGTAGAAAATTTATCGTAAATATTGGTATTGAATTGTAGCAGTAAAATGAGTTAGAGGGAGAAGAGGCATCTAGAGAGTGCACGCCATAGGTGAGAAGTTATAACCTCTTACCTAGGCAGTGGCACTCTACCATACACTTTGCAAATGCCACTTCTAGGTTTTGGCACGCTACCGTATACGTTGCAAATACCATTTCTAAGTAGTGGCACACTATTACACACTTTGTAGGAATACAACTTATAAAGTGGTACGTTAGCGTACAATTTGTGAAGGTGCGCTTTACAATGTAGCCGCTTACTAACTATGATTATATATATTAATATCTACTTATACAATCTCTTCTTTCTTCATTACGGTTCGTATTCGTTATTGAATAATAATAGTTTAATACGTAACGGAATCCGTATCCGCGGTTGAATAATCAGAGTGTAATTTATAATATAATCCGTTTTCGCAGTTCAGTAATAATAATATAATTCGTAATGTAATCCGTATCCGTATTTTTGTAATAATAGTAGTTATGGTATAAATTATAAAGGGCTAGATTAGTAGTTTATGACCACAGTTGTTAAATTATTACGGTCCAAATATGTAATTCCTAGCCACAATAATAATTATAATAAGGGTTTGGGTGGTTGAAACAATTAGTAATGGTATAAATATTGATAACGTTTATTATGAGTTTTTACAAATGTTTGATTACATAGGTACTATAAGCGTATAATTACGTAGGCGTTATAAAGGTATAGTTACGTTATTATGTATTTTAGGGTTAATCTAAAAAAATATCGTTATAGATTAAAGTAAAACAAAAATCCTTATAACGATGTGTCTTTATTACCAAGGTAAGTCCTGTTTCATTTATCAGCGTATACTAATTTAATTTACTATCTTCATTTTACATTTAAGCCAGCTTCTATGGGTAGGCCACTTAATCAACTACAATTACTAATTTTTCCCATTAATAAATACCACGTAAAAATAGGTTGATAATGTGCCGTTTAACGCGTTTACATAAGAGAAAAAAGGAGATTAATACAGTAGCCCGCCGCGATGCTAACGCCGCCACCTCCGCCACCCCTATTCATGTATCTTTTAACTCGATATTATTAATCCTTACTTTCATCTTCGCTGCATTTTCCGCCACCGCCACCGTTTAAGCCGCTACCCTTTTTTCTCTATTTTCCCCATCCTTTTCTCTCCCTAACCCATAAAGGGAGGAGTGGGGGGCTTGTAAGGTTATAAAACCTACCTTTTCCTTTTGGGTAAAAACTCTATTACCCATAGGCCTCCCTCCTCACACCGGCCGCCGTCAACGTAGCCTAGCGAAACTATAACGTGGTTTGTATTACTATTCTCTCCCGTATATTATATATATTAATATTCTTATATACGAGGTAGTCGAAGCCGGCCACCTCCATTACCTCGCGCTACGTATCGTTAGGATACCTCGCGAAGCTTTTTTAATACATAAGGCGTTAAAGCGGCGTACTTGTATCGTATCCCTGAACACCTAATAAACATACCATACGTACCGTATATCACGTCCGCAGCTGTGGGCAAGCTTATTAACGATTACTATTGAAACGGAGGTCGGTCAACTCGCTATTACCGTTACAATTGAATTGGTAACGAATACGCCTCTATTTCGATAAATTTGTACCCGTAAGCCAAAGTTATATTACGCATCTACCATCATTACGGGAAGTTTACTTTGAACTTATAATTCAAATCGTGAACTCGATTTTTTCAACATAAATGAATTTCCCGGTGCGCTTTTGAAAATGACCACTTTTGTTAATAACTAAAATAACCCGATATTAATTAATAATAAACGCCAACTGGCGGACTAGAAAGACAATAACAGTTATTTCCGCTTAAAAGCGGGGCCTATGTATATAATACGTAAGAGAATTAGACAATGTTATGAGGTGTCGCCACAAAAAGGGTAAAACCCCCCCGCGTCGTTACTTAAAAGCATGCGACCCAAAGAACATGACTACATCCTTAATGGCGCTAATAGCGGCGTCGATCGCAGTAATAGCGGTAACGATAGTACAAAAAGGGAGGGTGGTAGGGAGGAAAATAGTGGGGATGTGACGTTGTTCTCTCCTTTCCCTTTTAGTAACAATTAACTGTTTTTTTCTACCCGCGCCGGCGCACCCGGCTATAGTGCAATTCGTTATATGATAATACAATAATTTTTCAAAAAATATATCGTAAATAACAAATACGCAATGAAATTTTGCCTGATAAAGCCGTGAATCATAAAAAGCCAAGTAGTAATATGTTAGAAGCTGTATCAATAGTAAATTTAAATGAAGAAAAATTTGTAAAAACAGTGTAAATGACCCATTCGAACCTCTAAAGACTTTAAAAGTGATATAAACGTATAAAATGAAGAAAAAATAATAAATATCAAGTGTAAGAAACTTAACTATAATAAATTCTTAAACCCTTTTTAACAATATTATCGAAAGAAAATTTCGTTAATATAAACGACTTTAATACCCAGTTTAGGTCGTTTTTAGTTATTACATCTCCGAGGTTTGAATTTCCGTCGATTCATTTCATTTCCTTAATTTTTCGGCGATTATACGAATCGCGTAAAACCTTAATATCGATTATAAGGCGTTTTTCATTAGTAGTGCCGAATTGAACAAGGTATTCGTAAAGGTAAGGAGTCGGTATAAACGATTGGAAAAATGGATTTTAAATTAACGTTTATAGGATCATTCGGATCTCTATCGCCATGGTAATTCCGGAATTAAATCCTTTAACTATACCGTAAATATTTAAAGCTACAACGCTTTGCATAACCCGTTTATATTTATTGTAGCTCTAATAAAAAATAGTTTCACGGAACGTTATTCCTTTTCGAGTTGGTATTTAGTTACCAAAAAAAAACGAATTCTATTTACGAATTTCAATAAGTATTATTAGCGAGAAAGTTTTTAATAAAAACAAAAAGCTTAGTAATACGTATATTGACCGGTATAAATTATAGACCGCGTTTCAACTTACACATTTTCCACTTAACGCGCTTATTAAACTTATTTTATACGATGTTCACAAGGTGGATTTAGTATTACATAACGACTGAAATATTAAACGCCGTTTCCTACTATATGATTAATACAACGTATAAACTACGTACGCGTTGTCATTTGTATTCATAGTCCCGTTTTACGTTATCTCGAGCGATAAAATTAACTTTATACAACTACTTCTTTTATATAAGGTTTAAAATATAGTATTGAAAAGTAATTGTCGCGCCGTTAAATTCGATGATATAGTCCTCCATCAAATATATCTTGGGTTTCGCTTATAGGCCGGCCTTTAAAAGCTTTCTTTCTTTGGTTATAAACAACGAAGCGTTACATAATATAAACGTGTTATCCGTTTATATATCTATCATCATAAAACTTTGAAAACATTTTGTTAAAATTAGTAAATACAGGTCCAAGGTTGAATTATTTATTTCGATAGTTTCCTTGTAATAACTTTAGTATATATTATATTCATACATACTAACCTTAACGTATCCATGTAGCGGTTTTATAATACGTAAAATCATTTCGTATAAGTGGTATTTCCGAAACTCCGTTAGTATATAGGTGTTAATAAGGCGTTTACACCGTTTTTTCGACTATATATAAACTTATATAATATTATAAAGCTTAGTATAAAGGTTGTAAGGTGTAAGTAAAGAGTCAGTAAACGTTAAAGCTAAACGAAAGTTTACCTTTTATAGAGTAGACGATCAAATTATTATATCTTTTTTTACTGGAGTCATCGTATTTCTTAATAAGAAAGCGACTGTTTCTATAAAACATACCGGCCCTGTCTTTCACTTTGTAAATTAGGCGTGTGAGAAATATTTTACAAGTATTATAAATTGTAGATTTAAATCTTTTAAAGCGAAATATATCTTATTTAATTCAAGTAGTCATTTCCGTTTGGATAAATCGCTCAAACGGTATGCCTAGGGTAGTAATTATATTTTGTCAGTGAAACGTTAAGTTCAACTTACGATTCACCATTTTCTTTCACGTAATATAGGAGTTTATAACGAAGGTGTTAAAGCGTTTTTTGTTTTTAAAATTCAATAGGTGCTTTTAGCGGCACGGTATTGATTTCGTTTATATAAGAGGGCCGGTTTCGTATAATTTTAAAGGTTTTAACGTGTTATCCGGGGGGTGTATAAGATCTGTGAGTAAGTTGGATTCGTTTTCCTAAAAGTAGCTTCGTCAGTATTATCAATTAAATTAAGGTTTTGGACCGCTGTTATTTACTTTTTCCTTCTTATAATCCCGTACTATTATCCCACGAAATAAATCCATACTATTTAGTATATTTATAAGCATATCGTGGTCCTCATATCGGTTCATTTTCAAAGCTTTTGTCTATCTATCATTCGTTTTCCAAATTAAGACTTCAGACGGTAATGGTAGGTTTAAAACTTCAATTTCATGTGGGTTGTTTCTCGTAGCCAATGATTTCGAAATATTATTTCTAGCCCGTACAAACAAAATGATAGCATAACTTTAGCTATAGAATTTGCTTTTTAAATAGTTGCTAACAACAATATTGAATTTATATATACTTTAGAGTAAATATAGAAAATGAAAAGTGTTAGAATAAGACTACTCAGGTCAGATATATTATTTAAAACCTTAACCGCTATTTCCAAGATCAATTCCTTGAAACTAGTACCCTTTTGGTTTTTTAACGAAACTAAATACACTCTTTTGAGTCATTTAAAATACCGCTTATAATATTGATACCCTATGGTGCTTTTAACGGTACTTATTTACACTTATTGTTAGCGATTCTAACTTTGGTACGCTATTTAGTCGAGTTGAAGGCCGTATTTACGTTATACGTAATCTGATCCACAAGTTCTAAGTAAGTATTTAACCCAAAATTTACTAAAATATCTCAGCGATTCGTAATAAAAGCGCTTCACGTAAATTTCGCAGTTTAAAATAATACTATTACGTCGATAACATATAGTACTAGTTATCAATTAAAATATATTATATTTACAATCAAATTGTAGGTAAAGTTTATATCGTATTAGAGGCGGAATTTTAACCACCGTAAGGCTTACAAATACAGCAAATATTCGTGGAAAAATCTCTTGGTAGCTTCAAACGCTCCCTTTTTTTCATTTATATAATCCAGGGTGTAAAGTAGCCGTACAAGGATTTTCGCAACAAGGTATCCGAATAGACAATATAATATCCGTAATTCTGGCTATATAAGGTAATTTTTTTAATTATACGTATTTTGAGGAAAAAATACAAATGTTCAAACTTCAACCGAAGCAGTATGCATATGTTATCAGCAAATAGAATAAGTTAGTTATTTGTATTTCGGACCTCGATTACGGGCTTTTTTATATTATTCAACGATAATAGGAACAATGTTTTACAGTTTATTACATAAAATTGAACCGGTTCTAATCGCGTGTTTACAACGACTTTATTAAATAACGACGCTTTGCCTTTGACTAATAGGACTTTCCGATATTTCCTTATTCGATCGAGTTAAAATTTTGGATATTTAGTCGCAATCGCGTTGAATTATTGCTCCCCAATGGTTGAGATTTCGGCCGCGTTGCTATTAGGTATAATGCCCTAAAATCGTTTTTCGTACCCATTGAAAAGTGTCAATTACGATGATATATAGGAGTTCAACACGATATTTTCGTAGCCTAGGCCTACGCTATACAGGAAAAAAGCATTTTATATGCCTGCAAAAATTTGTTCGGTTGCTTCATTATCTTAAGCTATTTAATAAGTATTGTTAATTTTAAATTGTTTTCTCCGGAGATGTATTCGTAGGAGTAAACGTCAAACTTATTATTTACGCCTTCGTATTCAGCTACGTACGTTGCAAAATTAGCTTCCATCTAGTCTTTAATTAGATAATCCGTTTAAAACTGGTATTTCATCCGAATCGGTTTATATATTAGGTAATAAGTAAACTAATAATATATTTACCTGTATATAATATAAAGTTTTTGAAATACTTTAAAACACCCTTTATGTTTCTGAAAATACTGTTATAGGTGTGATAAATTTCGCCCTTAGCTTTAGGTTCATTTTCGATAATAGTTGTTTTAACCTCGTCTTCTAAGTATTTTCCCCTTTTGTTTTTCGTCTAATAACCGTATTTAAAATGTTCATTTCATTTTAGATATCCTTTCAACCATTGGTTACAAACGTGATAAATAATTGGTCACAAACCTGATAAATAATTTTGAGCAGGTTTTTTTTGGTAATTTCACTCTCACCCTTAGTTTTTTTCGATTATAAATACTAATACGATGCTCTTTTATCAGAGGATGAAGGGTTTTAATAATATTTTAAAGCTTGTGAAAAAAAAACTTTAAAAGTTTTATACGTTTGAATAACGTCAGGTCGAAGTTTAGGTTTTCGCGGCATATTTTTGTAATTGTTTAGATAAATAATTTGTCTTTGTATTTTGGTTTAAAATCCACGTAACACTTTTGAAGCCTTGCTAATAATGAGGTAAACACTTCATATAGGCCTTTATAAACGTTTTTATGCTAACTTTTTACGGATTTTGATATAACATTAATCCAGTTTTTGTCGTAAAGTTCGTAATTAATTTATGTACCGAGATATGATTTCAGGCGGTTATAATATTTCGTGAATATATTGACCCATGTAAGATGGTATATATATCAATTTCGAGCTTAATTCAACATTATATAGGGTAAAATAACATAAAATTGTAATGGATTAATATTGAAGTTCTTACACGTATTTAATATTACTCGTGTGTTGTTGTCGAGCACTTCATATAGTTCGCCGTTATATTGTTCATCCTTATCCTATAATTTGGCTAAGTTAATTAGTCTTGTCGAATCGCTTTTGTTAGTGGGAAAACGGTACGGTAAAAGGTTACGATAAGGATCATTATTTATAGTTATTAGTTTATAAATTTCGTATCATTCTTTTATGGTATTTATCGTATTACCGAGCGGGCTGTTTTCATCTTCCGGGACGCTTTTATTTCGGTAAAGCTGTTTATTTACTATTTCCAGAGAGTGGTTTTATCTTTATCTTTATTCAAAAGTTCATTCGTGTAAAAGTCCGTTTTTAACTTAAGTCTTAGATAGTTTATGTAACCCTTCCTACTCCTTTGTTAAGTTCTCCAACTCTTTATACACTTTACGAAGTATATTTATCGTTATGAAACTCCTTACTCCCTTTATTTACGATGTATTTTTTTTCATTTCCTATCCGTTATTTTAGAAAGCTGGTTTTGATGTTTTTTAACTATTATCCTTTTATGAATTTCACTTTTATTACTATATCATCGGTTTATTTTGTGATTATTTAAGTAAACCTAGCCGTTACCGATAATACTTCCGCCATCTGGATATTTTTTTCACCGTTCGTATTAATTCCTTCAATCTGTAGCTATCTACGCAAAATGATTGAAATTGTACCGATTACTATATATTATATTTCTGTCATCTATTCGGAACAGCGCTCTCTAAAATTATTAAATAGATTGTATCCTTTGATATCTCCCTCAAAATGATTCAAAATAATATTTATAACATATGTATTGGCTGCAAAGGAGTTCAAATTCTTTATTAAAGCTTCGATTTGACTGTTTTACAAGTTAAAGTTGAAATGATTAAAAATACTTTTACGAAATGTTATGTTTTCAAACAAAAAATTTATATATTATTTAGTTTTATTTATAGTTGTTGGTATTGAATCTATAAATGTAATAGTACGAAGTGTATTGAACCAGTTGAAAGGTTGAATAATACGTGTAACGGAAATATTAAAATGGTATAAAAATTGATTTAACGTAGTAAATAAGATTTATACACGTTTGCAATATAATATTTGAAGAGGCTCAGTTTAAATGAAAGAGTATAATATGTAAAACGAAAGTAAATAAAACCTAATGAAACGTATAAAGTACAGCTTTTGAGCGTTTGTTATCGTTATTGGAGTTTAAAATATAATATGGAGAAAATGTAATTACATGCTAGTTACGCGTTTTAAATAAGACTTATGGTATTTTGTAAACTTTATATTAGTCAAGTGTCTAATAAACTTCAATATCGTAAGTAATAGACTTGAATAAGTGGTGTAAGGCGAGCTAGGGAAGGCGAACAGGGTAATAGTAAATTAGAAAAAGGAATGTGAGAAGGTGTGTGTGTAAGGTTCGGCTCGCTTTTGGTAGGCGGTTAGGATATTGTATTATAGTCGATTTTATTATTTAAAAGCGTTTTGGTTGTTTTGTTTTGACCGCTTTTGTAATTCGGACGTGATTTGGATGTTACATTTTAGTTCTAAGTGTATAATCGGTTGGGATATTATGTTCAAATCGTGTAGGTTGCAACAAAGGTTTCCGAAACTTGGTGGTTTTGGCTTATGTAGCTAGTAACATAATGAAATGCTTTTTAAAAAGTATCCGGGTACGTTTAAAACGCAAAAAAAATTTAACGGACGATTTAATGAGGCTTTGAATGAATAGGGAATTAACTGAATTGATAGTATCGTATTAAAGTTATTCTTTTTAAAATTACTTCGAATTTTATAGTTTTGTTACTTTTTGGGTTCTAAATGTATTCCCGCGTAATTTGAAACTTTCGTATAATTTTTATAAGTTTTAATATTTAAGTTCAAATAGTTAGGATAGTTATAACATCTCGCTATAAGTATTGAACTTAGGATTCCCTTTTTTTCCTTGATCTTTAGTTAATTGAGTTGATTACTAGTTAGAGTCGGTAAGGTTTTTATACGTTCACGTTGTAAAAGAGTAATCGTAAAGATTAGTATTAAATTATAGGAGTTAAATCAGTTAAATGGAGAAAAGGCATCCGAAGAGTATACGTTCTAGGTATAAGGTTATAACCTTTCACACAGGTAGTGGCACTTTATTATACACTTTGAAAATCTCTCTTCTAGGCAGTGGCACTTTATCATAAACTTTTCAAATGCCATTTTTAGGCTGTGGCAAGCTACCGTATACTTTGCAAATACAGCTTCTAGGCAGTGGAGCGCTATCATGGACTTTTCAGGAATACACCTTGCAGAGTGAAATGTTACCGTACACTCTGCAGAGGTGCACTCTGTAGCGTGGCCGTTTATTAACTATAGAGATATATGGAAATATCCACAGTTTCACAAGTTTCGTTTCATTTATATAGAAATGAATATTAGAAATCCGTTTCTTATATCTACTGCCACATTCGGTACCGCAATATTTGATATCTTCAAGAAACCGTTAAATTAATCTGGTTCCCTATATACCTAAACCTTACTTTATAACAGTAAAAATAATATTTTTTCTGTTAATGAATGAATCCTAATATCAATACCATCGTTAACCATCTTTTCAAATCATTCTTTTCATAACTTATTTAATGTTTTGGTATGCGCTATGAATTATTTTCTACTTTAACAGCAAGGAATTTTTTTTCCTATTTGTGCAAGGATATACTTTCAAAACTAATAACATCGGTATCAATCCGTCCGATCTGATAAAGTTGTTTAGATATTTATTACTATTTGAGAAATCGCGTTTTTACTTGTTAAACTTCCGATTTAAAAGTAGGAATATCATACGATCAACAAATCAATATATATATTTTTAAAACCTTATCAATCATTGAGGTTTATTTAATTTGAACTGGTTTCAATTAAATTTCTGTTAACTTTACGTTTTATAAGAGTTTCATCATTGTTAAGTTTCTTTTTTTTGCGTTGAACTATTATGTTACACGGTGCAAGTCAAATATGAACTTGTAAAAACATTTGAAAATATATTATATTTCTTACTGTCATCTTTTTCAAGTGCCCTAACGCTATAGAAAAATGTTGATAAATCTGTGTCATGACGTACGAATTCCTTATATAAGTAAAATATATATACTAAAATATCGTTATTAAAATCCCTATCATTTTAAGGATAGATTTACATCGTCGTTAAAGTTAACCATGCCTCTGAAAATAGTAAGAAAAATTCTCGGTAACCCTGAAAAATACTTGGTTACAGATTTTCACAAGTAATTTTGAAGGCTTAATATAATGTATTTACAATTGGATAATCAAATCTTTGGTGTAACTAATGTAAGTATTCCTCTAGTAAGTTTAATATCTCTATATTTCTCTATATTTAGCTCGTAAATATCGAACGATCAATATCCTCATTTCCAGTTCAACGGATATTTTGATCTTTTATAGACTAGGTTATCCGTATGTACATAAAAGTTAACATAAAAACCCTGAATATTTTCGAAGGATTAAATAAGAATGGGCTGTATTCAAAATATGAAGAACTATGAAGATAATCAAAATAAAACCAATACTCGTATTGAGGGGAGAAAGGCTAATTTTCTAATCTAAACCTCACCTTAGTTTCATTAAAATATTCACGGTCCAATTTTGTAGTTATATTCCCTAAATATCTTAATATAACGTACTACTAATAGCTTAATATAAAGTACTAATATTGCTAAGTATTGGAAATAATCTATTGAAACATTTATTTCATATATAAATTTCAAAATTATTTGAACAGTAGTAATTGCAGTGCAGTAAGTCAACTTTACTTACAGTAAAGTTGACTATACTGACTGCAAGTTGAGTGTATTGTTTTGTGGGTCTACTATAAATTCAAGTACAATATGCACACACTTCAGACTAAGGTACGGAATAAGCAATTGCCTATGAAAATTAGTATGCAGACCGGCTAGCAGTCTGTAAAACTTAGAACAATATATTCCCCACTTAACCATGCAATACTACTGTTACTTGAACCAATTAGAATCGACAGCGGTGCAAAGTCTAAAGTTCGATCAACACTAATCAGTGCCTATTAAGTTAAGCACATATTTTCTAAGTAAAAGAAGAAGATACTTTCCAGTTACGCTTTGTGAAAGACTAAGGTAGAAGAAAGATTTTAACGAAAGACCTTTACTACTTCGTCGGTTTATCATGGTAATCTAGAGGTGTTGACGGTATCGTTATTGAAAATACTAAGAAATATTTACGGCTATTTTTTTGAAGTTGTTGTGATTGACCGTTAAAATTCCCAAAGATCGTTAAGTTAGCAAGAGACTAAGTCAGTATTATTACGGGTGATACTACTTCAAAAACGACTTAGTCCTACAATCTAAAACTTTGAACTACAACCAATAATAAATAACATTCAATATTATCCCCTATACCAAATTTTACTCTCAACACTAAGGTTTGTCCTTTATATCAATATTCTCGTTTACACTACGTTAGAATCGTTAATTGAATTGTTAATATCGTTAAATCAAGCGAAAATAATAAGAATAAAAGAGTCTCGCTAAGAAAGATACGTCGCGCAACTTCATATTAAATCGTTAAATCCTTACACCCCCAAAACTTCATGTCCCTTGCCCAAAACACCAAGTCCTTACGCCTTTAAATACTCTAATTCCTCAACCTTAAGATGACCTTCAACCAGAAGCGAATGAGAGAAATCAAAAACCTCGAATCTTATTTTTCCGCCTATTTTAACTAGAAACTATAGAGAAAGGATATCGACGAAACGTTTACTGAAAATTACATGATTTATTACATCGGTTGGTATATTTTCGAATTGGACGCCAGCGAAGGGAATTTTCGTGGTACTAGTAGTTTCCAAGATAATCGTAGGTTTTTAATAGGAGGATAATTAGCACATTGAAATGATTTTAACAGTCTATTAAACTTAGGTTGAAAACGAAAATTAATAAACATGTTTTTTATATTTTAAAAAAGGGTTTATTAAAGTTGGTAAAAACCATTTTCGAAATGATGCAACCTGGTGATCCGCTTTAATATCTTGATCTTCAAAAATTACGAGGAAAGGGAAAAGGTATTAAAGATCATTGTCGACTTTATATAAGTTTTAAGAGACTACCCCTTCATCTCTAGTTAAATTCAACTTTTATCCTTTCTATTAACACTAACTTTTATACGTTGACGATAAGAAATATATTAATTTTTTTAAGGGTTTGAAAACTTTATTTTATAATACTAAGCACTCTCTAAGCGATGGCAAAGTGCGTAAGGTAGTGGCTGTAAACGCGGTAAGAGGAATTAACATCAACGTCATCTATCGGTCAAGGAAATAAGATTTTGAAGTCCGTAAAAATTACTTTAGAATAGTTAAGTCCCCTTTAGCATATAAAACTTTAATCAAAATCTTCAAATTACACAAATTCCTTAAAGTGTTCCTTAAAATCGGGAAGTCTTTTAAGGCGAAACTTTCCACAGTAGGTGCTGGAATAGAAGTCCAATGCGGTAAAGTCAAGTCAACTAAAATTTTAGTTTAGTTGATTGTACTAACTGCAAATTGGCTGCAATTTGTGAGACTGCACTGCAAGTGTAGTGCAGTAAGTGCCCACTTCAAAGTGGGGCACAGACTAAAGCATTTGGACATACAAATTAGTATGCAGACCAGCTAGCGGTTTGCCGAACTAAGAACTCACTACTAAGACTTTACAACTAATTTCAATGCAGCACCAGTTACTTCAACCACAGTCATTCGAATCTACTGTTTTGCAACGAAAGGCCTATATCTATAGGTAGGCCAACCAATAATAGGTTTGTTTATACATGCGAATCTACCACAGGATTTTACCACTCGGGTCAGGAAATTTATAATTACCCCAACTATCTCGATTCAAGGGCTTTAAGGCTTAATTTAACGACGGGAAATACTATTGACAATTAGAAAGATTATCGTAACTTTCCTTCCAAATTTATCGAAATTGTTCATATTGATCATAAACTCTTTACGAACTTCGCGAAAATTTGGAATGATGGAAAGAACTATAATTGAAAGCGTTATAATTTTCGTAATACGAGGATAATTCCCATTTTCAATATGCATAAGTGAATAGAATTTTTCTTTTATTTTTCCTTACTATTCTCTAGAATCTCTATGGGCTACTTCAAGGATTACTACCCGGCATTTCTGACTAAACACTACGTAATATTAAACAAAACCTTGGAATAACGAATACCAGATGTTAAATAAAGGTCTAGAATGAAAAATGCGGAATTCGAAACGTAGCCTACTCTTCATATCCCTCGACATACAAATAATAGAACTATTTATTGTTACTAATAACTTATTTACGAATAATAACGAACACAACTTGCAAATAAGATTTCTTCTCGTTATCAGTAATTAAACACCGAATGAAAACGAATATACCCTATGTGATAATATTATAAATTCAAACTCAATCAAATACAAACGAATCATACGAAACGTTCTTGCCTCATAGATTTATAACATAGCAAAAAACTTTAACTCCAGTATTAATATATTAATAACTGTCTGTATAATCATTTCCAATTTTAAAATAAATCCACTCCATTAGATGATTTGTATTAACTCTTTTTTCATGCACGAATATCTAGTAAAATTCGGTCCTATAAATAAAAACCTCTTTAAAATCGATATTATAGCCGTACGAAAATAGTATAAGCTTCTCAAAATTAAGGATACGGGATAGATGGACGGAAGATCAAACCTAATAAATATGATGGCTAAAGATATTCCGAATAGAGTATTCAAAACGCTTATATTTATAAGAATTCTTTTCGTTATCGTTGCAAAAATAATCCTACGATCTAACCCCCTAAAAACAACATTTTTTTATACTTCACTATATATTTTTCTTTATATTTCACGCCTTAAATACGTTATTAACTGATTACGTTATATATTTCACTTTTTGAATAGGTCGTTTTCCGTTTAATTGATACATTATCATTTTTTGTATTTACTATGGATGATTTACGTTGCGATTTTAACAATATAATTTTATTACACAATTATTAGTATATGAGTCGGTTTATATGAACGAAACAAGAAAAGGGGCAGTTATCAACTGCCAATTAGAAAAGGAGGTTGGGGGCGAACAACTTCGTTGTCATCATTATCGTCGTCATTACCTTTGTCGTCGCCATCTTCATCGTTATTACCATCGTCGTTGACGTTGCTGCGAATGTCGATACCCCGAAAAAAAACTAGTTGCCCCCCGCGCCTTAGACTATATACCCTTATGTAAAGGGTAATAAAAAGTGTCGCCCTTTCTACAGCGCTGTATGAAGAAGTCGTCAAATTGCCCCGTAGAAAATAAATGTAATCCCGTCCGTTGAATGGTAATAACGGTCGTCGTCTTTTCCGGCCGCCTATTAATACCTAACAAAAAATTAGCACAAGTCTTATACTATATATTGGATAAGTCAATGTCGAATAACCTCAATTCTGAATTACGTATTCGAAAATTAAATGACAAATGAACAAATACCAAATCGCGTATTCAAAAAGTAAATGACTTATTGTAAAGAGAGCGGGCGCGTAAAAAGGCATCAACGAAGGTTCTTATCACTACTGGCATGGGAGTATATCCGTTACCGCTCTGTTTGTATCGATGTTAATAATCGAAGCGCCCTATTTTAGCGATACTCGCCAAAGAACTTATTAATAGCGGCGGAGGGATATATGATACGTAAGTCATATCTATAAACGGTTTGGGTTCGTTTATCCTAATACGTCGCTTTAACACCTTACATATCAAAATGACCTCGCAACGCACCCAAGAAAAACGTACCTGGAGGCGACGGGCTCATTTGGCTATCTCTACATCGTCTACGAAACAATTGGTACATATTATGAATCAAAGGATATATCTTAAGTACCTTATTATAACTCGCTAATATTAAATTTACGACGTTTGAGAAGCGCTGTAGGTAAAAGTATGGTCGCAACCCATAGCGAAAAGGTAAGTTTTATAACCTCGGATTCTTACTCTTCTTATTACTGCTGTTGTTACAGATTAATAGGGAAAATTAAAAAAAAAAGCGGAGGGGGGAATCGTAGCAGCTGAAGAAATAAAGCCGAAGGGGGAAAGGTTACTAATAAAAGAGCAGAAGGCAGCAACTACAACTTGTGCAACGCATTTACGTTTCCGCGCTAAACAATGTCTTTTACTACGGGTTTCGCGAGACACGATACGTAAAATAATCATTACTTTCTGTAAAAACACAAAAGCGTAATTTATATGATTAATTAGATGATTGATTAATACGAAATCGTTATATGGATAATTGAGGGTTTACTTAACGATTAGTAACGCGTTGTTCAGGGGGAAATGAAAGAATTTTTACTTTAATAGATACCTATATACAATTTTACATAAACTTTAAAATTGGTAACATAGAAAATTACATATTTATAAGGTTTATTGACTTCACAAAACAAATTACAACATACATTACCGTTACTACCGAATAACCGATTACGTTTTGGAACAAACTATAACATACATCATCGCCACTACTGAATAACCGATTGGAAACAAGGATGAATTACATTGTTATTACTAAGTTATAAATATGGAGTTTTTCGAACAAGAAAAAAAATTATTAGTATAGATATTAATAGATATTACTATAGTTTAAAATCGTGGGAGACCACGTTATCAAAGTGTATGATAGAGTGTTAAACCCTAGGAAGCATGTTATCAAAGTGTATGGTAGAGTGTCACGCCCCAAGTAAAAGCTTATAAGTTCTCATCTAAGGCGTGTACTCTCTAAGTGCTTTTTCTCCATTATGCATGATCATCTTTTACTAACATACTTGAATACTATATAGGTTTCTTCATACGTTGACGTAAAGACCTAACCAACAGTTAAATTCATAATTCTTAATATATTATATAATTTAATCAACGCGCTTATCAATACATTGTGGCAGTTTTAACATAATATTTAACGTTCTAATTCATATTTTCCCTCATTCAATGGAACGTTTACTACCATATATATTTGTAGATTACATTCCTAACCTCTTATTAGAAAATTATACAATACGTGTAGTATTAATAACGTAAACTTTGTTAATTCGAAATACATATTCGCGTACAATGATATTTAACATCATTTGAAATATGGTACTCCACAATTAAACGGCGACTTACATTGTCAAGTTTTTGAACCTATGAAAAAATATTCCAAATCATGTCATCTACCCTAAACGTAATCTCAATACACCAGCTTTTATACTTTATTACTATTCTTTTACAATATTAAACCTCCTTACGAAAAAAATGCAAATTATAACCTCAACGAATATAACTGGCGTATTTAACGTCAGTTTCACTTCCGCTAACGTTATTCTGTCGTTTACCTCCATAAAAGGGGATTATATATAACCTGTATAGAATGAGACCCTTTAAGTCAAAATGGAACTGAAAGGGGTCGCGTTATCGAGGGCGAAAAAGGGAAAGGAAAAGGCGAAGGAGTTTAGGGGCGGGAAGGTGCGTTCATAAAGCGACCTTTGAAGGATTTCAGGGTCCGCTACACGGGTCCAGATGTAACGGCGTATAATGCATAAAGATCTTCTTTTACGGAATAACATCATTATCTTTATGAATACAATTTTCTAAACGTATATAAAGGGAAATGGTCGTTTACTAATCAAAGGTGGTATTTATTAATGTATAGGAAAAAGGCATGAGTAAATTTTGTATCAATAAAGGTTTTGCTTTTGCTTGGTTTTAGACATGCAATACACGGGCTATCAAATGTGTAAGGGTCCTCAAAGAACACTTTACGAGGCTTAACATATGCGTTCGCGATACGTTTAACTCTAACCATTCTTTTATAAGCTATTTTCTTCATATATACTATACTAGTCCCTTCTCTTAAAAAGTCCTTATAGTCGTATCATTTGCGTAAGTAGGTACCGGGTGGTGATTAATTCTGCCGTTTTGTTCCGGCCCCACTAAGGCCACAATTTACATAAACACGGGTATTCAAACGATATAGCACCCTAAGGTCTGTATTTATAGGCTAGTTTAGAGGCTTCAAGGCTTGTATAGGTTCTTAATATACTCGGGTACCGAATCCTTCCGCTGGTATCTACAGAATCATTGATTAGCAGCAAGTTTCACACTTTATAGAGAGCATTTGCCAGTGAAATAAAAATAAAAATAAAATATTAATAGTTAAAATTCTGGTAAAGCCAAAGTTGGTTTCGGTTTAGGTGAGAAATTATCGTTGATAGGATCGAAGACTATGTAAACAGTGATTGAACCGATAACCTTCTACATTTTTAAATATCTTACATCATTCCTCCTTTATTTATAAAACACAAAAATCATTGGCGCTAACGATGACGTTAACTTTGATGAATTGGTTAAAAAATCCCGAGGTTTTTCCTTACCTCCAAATAGGGATGCTTGTAGTTTTACTTTGAAGTACCAGAGACCACAGTGATAAATTCAACGGAGTTTAAAATACGTTAGCTACATCTACCTTTTGATTACCCAGCTGTTAACAAGGTATAAAAAGTTTTTAAATCTGTAGTATATAAGGATGTGAATTACTTTTTGCTTGAAGTTATTATAAAATTCTATAATTATTACTAAACCTACGCCCAGTTAATCAAAAGGTTTAAGTTTATTTTGGAGAACCAGAAGTACTTTAATTGTAAAGTTTTTACTAACTTTTATACTTGGATAACAAACCTATTCTTTTTGTCATAAACTTAACAACCTCTTTTTACGGTATTAAGTTCCTGATGTCGTTGTTGGTAACAAATTCCTAGGGAACTTTCAGGATATTCTGGATTAATACGTACCGAGGGCTACCAAATATTATTGTTTATAACACCAGTACCAACATTAATGCGGCGGAATTTCAAGTTAACTTTAAAATGATAAGGAATTAGTGTAAAGATGTATTTATTAAGGCTTATTAGAGTATTGGAAATATTGATAGTATATACGATTTATGTTGCAGAGTGTATAACATCCTTAAATTAGAGATTAAAACCTTTACGAATCCAGAGGTACGTTTTCAAATAGCGATAAAAAGCTTGAATGATATCGTGGGTCCTGATGGTCTAGTACCAACGTTATTGGTTTTTGGAGTATTTCCCCGTTTAACAAGTGAATCTCTACTATTATGAAGTACCCAGAAGAGGTTTACCACTTACACTAAAGCTTGGAATGAATTATGGAGGCAATTCTCTAAGAGTTAAGTTAATGAAGCCTTTACCACTAGGAAAGGTCTTGTGACGATCAATGTGTTGACTTTGCCACTGTAAAGTGGACTTTTCGTGTGGAACAAGCTGGTTAAATGGAATGGCGTATTGAAGATTGTAAATATAGCTAACCTAGAAGTAATTGTTGAAACTATTAACAATCCTACGACTTTTCGTGTAACTTAAGTTAAACTCTATATTGAAATCATTAACGATAACAATCAAAATTTATATAGCAACCGAATGATATAATATAACCCTTCCGCTCCCATAATTAAAAACCGATAAATTGACAACGGCGCGGACAATAAACAAAAGAAAGAATACCAAAGATAGAGATATTAAATATATATAAGGGTATGTATATATAACTATTTAGGTCAATAGGAAATAGAATAAAGATGAATATTTAGCCGTTACGCTTCGCATATAAGGAATTATCAAGATTTTAGTCAGACTTTTAGAAGAGAGCGAGAGGGTCGAGATTAATAGCTTTTTTGTTGAAGGTACTACACAAGAAGATATTGTGTAGACTTGTAGATTCAAGTATTCTAGAATCTAAATGAATAACTTGATATATGATTAATGTAATGATCACACTAAATACCCGTGAGTATATAAAAGGTTTCAGAGGGTTTATGTTATCAAGAAGGTAGCAGAGGTGCTGAGTGAACAATATCGCAACCGTGCAAGTAATGATCAAAAGCCGTAAGGCTATTCAGAATATACTGAGACTGAATACTGAGATTGACAACTGAAGAACAATCTAATGAAGCTACCTAACGTGGTGATGACCACGTCCTTATATCTAGTTCCTTCAGTTGACGTGGTGGCGTGGGATATGTTGGATATGTGCGCGATCCAACATATCCAGTCTCCGGTTCTCGGTGTGCCGAGTGGGTCCCTAACGACCCCAACCCTGGGCGATCTGTGGGATCAGATGCCTGCCGTCAGGCTGTGTCCAACTGATTTCCTTCATTAGTGCTGTGAGCCGCTGCTAGTGTAACCTGCAGCTGTTGGGTCATAACAATTAAGCATATCCTCATACGGATCTCGATTAGGATCGAGACTCCTTTACTAGTCAATACTAGTGTATACTAGTAAATACTAGTTCCTTCGCGCTAGTAAATACTAGCTCAGGTAGCATCTTCGTAATAATCCTCCATATTAGTTAATACTAGTACTTATACTAGTAAAATACTAGTGCTGGTAGAGATAACTATAACTCCGGTAAATTCTTTATTTTCTAGTATCAAGGAATTTTAGTGCTTAAAGTCTGTATCAAGTACTGACTGGTCCTGTTGACCCTGTTAGCTCTATTAGCTCTATTAGCCCTATTGTTAAGTGTTGTATGATATGTCTGTACCTGTTGTATCTTTCACTACATCCCCTCGAAAGTTAGCGTCCACTTGAAAATAAAAGAAAAAAAAGTAAAAACAAAAGGCAAATGGTAAAGTAAAGGATGTGTAGTGCAGAAAAAATAAAATCCGTAGATAAAAAAGGAAAAGAAACCTGTATAATCCGATTTCAACAGATAACCTTTCCAGTATCTTCTTTGTCAATATTCTAAGTTTGCACCAAAACCACTCCACTATTCTATACCTGCAGTACCATAACGTAACTTAAAGCACAATACTTCATAAACCATCAATTGAATCTAAGCACAGGTCAACTAAGCCAAGTAGTTATATCATTGCTTCGTGTTTTTCCCTTGAAAATAGCTTTGTCAACCCATTAGCTAGTTATTTATCAGTAGGAACCCATTTAATTTGTATTATACCACGCTTCACTTCATACCTTATAAAGTATTCTTTAAAGATTATATGTAAAATATGTTAATAATACCTTGTGTTATTCAATAACTTCATAACTTCCTTATTACTACAGTATATCGTTACGATAATAGGAATACGTAACTCTATAAACAATTTCCTCATTTAAAGGGTATTTTAAGTAACCCTTGTCACTGCTATACTCTCAGTATTTATAAAAGAAAGGAATTCTCTGGATCCCCTTTTAAATACCTAGTTAACCATGCTGTTAACAATCTAAACTATATATATACAAGTAGACTTTCTAGTAGTTTTATCCCCCTTTTAATCGGAATCGTACCAGCCGTTAATTGAAAGTCTTCATATACCTTTATAGTAATCTAAGCTAAGGTTTATGGCGTTTCAATACGGACTTATTGAATTTTTTTTAGAATCAACTTATTGTCCATGGTTTTTATAATATTTCAATTATTTCAAGACGTAACTAATAGGTATAATGTTTTTACGTCAATGATTATAGAAAAAAGGTAAAATTACTAACATAAAAGAAGCGATGTCCGGCCTAATTTGACACATTACATAATCAAGAGCCCTAATATCTAACTAATACTTTTTTACCTTTAAAGTATCAACTTGATCTTTATATAGCATGGCTTAAACGAGGCATCCGGTTGTAATAAGGATATAAACCGAACGTTTGCTTAGTTTATTTTTCCTTAAATCCAATACCCTCTAAATATACGTATCTTATGCTAAGATAATCGTACGTGCGTTTCTATTCCTTAAGATACGCACCCCTAGAAGTACTCTTTCTGTCACAGGCTCTTATACTTGAAGTGTTTTCCAA
Source organism: Anisogramma anomala (assembly GCA_038502455.1). NCBI lineage: Eukaryota > Fungi > Ascomycota > Sordariomycetes > Diaporthales > Gnomoniaceae > Anisogramma > Anisogramma anomala. Next base: position 11,879,765 of record JASMMZ010000004.1, on the reverse strand, counting down.
TATCCATATTAAAGATCTTGATAGTGTTTGGGTCAAGGCCTATTATCAGAACATTATCAACATAAGTACATATGATAAATTAACAAGGATAATTAATATATACCATGTTGTTAAAACTTACTATTTTAAACTTAAGGGTATTGAATACTTCCCCTAACCTTTTTAACCATTATCGTAAAGTCTGCTTAAGCCCATAAAGTAAAGAAAGTAACTAAAAGACTTGTTCGACTATAGTATTAAAACCTACAATTTTTTATTCTAATATCTTAAGAAAAAGTTCTTCATAGTATTCGAGATCTCTATTAACAGCGGTTATTTAAGTTCCCCGTTAAGAAAAGCCGAGTCGACATCGATTTGGACGATATCCTATCCGTAAAAAGTATTTAATATAATAAGAATACTCTAAGTACAAGACTTTACTATAACAGCAAAGGTTTTAGTATATTTAATACTATACCTTTACTTGAATCCTCGAATTACGATCTTAGCTTTATACCTTTTGATTTAATATTTAAAATCAGTTTTAAACTTAGTTACTTTTTTTAAAGTCAGGGTGTAACGTTTGATATTTTTTTTAATAGCCTTAAAGATCTTAAGAGATAGTAAACTCCGTATTTCACTATAAAGAGCATTTTTTTAGGGTTTTACATCTGAGCCCTCCAAAGCTTCCTTTATAGTTAGCTGTTTCTTTAGTTTACTAACTAAAAGTACAAACTAAATCATGTCTTTATTCATAATAGTATTCGCTGGTAAACTTACTAACAAGCTATTCGCTATTTTATGTATTTCTTAATAAATACTTGTTTTTTTCTTAGAGTTTAAAGCTTCTATTGTAATATCATAAAGGATACCAACCTTAATCGGTTTGATATTTTCTTCCTTTATAACTACTTTATGAGGTCCCATAATGGTTTTTTCAAAGGCCTTCAGACGAAAAGTTCTCATAATCTTCCTCGTTGAGTTCCTTAGCGTGTCTGGTAAATAAACTTTAAAAATGTGCCAGGAATTGGTCATATTAGGAAACTACCCAAAAAAAAGATTCTCCTTTCTCCTATTAAACTAGTCTTTTAACTCTTTATTTGTCTTACCAAGGGTATATAGACGATTACAGCAAAGTTGGAAGTAAAAGCAAACTTAACGTTGGATTTATAATCTCTATATCACTTTACTTTATCGTAAAAACCCTTGTTGGGCGTGGTATACTGAATCCTACTACTATTATTAATCGTCAAGTTGGCTATGACAACGGCTACTTAAAATAGGTAAGGCCACAAGTAGTATGTCACTTTTCTGCCAATATTCCTGGTCCTTATATCTTCCAAAATCACTTTATCAAAGCGTTCGGAGATGCCGTTTTCTTGAGGGATATATATTTAAAAAGCTTAAGGATAAAAACGTAGTCGATTAATATCTTTCTAATTCAATAGTTGAAAAACTTGTTACCTCCATCTAGGATTAAGAAATATATCATACATCTTATATGTTGAATCATTTCGTTTTACATACGACAAATAGCTTTTAGTTCTTCTCTAAGGGATATAATATCTTTATTCTAAAATTTGTAGCCATATTTAACCTTTATAGCCATCAAGCCATGACGTTTGCCCCTTAGCCTATAAATGGTTTCCAGAAAGCTATTAAGTTCCTAAATAAACCCACTTTTTTCTGGGGTACCGTATTAGAAAGTTAAAAGTTAACGGATCCTTTTGGAAAGTTCACGAAGAGCTCAAATGAGGTCCAAACGCTTTATTTCCTAGTTCTTTTTAGGACGTCCAAAAAATGAAGTAATTCCTCTACTAACTTTAGACAAGTATGACCAAACCTGGTATACTAAAATTAAGTATCGAAGGATATAATGGAAGCTATTGAAATTGAATTGTAATACAACTGTTTCGTGACCTATATAATGGTATAGTTCCTAGTTATAATAACAACTGTTTTCTAAGTTTTAAAGTTAACAAACAATACGTTTTTTATTTTAATACCTAAGCTGTAAAGCTCCAATAAGCTAATTTGATTTATATAAAAAAAGAACATCATGGTAATGGGAATAATTGTAAAAATTCAGGTTATTATAAATTTAACTTTTTTTAAAATTAACTAATATCTAAACTATTCTTTTGCCAATAGGCTAAACAACACCTCCCCTATTTCGTAACCCGGAGTAATTTTCGCCTTTCACTTCGAAATGTGAGAACCATTTCTTGTTGTTGACAATATGGAAAAATAAGCCCAAATCCGCTCTAATAAAGTCTCGAAACTGGAGTTTATCAATTTCAAAACTATATTATAATGTTGAAAAAAGGGGGAGAAACTCATAACTTAACAATAGGTTTTAAAGACTTAACGTTCAAAGTAAGGCTTGCACTACGGTAATACCTGTATTTGTTACGGCTTCTAATTGGTTTTTGGTGGATTGAGGTAAAAAGTTGAGCCCTTAACGTTGAAAGTGAATACTTTAACGTTAAAAGTGGATACCTTAAAAGGGATACACACGTATAAAATACGGCCTTTAATCAGCCAAAATTATCCTGTATAGGGTCCTCTACGAGGTCTTGCGAGGTTGAATACGCAATGAATTATGATAACACTATAAAATTATAATGCTATAAGTAACGAAGGTGTTTTAATTTATCATTGTTAACAGCAATAACGTCCGCTTTTTCTTCCTTGCTAATAGATTTACCAGAATTAGAAAGTCGTAGATTTAGATGCAATAATCAACAGTAATTTGAAGAATGTCCCTTATATAATCGTTTAAGTGAATTCTTTTTAAACTAAATAATACGCTGGTTACAGATAATAGGTAGCTTGGTTTTCGGTCTTTTTTAGAAAATGGAATTCAACGTTTTTTTCTCTCGTTAAAGCCGGCTTTCATCTTGGAAGTCCAATTTCAATTTACTTGGTAATAAAGGAACGACTTTGCTTAATTCACTTCGCATGCGGACTATCCAAACGGAAAACTCGGGCTTAATATGAGTCAAAAACTGAAAGAAATACTTAATATCTTTAACCTAATAACCTTAATAAATTAAGAACCTTTTAGTATTTTCAAACGTTTTTTTAATTAGACCTAAGGCTAAATAATATAAAGAGCGGAGGAAACGAAGTTTCTTAAAAGGTTTTCAATAGTAAATCGGTTCAATACCTTAGCATATTCTAAGCAACTTTAGTAAAGCCTTACACGGGTCTATAATACCCGCGATAATGGCTAAAGAATCTAAAGTAATAAAACAATTGATGATCCTGTAAGCCTAGATCCGGGTACGCATAGTTTTTAAAGTATTTGTAAGACTATAATAGATAGACGTAAATAACTAAATGTAATATTTTCCTATAAAGACTATATTAATCTTAATCTTGAAGATACCCTCCAAAATTTTAAAACCGTTATCACTAATAACACAGCCTTTTATAGCTGTTAGCCAGATGTTGATATTTGTAAAAGTCAACTTTTCGAAGTCCTTTAGTAATTATAACTTAGTCTTTGTAAGTTATTTCTATTCTTTAGCGTTAAAAGGACGATTTTTAATATTTTCCTCCTCCTCTTTTACTAGTATAGTAGTACCTATCGATTTCGGTTGTTCCGGTTTTTTAAAACATTCCTCAAGCTTAGCTAACAGTCTTTCATACAAGTCTATAACTAACTTAAACCTTACTGATCCTGAAGAACTGGTAGTTTTAACTCTAGCTTTTACTTCCTCATTAGCAAGATTATCAGCATTAATAGCTTTAACTTCTTACTCAGCTTTAGCCTTATGGGAATGAAGAGCTTTCTCTTTTCATTTCTTCTATAGATGTTCAAGGTCCAAAGCTCCTAAAGAAACAGGAGCAACCCTAGAACGTAGGAAACGAATGGATAGGGATTTAGCTGGATCAAAGGGATCGGAACCAATAACAGTCCTTTATAAAGAAACATCATTATTACTAATACTTCCGTAAGATAGCCCTAGTGGTGGAAATAAATCTTGTCAGGATGCTAAAGGGGCATCCTTAAAAGTATCAAAGGTTCCAGAAAAAGTGGATATTTTGATCAATGCAAAAGGAATAAACTAATGTAATTAGCTGTAGTGCATAACCGTACTAATAATATGTTAAACGTACCACATAAGAATATATTTTATAGGCTTATCAATTCAAGTATTCTAGAATCTCCATGGAAAACTTGATATATAATCAAGCATATTCTCATAAAGCTCTCGATCAGGATGAAGACTCCTTGACTAGTCAATACTAGTGTATAATAGTAAATACTAGTTCCTTCGTGCTAGTAAATACTAGTCCAGGTAGCATCTACCTGTTGATCCTCCATACTAGTCAATACTAGTACTTGCACTAGTAAAACACTAGTGCTCTGGAGATATCTACCACTACAGTGAATTCCTCATCTTTTGGCATTGAGGTATTTTAGTACTTGAAGTCTCTACAAAGTACTGACTGTCCCTGTTGGCTCTGTTAGCCCTATTTTCCCTGCTATTGAGTTGTGTGTTGTGTGACTGTACCCGTTGTACATTTCAATACTTTTTATACAAGGAGTTATATAATTTGTGTTTAAATGCGACTTCAGCCTCTACGATCCTAATGTTACAATGTTCACTCGAGAATTAGTTACAAAGTTAAAAGTAGAAACACGGGTAAACTGTGTGAAAAGTCATGTTAAATTGCTTAAATATATGGTAATAAAGGTAAAGACTATTATTATATAATCTCTAACCATATAGAAAACCAGCTATCATTTGGTAGCCTTATTAGCAGTAAATTTAATAGAAAAGACTAATAAGAAGTTCCTACTTAATAGTTGTTATATTATTGAAACGTATATATAGTTAGCAATAAATTCTAAAAGAATGGTTTAATTATAGTAACCTTAAGAACTCCATAACAAAGATATTTCCGAAACTATTATACTATATATTGAACCATTATAGGGATTTTTTTAAACTCGGTTTATATTAGTTTCTGAACCCATTAATTAAACCTTAAATTGAAATTCAATATGAAATACCTAATTTATAAACTTTATTTACTGATCACGTAAGATTGAAACTTTGGTATATTAAATATATAGATTAACGATACCTTTTTAGAAACTACTGGCTATATAGCATTAGAATAACGTGTGATTAAGGATTTAAAGTTTTGTAATTGCACGCCAATCGCTATTTGGATTAAATTCAAACATGAATACTTCAACGGATTGTTAATCCGTAAATTGTTGTAATAGTAATGAATTGAACTATAATTAAGTCTACTATACTTACAGTTGGTTGTTTGTACTGACTGAAAATTGACCGCAGTTTGGGGGATTAACTTCAAGTTTAGTGCAATACGTATCCACTTCAATATGGGGCACGGGCCAAAGCATTTGGCAATACAAATTAGCATGCAAACCGGCTAGCCATCTACCAAACTAAGAAAGAACACATCGCCACTTTCAATATAACACCAGTTAATTTAATTATAAAGACTCGAATCGAATACGTTGCAACAACAAAGGCCCAGCAACATAAAAATTATATCAATAATGTCAACGTTTACATTAGTTACCGCTCAAATATCTAAGGCACTAAGTTTGCTAAGATTAATAAAACTCACTTAATAACGACTTAAAAGTATCTAGATTAATGTGCTCGGCGTGATTACATTGTAACCATGTGTTAGCCGAAGACATTATACGATTTATTAATTGCGATATAAACATGAAAACTAATTGATAAGATTATGATCGACTAAATAAAAAGTTGCACTAATAAATTTTAAACTTGAGCTGAAGAATTTCTTTTGTTCTTATTAACTTGTCTAAAATTAACTAAATAATCTTTACAAACGGCTCCTTTTTGAATAAGAATGATCTATTATTATAGATCAGATTTCCTATAACGATAGTTGACGAATAATTTTACGTGATAACCAGTTTGCTATAATAAGAAATTTAATACATCAAACCTTGATTCAATATAAGAGAGTTAAGCGAAACCTACAAGTTTGCGAAGTTTACAGCATAATAACCGGCTTTAATGTAAGCTTAAATATGTATGAAAAACTTAATATCGTTATTAACCAATTGAATATTCCGCCTACCCCGGCTTTTATTTTTACCAACTAAAAAAACCAATTCTAATACCGCTTGAAGCTGGGAACAACTAACAAAAAACGTCTGATAATCGACGTAATCTCCCTTTGCGAAGCCTATAAAAGAACGGAAATCAAGGAGTTCCGATAAATCGATAGAAAAAATAGCCCTATTAACGCTATAACAAAGTAGACACCGAATGAAGCCTTGAAAAGGGTTATAAATATTAAGAGGCTGAATGTACGGATCGAGTCTTACATCGAGAGGCTACCGATTAATATATCATATAACGGAGAGTAAGGAGGAAGATAGGGATATTCTAGTAAGTTAAAAAGTGTTAAGAGGTTAAATCCGAAGCTGTTATTAAGGTTGATATTAAAAAAGACATAATTGACTGCCAGGGTTAAGTTAGGCGTACAGTTGTATATAAATTAAAGAATTTCAATGTAAATGTAAAGGAACTAGAGACAGAGCTGTCGCGCAAAATGGTCCAATTCTGTCTATAACCCTCAATGGAAAAATAAGAAGAGACCCCTGCTAGGGAGTTGCTACAATTCTGTAAAAATACAGGTAACCTGGTCACGTGACTGGTGAGAGCATGCTCCTGTGCGACTTCCAAGCGGCTCTAAAGTACTGTAAAAGCGTGGATGGCAACCACCTTAGCTGGATCCTTAGTAATCATTAGCACAGGCATTAGCCTGTAACATTATCTCTCGGCTTACCCCTTTCCCCCCGTCCCCCCCTCCCACGGCATAGAATAAAAGGTGGTAGAAAGTGTTGGCGAACAAAAATTTATGATAGGTGCGAAACAACCGCTCCGAAGCGGCTTGGAACCCCATATCATTGCATAGAAGGTTCCAGGTTATCAAACGACTTGTCACCATGTGGAAAACGCCGTTATCACTCTTCCTATAAATAATTCTGTAGGCTCTTCCTTTCAAAAATGTCAAACTTCCCTTTTACAACCGCCCTCCCACACGAATAGTACCCTACTACAACTATAAGCAGTACCTTCACATTATGTTCCCTTTATCGAGACTAGTATTTTTATTATTGTTCTCCTTAACGGTTTTTTTCATTCAATTTACAACTGGTTGCCATCGTTAGCAAATTAATGAAAGACGTAAATGTGGCTATTTAAAAGTTATTTATTCCCTGATAACAAGCGTATCACTCTTTACATTTCGTTTCATCAACATATACCCTAATGGAACCCGGAAATAAACATGTTTCAAATATATTTATAATATAATATACGACTTTAGAAAGTTTCATTAGAAGATTGAGGGTAAGTTAAACTCGTATAACTACTGGGAAATTGTTAATGAATGGCTAAATACTGATTTTTATCAACGCTTTTATTTTGTTAAAGCAATAGATCATAACTTCAATTATACGTATATTTCTTCAAACTTCAATCCAGATACAAAGAAAGCCGTAAAAAAGTTTCTTGAAGCATATATAACTTTCGATATTAAAAACCTGAGTAAATTAGTCGCATATAAGTCTTTTCTTAAGTATTAACAATCGGATAAATAACGTATAAACGTAGGTCGTCATCGCTAAGGAAAATAAGAGTTCTTCGGGCGACGTTAAAAAAAAGTCGAAAATTAGAGCAGGGTAGTTTTAGTATTTACCATTCTCATCCGTTTTGGTAGCCTTAGGGTCGTATAGCTTCCAGAAGAAGAAGGTGGTTTTAAGGTAGGAATTAACTTAAAAGTAAATGTAGGTGTTGCGACTACCAAGCGGTTAGTAAGCGTAGTTAAAAGCGGTGAAATAATTTATCGAAATTTCGAAACGTATCAATAATAAAATTGGCCGAACCAAAAGTAAGTTGGGCAAGCTAGTTGAATTGTGTAAGAAATTATTGAACGAGGGCTTCGATGATGGCGAAAATAAGAATATATAAAAGTAAATTTGGTCATTTCGTTAATATAAATTATATTAATGCTTTGTATCCGTGAAAGAACGATTTTTATATAGTTTTATAACAAAAATATAATATTCTGGATTAGTTCATAGGATAGGCGGGATGGCCTGTTGTTATACTTAATTAATCTATAACTTGATTCGAAAAGGTCGAGGGCAGCGGAATTTAAAAAGTTTTAAAACGACTTTTAAGTTACATATATATAACCTACCTATTTAACTAATACATATAGTCTTGGGAGGTTGTTTAACTGGAAGAGATTGACTTGGGGTTTATTTCGAGTTCGTGAAATGTTTTTAACGTAATATTTTTTTTTCACTGTCGTTCTTTATAATATCGATTGCTAGTAATTAAATATTGCTGGTGTGATAGCTCTGGAACATGTGCGAAATAGCTCGGATATTTTAGTTTATATAAAACCAGGTATACTTCTCACTAGAATATGAAGTTTAATGAAATTAAAATCAATAATACGAGATATATAATATATATTTTAAAGTTAATTTACATGTTTAGAAACCGTATTTAGCTTCTAGCTTTTGAAAAGATTAACCGTTATTACCGAAACGACATTATTTTGAAGGGTTACGTTAACTATCAACAGTTTTTTTATACATTATCACGTAGTTGTTGGAATAGTAGTATTTGAAGTTTGTTAGGTCAACTTTACTTACAGGAAAGTTGACTATACTGACTGAAAGTTAAGTGTATTGTTTTGTGTGAGCTTACTATATTTGGTATAGGTCTAGTATAGTATGCATCACTTCACAATAGGATACAAGCCAAGCAACTGGCTATACGAATTACTGTGCTGACCAGCTAACGGTCGACCAAACCTAAAATAATCCATTCACTATCTGACTAATATAATACTATTATTACTTCGATTAAAAGAAATCGACAACTTTGCAGCTTCTAAAACCCTAACAATACTAATCAGTGCTTATTAAGTTAATCATAAATTGGCTGAGTAAAAGAAGAATCTACTTTCCGGTTGATACGCTTTATGTTTTCGTTAGAGTAAAGGGGAAAAAATTGCGAAGAGCCTTTATTATTGTGTCAGTCTTTACGGCAGTACGAAAAGAAGACCTTTGGGCTGCGCTAGTCTTTATAGCGGACCAGAGGTAGCGACGGAAGCGCTATTGAAAACACCAAGAAATATTCACGGATCCTTCTTAAAGAACGTTAACAGAAACCATGAAAAGTCTCAAATCGATAAGTTAGAAAATAGCCAAGTCAGTATTACTTCGGGTGCTACTACTGCAAAAACAACTAAGTCATACGGCCTATAACTTTTAACCTTTACCCTCCACCTACAATAATAAACAATCTTCGACCTTATCCTATACACCAAATTCTTACATTTACTTTACTCTTTTCACTTCTCCTACGTCAAAATAATCGTTAAGTTCGCCAATTTCAGTAAAAACACCAAAAATCGTTAAGTCGCGTTAAAAAAGTCACGTCGCGCGACTTAACATCAAATCGCCAAGTTTCTACGCAACTTTACACCAAACCACCATTCTTCTACGCCTCAAAATCACCAAATACCTCGTCTGCCAAGCCTTATGCCACCCTGTACTTTAAGATAGCACCTACTTAAGAGATTTAAAAGGGGATTAACGTTTTGGGATCCCTTTTTATAAATTTATACGATAAAGATCTTTAGCGGTAAAATATCGACGAAAGCTTGATGGAAAAACACTTTACTAATTTCGTCGGCTACTATATTATTCAATATAATAACAGTAACGACCCTCACCACTTTTTCCGCAACTTTCGTGCTTTTTTTAATAACTAGATTATTAACACGTGGACCGTAATCTAAAAAGGGGTAAAGTTGAGGCTTAAGTCAAAACTTAAGCAACAAAGGATCTATGTACTAGCACAAGGAATCGCAAAGCTAGAAAAAACACTTTTCGATCTAGCCTAGCTTAAAGAATGCCCTTATAATCCACACCCTGAAGGAAATCGTACTAAAGATCTCTAACGCCCCTTTACACGTTTCAGGGGACCTACCCTTTAGCTTTAGCTAAGTTAAGCCTCTTTAAGCGCTGACGATAAGAAACTTGTTAACCTTATTGATAGCTCAACGCCTTTACGAGATAACGCGGAGTACGCCCTAAGCGGCGGTAGGACACGTGAAGCAGCAGCCTCCAATGACGCTAAAGTAATTAGTATTGACGCTTTACATCAGTTAATTGAGTAATATTGTCAAACTTTTCAAAATCTTTAAGTCTCCTTTCTATCCTAACACTTTATTTAGAATCGTTAAACACCTCAAATGCCTTCCCATGGCAGGTTTACCCATACGCGAAAGCCTACCACAAGTATTATAACAGGACTTTATCCTTCGGGTCAGACGACTGGCAATTACCATTAATATCGTGCTTCAGAGACTTTAAGGCTTGAATTGTTAAGAAATACCACCAATAAAGATTGGGATAACTATCGCGATCTGCCCTTAAAATCTGTTAAGATAGTTAATATTAAGTACAAACTTTTAAAGGACTTCGCTAAAATTTGAAACGACGTAAAGAAGTATGACGCGAAGCCTTATAACCTCCTCGATACAAAGATAATTCCTTTTTTAAACATTTTTAAGTAAATAGAGGTTCATTCTTTTAGCTTTTACTTACTATTTTCTGGAATTTTCACAGGATACGCTAAAGATCATTACCTGACTTTCCTGATCCGAATAACCACCTTTCGCGAAGTCTATTATAGTATGAAAAGTCACTTCGAATACGATGTCCACCTTAGTTAATACTATACAAACTGGGCTATCACATGGTGCATTATGATAACAACGAAAAAAAAGAGGGAAAACACTAATGGATATGTTTAACCAGATTCTTAAGACGCTAATATTGTACTAACAAGTAATGAGTAAAGCCTACGCTGGCGAAGCCTCATTTTGTGAGTAGGTACTATCAGTAGTTACGGGTTTTAACGAGTTTGAATACGCTTTATAACGCCTAAATACCACTTGCGAAGGCTTTTTTAGCTAATTTCGCACGTCGCTTTCAACTGTAATAACAAGTATACCAAAATCTCTTATTATATACCCATAAGTAGGTCAATTTCCTAACTCGGATAAAAAATACCTTGCGGTAGTTAATTACTTCGATCGTAAGTACGGATACAGGTACCTTTAACGCCTAAATTCTGGTTCATCGACTACAAACTAAATGCAACACCCATGTTAACACTAACAAGGTCAAAATTCAAAGGGACCTACTAACCGTAAACACTATCGTCGTAATAGTCGCAAAAGATATTATATCTGTAGCAGGTCTAGCTATTAGTTAACTCGTCACCCCCAATCCGAGTAAAACAACAGAAAGTTAATGTATTATATCTAGTACCCCACCACTTTTAAACAGTATTACTCAGATTAAATCGTAGTTTTTTAAATGCGACGAACCAATTGACAACAATAATACCCCTAAAAAGATTAAGTAATATAAAGATAACATTCCTAAAATGGCTTAGTAATTATCTGACCACGTCTTCCTATACCGTTTGGATGGTAAATACCCTTATCTTTATCTTAATTAAACCTCTGACTCATCACATACCTTTAATATTCTTAATTTTTACATGAACTATATGTTTTGAGGTATTATGCCGGATACATGGACAATGTGATACTTAATAGGAAACTATTCGTAATACGTAGCACTACAAAAGGAAAACACTACAGCTACTAGGATTAATTGTTACGATACTGGTAAGGCTAAAGTTAACTTTAACTAGGCGAACAACTATCTTTACTAGAGACAATAGTAGTTCAAACTGTTATAAGGTCGATTACGTTCTACATATTTCAATTCCATATCTTCTTCCTTCTTTATTTAAAGGATATCAAGACCCTGTGCGTTAACGTTAACGTTGACGCCGACGAGTTGGTTAAGGACGATTCAAGTTTTCCCCTCGCCTTTAAGTAAAGGAATTTATAGTTCCATTTTTAAGGCTCTAAATTAATGGTATTAAACCCAACGGAGCCGGAAATACGCTAATTATATCGACACTTTAATTACCTAGCCATTAACAGATTATATGAAGTCCAAAAGTCTGTAAGGTATAAAAATGTGGAATAATTTGTCTTAAAAGCCATTGAAAATCTTTGATATTATTGATAGAGGCATGCTTAAGCTCTCCGAAGATTTACGTCTATATTAAAAGACGATAAGAACTTTTATTACAAGGTTTTTATCGGTGTTTTTTACTTGGATAACAAGCCTATTTTTTATATCGTTAACTTTGTAACCACGTTTTACGAAGCTAAGTTTTTAAAGTCCCTTTCGGCAAAGGATTTGTGGGAAACACTAAGGATGTTGTAGATTAATAATTACCTGAGCCTACTTAACGTCATCGTCCACGATACTAATACTAACCTTATAGCGGTAAAGTTTTAGGAAGATGTCAAAAAATGGATATACAATATAAATAGGTGTTTGTGGAGGCCTACTAGTGCATTGAAAAGATTAAAAAAGCATACTAACTACTTTGCCGAACGTATAATATCGTTACATTGGAAGTTAAAAGCTTTACAAACCCGGAGGCACATCTTTAAATAGCGGTAAAGGGCTTAAATTCTATTTTGTACCTTAACAGCCTAGTGCTAACACTACTGGTATTTGAAAAGTACCTACGCCTGAAAAGTAAATCTCCACTATTAATAAATACCTAAAAGCGAGTTATAGCTTACGGCAAAGCCTTGAAGGAACTACGAAAGGAATCAGTACTCCGCCAGGTTAACGATGCCTTAAACACCAGGAACGGCCCTTTAACAATCGATGTACTTTCTTAGCCTTTAAAAAGTAAAGTCCTCGTGTGGCGGGAGCCGGGTAAATAAGAAAGCCTATATAAAACCTTAAGTATCATCAACTCTAAAGTAGTTGTTAAGACTGCTAACGGTCCTGTATCTTTCCGAACTATCTAAGTTAAGCATTATATTAAGGTTACGGATGACGAAAACCATTAAGTAAAACGACTAAGCTAACATGAACCTCCTTCACCCGTTATTAATAAGCCGATAAAATTCTGCTGACGCGGACGACCCCCGAATAAAATGAACGTTAAAGTGGAGGAATGCATACCGGGTTGTATCTACAATATTACTTGGGCAAGTAGGAAAGGAAAAGATAACGAAAACTTGGCACTAAAACTTCGAATATAAGGCATTATTAAGACCTTCGGCAAACCTTTTAAAGAAAGCGACAGGGTCAAAATTAACAGCCTATTAACTATAGAAGTTTTACAATTTGTGACGAAGGAAAATTTTAACTTTTAACAACCAAACGTTACGATTTTTAAATCGAAAATTATTTACAGAGTTAAACACAAGACCACGTGGCAGCCGTAAAAAAAGTTAAGCTTAATTTCTTAAGGATACGGCGATAAAGATAAAGACTAAATCCTTACACAATCGCTAAAGATTTATGAAATTAGCTAACATTGAATAGTAGTTTTAGAAGTAAGTTTGTTAGCTATGATTAAAGACAAATTTACGATTAATAGCCGAAATATAACGTATGCCTATATATAATTAGCAACGGATCTATAGCGGATCGTACTATTGGAATTTCCATAGGAATCACGGCTTATTTACCGTTTAGGAATGGTAATACTATATATTAAACTTTTAAACGGATTAGTTAAAGAAAACGTCCATTACTTTTTAACCTACCAGTCATACTATTAAGTACGACTATGTACAAAGTCTTTAACATAAGACTCTTATTTACTGGTAACGTAAAAAAGAAGCCTTCAGCCTAGTTCGCATGTAAATTAACAATACTCCTTTCGTCGGAGAGGCTGAATTTATGGTATAGTAATAACAGGTGATTAAGGACTCTAAATTCTGGAATTACAAGCCGGTGACGAAACTAGCCGAGGGCAATTAACTTAAATTTAACGAATCGTTAATCCGTATACTTAGGGTTGATTTTAACTTTAGTTTTCGCCAAAAGTTACAGGGCACTAATTTGGCTACAATCGACAAAATTGATGTAGCTAAAGCCTAACGGTACCTAAAATAACGTGCCTGCGATAACTATATCGCCACCTTATGCTAACCGAAGGCCTTTTACAACCTTTCTATCACGGCGTAGGCATAAGATCTAACGAGTGACGGCTTTAACCGTATTAATAAAAGGATTAAGTGGCAAATACGAAATTTGCACCGAAAAATCAATATAGTTCTAATCGACCTATCGAAGGCCAAGCTAATGATCTTTACAAATAAGTCATTCGCAAATAATACCGATCTATTTTTACAAATCGGCTTCCTGATAACCCTCGTTAATAAATATAGACGTGAAAACCAATTTATTATTATCGATAGCCTAATTTATTGGACCTTTGTTAAATATAAAATGATTACACGAAGCGTACTAGCTTTGGAGGTTTACGGTATAATAATAAGCTTTAATATAGGTATAATATTATGGGAAACCCTTAACATTATTACCAGGCAACTTAAGATTCTTCAAATTCCGGTGGTAATTTGTACCGACTCGAGGAGTTTATTCGAATACCTTTTGAAACTCGGAACCACTAGCGAAAAACACCTAATAATCGATGTAATAGCACTTTACGAAGCCTACAAATGGAGGGAGATTAGGAAGTTCCGATAGAACAACGGCAATAACAATCCTGTTAATGCTATAACGTAAACGTCACCGAATAAGGCTCTAAAGAAGAGTGTAGACCGTAATAGGCTGGCTATACGTATTTAAGGCTACGTTAATAGGCCGCCCGGCAAGCCTAAGTTACGTGACGGCGATTAGAGATATACTGACCAACTGGAAGACTGCCAGGGAATTAATTATACTAACTTGTTTAATTGTCACGGCTAAAGTAAAGGATTATATGAGTTTATGGCGAAAGAACTTTTATATAAGTCGATAAAGATGGATCACGAAGCCGTAGGGCAATCGACGATATTTAAGGTTAAGTTGTATGTAATTGAATATAATTCGATATAAAGGCTCATTTAAACTGATAGGTGTTTAGCAAGTTGTCAAGGTCACGGTTTAGCGCTTACCAGAAAAAATTAGTCAACTATATTGGCTTATGCGTACACACTAAAAATACGCCAATATTGGAATAATAGTATTTAAATTATAGTAGGTTAACTTTACTTATAGTAAAGTTGATTATACTAACTATCAGTTAAGTGTATTGTTTTGTATAGGATTATTATATAGGGTATAAGTCGAGTACAGTACGCCCCACTTCACACTTGGGCATAGGCTAAGCAATTGGCCATACAAATTACTCTGCAGACCGGCTAGCGGTCTGCTAAACCTAGAACAATGCATCCACCATCTGTCTACTACAAAATTACTGTTACTTCGACCAAAAGAAATTGACAACATTGTAACGTCTAAAGCTCTATCAATAGTAATCGTTATTACAACTTATACGAATTTCTAAATATTGCGAATACGTTAAGTAAAATCCTTAGCCTTTATATGCGACTTTATAATTAGGATAAGCAAATGTTATACTGGTTATATAAGGTTGATATAATAATTATGAGTAATTAAGAACGGGTAAATACATATAATTATTATTTTTATTATTTGAAGTCAATTAGTAAACAGGTAATAAGAGGTTTT
This sequence comes from Anisogramma anomala, assembly GCA_038502455.1. NCBI lineage: Eukaryota > Fungi > Ascomycota > Sordariomycetes > Diaporthales > Gnomoniaceae > Anisogramma > Anisogramma anomala. The sequence continues at coordinate 11,864,131 of JASMMZ010000004.1, read as the reverse complement.
ATAAATTTTAAAATAAATGATCAACTAATGGAGGTACATTAGGACTTTTTAATTGGCGCGTTAAGTGGCTTCGTTGATTTTGGGGTGGAATACTGTATTTGGGCGTTTTTATACCTCTATTGTGTTATAAAGGCGTTGTTAAAATCCACCGGTTAAATTTAAAATACTATCACTAACAATCATACGGGAAAATTCGACAAATAATTTGTAATAGTTTAAAACCCGCTTTGCGTAAGCTTTAATATTTATAATGATTATAATTTCGAGAGTAATAACTGTATTTAAAGGATCCGTAATGATTATAAGGTAATATAAATCGCTGGTATACTTTTAAGGGAAGTCGATTATAAAGTGGATGAAAAATTAGGTTTAAAACCGTTGAGGAACCGTTAAGGGTTTAAAAAGCCTTTTCCATCGATGTTTCCAGTAGGTCATACGTTTATAAATATCGGAATTCCAGAAAAAACGCTTGATCTTACGGTATAACCCGGGCTAAAAGTACGTTTTTAAATGGATGAAGATAGTAACGTCTCAGCCTGGGTAACTAGTAAGAAGTAAATTGTAGGTAGCTTATATTAACACGGTAAAAAGCGGCTCTTGAATGGGTATCAAAATACGGTTATGAAACCGGACAATGCTATCATCTCCTATAAAATCTTCTGAAAATAAAACCTTAAGTATTTTTTCTTCATTAATATAAATATCGGTAGTAGAACTCCTATCGCCTATACGGATTACGCGAATCAGGCGGAGGTAGGTGGTGTTACGAGTAATAACAACGTTTTAGTTACTTTAAAAGTCGAAGTTGGTAAAAAGTTCATAACCTTTTAGGATGGATTCACCAATAACTGTTTACCGAAAACATATATACATGAAATCTGTGTCAAAGTGGTTTTTTAAGGGCGTAAAGGTGAGAGTTTACGGCCTAAAAGGTGTAAACCAGGATGACTTTGAGGAATATTTTAATTTCTTCGAAATAATATATCATGTAGTATATAGCCAGCTCTTCTTTTTTTATAAATGAGCTTGAAACAATATTGGGAAGAGCGTTTGAATTAACGGACCTATCGCTCATAAGGTCGTCATATAATTATAAAGTACTTTACATTTTTCTAATTTGTAGAAATACTGAACGGGCGAATCGTACCCCGAAAATCCGTATTCTATATTTCTAAATAACTCATAATACTAAGTAATTCATTGTCGTGAATTTCGTAATCATTTTCGTCAGGTGAGAATCGGCAAGTGTAGTATGTTATAGGTCGTATTTTAACGTACTTATTACGTTGAAACAAATAGCCACCCAAGGAACAGCTAGAGCAATCGGTTTTGAAAAAGGTGTCGCGGTCGGGATTTGACTAATCGAACACATTTTTAAAAAGAACGCTAAGTTTGAGCCGCTTAAAAACGAATTTTTCCTCGGGTCCCTAATGGAAAGGGGTACCTTTCCAGGGTAGTCAAATTAAAGATTTGATAATCGTAAAATAATCTCGAATAAAACGTCGCTAAAATTCACCAAATTCTAGGAAACCCTTTATTTATAATATAAACGTAAAATCCGTCTATTCCCGGATAACGCGTAATTTTTCCGGATTCATAAGACTGCTAAAGTTAGCTTTAACAAGGAACCCGAGGAATTTAGATTTCAAAACGTTCAATTTACATTTAAATATATCGAAATTAAATTTCTTCACTTTTGAATCGCTTAATACCAGTTTCATTTTAACGTTATTATCTTTCAAGTTATTATTCTGGTAAATGAACATATCGTCAACAAAGAGGAATGAAAAAATTTCGAAAAAGTGATGTAACCAGTTATTAATATACCGTTAAAAAGTAGTTGGTATAATAAAAAAGTCAAACGTGGTAATAAGCTATTCGAAAATTCCAAAACGTATACAGAACGAAATTTTCTATTTATCGCCTTGTGTAATACGAAACTTTTGAAAATTATTGAATATCTAATTTAATAAATTAAGTAATTGAATAGATATTCGTAAACCCTACTCAATAAGTGGAAATAGGTATCGGTTTACTTTTATAATGGCGTTAAGTTCATGGTAATTTATATAAAAACGTAGGCTACCCTCTGGTATTCAAACAAAAAGTACGGGGATAACCATTAAAAAGGTTTTTACGCGAATATAACTTTAATTAAGTCATTCGAATAATGTTTTCCTTAACAAAAAAGTTTTTCCGCGATATACCGTATAACTGGCTTTACGAAACCTCTATAGGCTAGCCTTGGTTGTCATTTTAAAAGACGATTATATAATTGTTTTCAGAATAATAAAGGGGTCCTTCATCTTTAAAGACTTTATTAGCCAAGTTGGCTAAAGTTTTAAAGGTATTTGTGAGCTGGTCGTTAATAAAAACGAGTATTTTCAGGGCGAGCGCTTTATTTATATCTTTAATGGAGACGGCGACAAGCCTTGTAATAGTGGCTTAATCTATTTGAGACTTTTGGATGATGACTTACGAATTAGAGGCGCTAACTCCTATAAATACCGTTTATAATGGCGTTAACCTTCGTTTCCAAACGTGATAGTTACCTACTCGTTTTAAAATTCATATATACTTTGGATCAGCGAAAGTTACCTGTTATTATTTTATCCAAGGGTTACCAAAAATAACGTCTTATAAAAAAAAAACTTATATTGAATATCGGTATCTGCCGAGGTTAATGTTTAATAAAGTTATAAAAAAGTAGCGGATAGAACTATGTACGTAGTATGTAGTTGAGCTGAATTATTAAAGTAAAAAAAAACATGTAATAACTTTAATTAATAAGTAAGCTGTTCATTCGTAACGTTATAAAATTTATAACCTATATTTACCAAAACGAAAGAAAGTTAAATGTAATTGTAAATTGTTATGACTTAAGAACCAACTGCAGGTTATGGAACAGGCCAGCGGCCAGCTGCGCCATTAGAAGCTTAACGTTCAACACATCAAGCGGGGAACATCTCTTATATCAGCAACCCAGGGTTAGGGTTAACGCATGGACGCATAGAATATTTTAGATATGTTGCTATCCAAGCTATCTAGTACTGAAGATAGTATAAAGGTACAGATATATAAGGACACAGTCATCACCACAAAGATAGTATTTCCTTCATAGTTCTTCAGTTGTCAATCTCAGTATTCAGTCTCAGTATATTCTTAATAGCCGCACGGCTTTTGATCATTACTTGCACGGTTGCGATATTGTTCACTTAGCACCTCTGTTACCTTCTTGATAATATAAACCCTCTGACCCCTTCTATATACTAACGGGTATTTAGTGTGATCATTACATAAAGCAAATTTATTGCTTTTGAAAAGTTATTCAAAATCTAGGGTTAAGTTACCGAATTGAATTGAAATACAATGAACTCCCATACAAAACTATGTACGAAAGTTACGCTCTGTTCTTCTGGAAATTAATAAAATATTCTACTAAAGTAAAGTAAATACTAATAATAGCTTTGGTACCAAAGCCATTTAGGTGTTACGTTAGATTCAATAGGCAGATAAAAATACGATTACCGTCCGCGCTATACTATAAACAATACTTAAAGTTCTTACAACTAGAAATTCCGAGTAATACTCGTCGTTTGAAAGCGATTCAACAAGCGTTTACGCTAATTATAATGATGTTTCTCTGACTATCACGGGTATGTACGTCGCCGCAAATGCTCTCGCTACATATAATACCTCCGGTACTAATAACACCAACATAATTAACGCTATCGTATCGAATGAGAAAGTTATAAAGTCTCTTATTAATGATTCAAACGCGGGTAACCAACTCGTTGTAATCCGCGGGGATATCGAAAGGAAATAACGTATTAGCTAACTTGTCGTAAATAACTCACTTCAAAATAACGAACTTAACGACGAACTTTTAAACTATACCACTAGTCTTTAATAACAATACCTTCTAAGTATTAAAAATAACGTAAAACCGCTCGCAGGTTTCATATTTTATAGTTGTTAACTAAGGAATAACAGCTGTAACTGTATTAGGATTATCATAATAGGTATAAAATATAGCTATAAAATTATTAAAATCACTAATATCGCCATCGTTATTACGAGAAGAATTGCTTTTTATAGTACCTTTCGTAAAGCCCTACAATTATTGGAAAATAACATAAAATAATATTTTTAATACTAGTACATTTCAAATTTTTACAAAATTTACGTAAAATCGTAACTTTATATGCAGTAAATCGTAACTTAACGCAAAAAAACATAAACGACTAATTAAAAGGATTAATTTTAAGCGCCTAACGTTTATCTAGTAGGGCGCTAGTATTGTAATCGAAATGAAAAAAGTCTGAGTCGTTATCGTACGAAAAACTAACGCGATCCCCGGTCAAAAGCGGCGTAATAACTATGTCGTTCGTAGGTAACAGAGTAAAAACTCCTTATAGAGGAGTTTGTTTCGAAAACGTAAACGAGTCGATTGCTTCGAACTACTGGATTATATTCGTTAACGCGTTTAATACATTAGTATTTCGTTTTTTTTTAGTATAAAACATATTCGTAAACAACTTAGTTCCTCTTAACAAACTTTATACGTAAATCGTCGGTAAAACGTTTGTATTAAATAGTGAAAAGATTGTATTAAGCTGTTAAAACGTTATAAAATTAATCTTTAACGCGTAAGTTTCAACCCCATTTTAAAGATTAGGGGTCTAAATTCTAAGGGTTGAGGAAAAAACATAGTATTAGATTATAATCGTTGGCAAATAGCTGAAATACCGCTGGAGAAAAACTTGAGGATTATATATAAAGAGATTAAAGCCAGAACTATCGCTTGAGATAATCGGATTATGTTTATAATCCTCGATGGAAAAGAAAGGAGAAACCCTTATTAGGCAGCTGCTATGAAGCCGTAGAAAGAGGAGTAACCCGGTCATATAAACGGTAAGGGCATACTCCCGTATGGCTTCCAAGCGACTCTAGAGCACCGTAGGAGCGTGGATAGCAACCACTATGACTAGATCCCTGGTGACTATTAATACAGGCACTAGCCTATGACAGTAAAAGTAGATATAGCACTTGATAGTGGGAATTAAGGTGGTAAGGAATAATCTTACTATATAAACGGCAGTGAGGTTTGCATAGGGAAATATTCACGTGATCGAAAAGTTTTCTGACAAGACGCATTAATACTGGCATTGGCATCACAAAACAAAAAACCGTTAGTATGGGAATTACATTCAAGTGCAACACACTCAAGTCAATTACAATACAACCAAATTGACTATATTAACTGCAATTCAGTTAATTACTAAGTGCCCAATTCAGACTAGGTTACGGACCAAGTAATTAACAATACAAATTAGTGTGAAGATCGGCTACCGGTCAGCCAAACTGAGAATAATACATACACCATTTGACCACTACAATACTACTGTTACTTCGACCGATTCGAATTGTAAACATTGCAACGTTTAGACGCCTATCAACATTACGGGTAATTAATTAATACGCATCAAGAGCCTATAAGTAATTTTTGGCTAGTTTCAGCACTTAAAAAAATAATATACACTATTTATATAAACTTTATCTTAATAATATCAACTATATTATCCGATGCTACTTCATAGATATTACCAGGTTATAAAAAATTGGATACGACTATACTGGTTACCTACAAAACGTTAAAACGCACTTGTTTACTTGCAGATTACATAACGTACCCAGTCTCTTATTGAGAAAAATTCATGTGTCTTCATTTATTACTTGTAAACTGGTCTTATCTGAAAGAAATCATTTTAGATCACGATATCACACTTTTATCTTCATTTTATCAAATATTATACAAGGAATTCGATATCAAATAAAACAACTAATGGTATATCATCCTTAAACAAACTAACAAACCAAAACAAAAAAATCAGGGCGTAAAATTTGCCCTCTACTATTATGTCGCCGGATACACCAAGTGCTTATAAACAGAATATATATACGCTTTACAATAAAATATCAACAACGCTTATTAACGTGCTATCGATATTAATACATACGAATACTTATTTGATTTAAATTACGCGCTTCGGTAAATTGTCTGAATACTTCTCCCCTGCGATAACAGGCTCAAAAACAATTCATGGGAGAGAATTGTCGCCAAGATACTTAACTTATTATAAATGTTATAACTGTCAAAGCTAAGCATCGATATAACGAAAATCATTGGTAAATGAGGTGTAATATTATCGATCGTATATAATGATATATAAGGAATGTATATAAACGTTTAATCTGCTAGGAAAAACTAATGTTTTCATGATTAAGACTTTATATTACGCTAAATCGTATAAAAAACCTAACTTATATTTTATATTTCATTACCAATTCGCAATGTTATCCTATGGTAAACCTTCAATACTTATTACCTTAGTGTAATACTAAATGTAGTCCCTTCGTACATATAACTCTACTACTTAACTTTATATTATATAAAGAAGTTATTAAGAATAACAAATAGAAGTTTGAGAAAATTATAGACAAGTATTCAAATTGTTGTTATCAAATAGGAAACCAAATTTAATACCTGGTTTATTAAAAGAGATACACCACTAAAAACGACGAATGGAAGGATGTAAACTATTTCGACTATTATATAGACCTTATAGATGTCTACGAAAAGAGTCTCCGTTAAAGGCATTGCATCTCATGTCTTATATCTTGCGTCTCGTATCTTGCAACTCGGTTCTCACTTCTTGCATCTCACGTCTCACATCTCACGTCTTTCGTCTCACTTCTCGCGTCTCACATCTCGTGTCTCGCATCTCGTGTCGCGCGTCTCGCGTCTCATGCCATGCGTCTTACTTCTCACATCTTACATCTCGCTTAGGCAATGAGGAAATTGCCTCTACTTTTGGTCCCAGAGACTTGTTGTACATAGGTGGGGGTACGAATATGGATATACTTAAGATGAATATGCAAGGACTGTTATATAATATTGTGAAGGCATTTGCCCATGCCTATCCTATCTTAGATTCTCAACTTCGCTGAGCTTTACTCTAGTTCTTTCTCTTTTATTATCAAATAGTACACTGTTTCAATAATATGTTGCCACTTTACTTCGGTGCCAATATTACCCTCTATATTAATAATACATTTAACACGTAACTTTAACGCTAAATCGCCGTTAAACTTTTCCTTTTACAATATTTATTTCATAATATACATTTTCATAGGTTTATAGTGCTTGTAGCTATACAAATCTTCAATATATATCCTTCTTGAAAATAATCCTACATATTGTCGTCTTTTAATCAACTTATTAATAATTGACTCGAAAGGCTTATGTAAATTAATCCGTTCGATTGAAGGATTTTCATCGATCTTAAAGAACATTTTGAATATTTTAACCTATGTAATGCTCAACGTGATAAAACCGTTAATAGTTTTAACCAATGAGTTTAGGTAAGCGAAACTCAATATATTATAGGTGTTATCTCATTTATCAAGCTTTTTCTACGTAAAATATTCACTTGGAAAGGGCAGAAACAACATAACCGTTATCTATAATCCGTTTTTAATTTCAAGCGTTTCGTTGATTTAACGTCGTGCAAAATCTTTTTTCAGTTTTTTTTTCAAAGCTTTGCTATAAAATATAGCTCTGTTTTAAATAGTTTATGACAATGACGATTTCATCATTGTACATAAATACGATCTAAATAACAGTGAAATTGGAATAAACTCGTTTGGATGAACAACATCATAAAGACAATTAACTTACATTTTCAATTTTACCTATCGATTATTAAACTGCTAATTTCCAACGTAAAAATATCGTAAACTTTATGTAAAAGTAGTTATATCTTTTCAATCTTACCAATGTCTTGATAAGCTTCAATAAAGACTTATTCGCACTGAATTTCCATCGACTTGGCGATAATTCGAATATTTATTGTAATAAAGTTGATACTAATATCTTAAATAAACGCATCAAAATGTCTTAGGTATATATTAACTTATACGGTATGCAATGCCTCACATATTTACTTTACCATAATAGTTTTAAGACACTCTATATCATAAAACACTAGTATAAAATGAACGACGTAAGGTATTAGCTTGAGGTTTAAATAAAACACAGAAACAAAAAGTTTGAAATCGAAATTTCAATCTTTTTTCAATAACTTAAACGTAAAAGAGTTTTAAAAGTGTGTTGAACAATAGTAATAAAATCGGTTACTTACCCCCAAACTCAGCAAGTTCACATCTATATAATTAATTCTCTAAATGATTTTGTATATCCTATTGGTTACCCGGGAATTAAACCGTCTAAAAATTTAACAAACTTCTGACTTTGTTAGGTTTAGCACCATTACTACTAGACCTTGAAGGTGAAAACATTAGTATCCTCTTTTTGAATGAAGTAAAAACCTCTAGCCGTTATCTTGAACAAATTCGTTACTTTTGATATTAACATTACCGCCGAAGTTTTTCATATTTTTTGAAAAAATAATGAAAGAAGTAAATAATTTGAATATATATATAATGATACGTCCAATAACTTCAGTCACAATCGTCAATATATATATACATATAAATTCTAAACTTAAATTCAACTTTAAATTTACCAAAATTCGTGTAATTCAATTTCGTAACAATATTATTATCTCATTACCTCAATATCCGATACAAGATTATGAAGAATTTAATTCGCGTAACGATTACAAATAATAATAAAATGTTTAAGGCTATGATCGTTATCTTAATAAAGACGATAAGAGTCTTCGCCTATTAAATGGCACAAAAATGCATGGTCGGCTAATTATTATGTTGTTTTAACGCTAATGCTAATATTTTTATGCTAGCTAACAACTATAAATTAATCCTCCTCATCTTTAACCTTCGTACTTCTAAATTTCATAAAGTCTCTAATCTAATTCAAGTTAAACCTAAATAGGAATTAAATATAATATATAACCTGTTCCGATTAGCATTGGAAAATAACAGAATATATCAATCAATAACCGTATTTGCTATATATTCAAGACCTTTGAACGTTATGTCAAGAAACTTTACGACGCTAACTAAAATATTTGAGGTAAAATATCCTCTTTTTTATATATTTTATCGTTTAGGCTTCCAATTCAAGGTTTCGTTCAGCTAATAAGTTACATGTGCTATACAAGCAGTCGATATAATAAATATACATAGAGTTCTTATAGTCGTTGTTAAAGTTGTAAACTCAGAGATATATACTAGTTAATCTCGGCACCCGTATTATTACAGTTGTAAACAAAAAGCACAATTAGTCAAAAAAGCCTTTGCAGATAGATTCAGGGTATTATAAAGCGTATGTAGACTCTATAAACCGAAACATTTTAGCGGACTTACTGGTGTAATACAATTCCACAAATATCTACATTCCTCATTATTCAATGGTAAAACAATAGCCTACCAAACATTTGATCAAGGAAGTTTTTTTTTCTTTAGATTCGGGTTTATATTTCAATATATAGAAATATTTAATAATGTTCGAGTCTATATGATATTAACCGAATTCGACCTCGTATTCGAAATAACCTTTAAAATTTTCGTATAATTTTTGAAACGACAAGTAATTCATTGAGTACCGGAGGAAGTAATTTTTCGTTAAGTCAGTCAAAATATTGGGAAATAACGAGTGGAAACCTAATAACCTAATTCTTGTTTAATGGTAGATATTATGAAAAAATCGAAATTTGACGTCAAAGAAGTTATACGACATACTGTTATACTTATTATTACCACCATAAATATTTACGAAATTCGTAATCGTCACGTAATCTATATTCTCTTTGAGAATATTTTGAGGAGAAAATGTAATATACTAGTTGTAAAACCCTTTGGGTTTTTCGACTGGAGGTGTTAAAAGTATTATTATTAGTAGTTAAGTGAATCATCTTTGGTAAAGTTTAAAGGGAATAGCCAATAGTTATGCCTAAAATAAGTTCGCGCGTAAATCTAATTCTTCCGCGTGTTTAGTTCTAGTACTACTAGCAAACCTCCTAGAATTGTACGTGTTAGGGAACTTAATAATTACCGTCGACTTAGTGATATTTCTATCAGTGTTAAGGGGTTATTTGGTGAGTTTCTTTTCCAATTGACCTTTACATTTAACGACTTGACACATCTAAATCAATTTAGTATTCGTCGTTGTTAACGATGCTAAAGCGTTGAGGTACTTGAGTATAGCGGTTTAAAATATATCTAGGTTTAGGAAATACCTTATGAACTCATGTAAAAGCGTTAAATAATTTTATCGCCAACGATACCGTTGCCTTTATCTTCATTTATATACTATAGGGTTTTTTTTGTATCATGTATATACAGTACGTTTACCAGATTATTATTTTTTCTCTTTCTTTATGGGGAGGTTTATCTTTTGATCATACAGGCTAGTTTTTAGCCTTATCTTAACCTTTATATTCTCCTTATTCTACATATTCAAAATCCAATCGTTCAAACATTTTAAAAGTTGTTAAAGATAACAAGTTGTTAATTGGTTTCAATTTGATCTTAGTAGAGGATAAAACAGCCGATTGAGTTAGTCAGTTGTTTAATTATAGCAGTTTTGTCGGCGTCAGTAAACTAGAGGTTGTTGTCGAGGTTTTTAACGAATATGATTTCGAGGGTCTTAATTACTTCAATTTTTGCGGGGTTGGTAACAACATTGATCTTAGCGTTTACGGCAGCCATCTTGATAATTTTATATTAAGTTAAGCAGTGAAAAGAAAGATTGATGTAGTGTAGTGGGGAAACTCGACGTAAAAAGGTAAGTCATAAGGCGCTTGAGGCCGAAATTAATATTTAAAACTGAAAAAGGTTATAAAACTTGGTGGTTTATAATTTACGATTTGTAGTATTAGTTTTAGCCATTTGATAACTTTGATAACGTAATCATTTTTAACTTGAAGAATTTGTGATTTCAAGGATTTACAACTTTTTAGCTTTTAATCTCAACGTTTATTCTTTCAACACTAGTTCAATGAAGATTTCTTAGTGTTTTTGTCCATAGCAATAATGTTTCTATTAATTAACTACCTTAAATGACAATACAGTTTATAAGATTTCTGTTGGAACAATAGTTAATTGCAGTATAGTCAAGTCAATTATACTGACAGTTAGTTGATTGTACTAACCGCAAATTGACTGTAGTTTGTGGGATTAACTGTATTAACTGCAAGTCAATTGCAGTAGGTGCCCACTTCAGACTGAGGTACGGGCCAAGTAGTAGCCCATACAAATTATTGTGCAGACCGGCTTGCGTTCTACTAAATTTGGAAGTAACACATCATCACTCTCAATAAAATACAACAGTTACTTCGACTAGAGATTCGAATCAACTACTTCGCAACGATAAAGGCTTACTAACACTGATTAATGTATATTAGGTTAAGCAAAGATAAGTTAGGTAGAAAAAGCAGTTACTTTCGGATTGTTACGCTTTGTTTAGGTAAGGTAGAGGAAAGATTCTTGCGAAGTACCCTTATATACTATGTAATTTTTTGTGGTATCGAATAGGGGGAGTCTATAGATCATTTAGTTGTTTTTGGCAGTCTATAAGTGGCTATGGTATCGTTATTATCGAAAAAACTAAAATTTTATTAGACCAGTTATGGAAGAAAAGCATTGAAATTGACTGTCTAAAAGTTTCAAAGATCGTCAAGTTACCAAAGTTAGTAAACGATTAAGTTAGTATTATTGCGGGTACTACTACTATTACTACTATTACTATTAAGAATTCCAAATCATAAAAACGACTAAGTCTTACAACTTTTAACTATTAATAACAACTTTAATGGGAAATGATCTACGGCCCACCCACCTTTTTATACCATCCCCCCCCCTTTACACTCTTTAATATTCGATATAATAGCTTTTGAAACCGCCAAAATTCATATCTTTTAGAACCTTGTTAGGAAAGAAGTAATGAAGGGTGTCGAATTTACGTTCGTCAAGCACTTAAAAAATGACCTTTGATAAATGAATGTTGACAAAAATTTTACTACTAAATAATTTACCAATTATATCGGCTACTTTATCTTCAACTTAGACCCCAATATATTCTATGAAGTATTTAACATTCTCGACGACTTTTGAAAGTGATTTATTGAATGAATTTTGAAGTTATAGAAAGAAGTGGATATACAAATCAAAATCAGGCTAAAAAATGAGCTATATAAACTAAGATCCCACTTGCTTATAGATAAAGTAAAAGAAATTGATTTGGTAAAATTACTTTAAAAATGTGTAATGAACGAGGACTCTTAGTGGATTCATAAGGGTAAGGTTAAAGGTATCATCAGTGATAGTATTCTTGAACGATTTTACACACATTTTTAAGGCTTTGTTTAAGCTTAGATTAGTTCTTTAAACCCTCTTCTTCAAGAACGCTAACTAGTAAGCATCGTTAACAACGTTGTTGGTATAAATTAAGATTTAATTGACCTACTTATGATAAGTCTTCAAATTTATATCCATTCTTAAATCCACCAGTCGATTACGTAAGAAGCTTGGAGAAATTTTTGATACTAAAAGGATTATTACTAAGTCTTTGACGGAAATTCTTAAGTTCTTGAATACGTTCAGTTTTAATAATTCCGCTAATATCAGCGTTAAAAAAGGAGTAGCTTTATGTACGAATTTACTATAGGTACTACTGTTGCCTTTTTGTCTCAAAATTTTGCCAGAGGTTATTATCCGGCTTATTCATACCAACAATTACCCTAACACCACCGGTCAAGAAATCTAAAAGGATTTTACGATTAGTACATTACTTTTTCCTTTCGAGATATTCCTATAGTAGATATAGATTGCGCAGCAGTTACAACTTTTTTAAGATTTAGTAAATAAACGAGAATTATGACAGTAAGTTATACAAACTTCTCTACGTTAATTTGCGTCCATTTTTCAACATTTTTCGTCAGGTAAGGATTTAGTTATTAGGATTGTATTCTGTATTTTTCAATATCTTTATTGTCAAAGCCGGGAATTATCATTTCCGCTATTTGACAATTTTTTTTTTTGTTGTTTTAGGAGATTTACAATAGTTTTGAGAATTATCGTGATTATAATATGGACCTGATTTATTATGATATAAAATGAAATATTTTTAAGTGATTTTACATATTGAATCATAACAAATAATCGGAAAGTAAGATACGTCTTGTTAATTCTATGTTTAGTAGGTTGATGTCTTATTAATAAGCTACGGATAATGTAGTAGTAAGCAAAGGTTCGTTGCGTTAGTAAAGTTGCTAGGTGGTAATATGCTATAAAAATTAAATACGTTTCATAGTGCCTTGACGTCATCTATGAAGGCTTTTTTGGCTAGTTGTAGCTCTCGTTTACAAATGTGATGGCAAGGGTACCGAGTTCAACTAGTATATACTTTTAAGTTTACAACTTTAGCGACGATGATAAAGACCTTGCCTAAACATATTAAATCAACTGGAAAAACAGTTCTCAAAGATAATAAAATTAATAAAAAGCTTTGACTTGATAGCTTCACTGCCGAAACACGTAAAGAGAAGAGTAATCCTCTTTTTTAGTGTTTTCAAATGAGTTACATAAGTTTATTTAGAACATTGAGAGATGTTGGATTTATGATAATTAAGGTTTTTGGTTAATATATTATACTGTTGTCGAATGTGAATCGAGGGAAGTAATATATAATATTTAGTGCGGTTATATTTTTGATTAAGAATATATTAAGCGCAATATAGATTTTGAAAGTACATAGGTATAAAGAAAGTAAAATAAGGTTAAAATCATTGTCTCCATAAATGAATTAGTATTTGTTCAGAAGTAATGTAATGACTAGTCGATCATACCTTTTTCTATCACCTGACAGGTGATAACCCTTATCGTCAACATGACAATAAAAATGTTGATCTTATATATTTGTTTTTGACTACTGTTTTTACGGGGATTAAGTCTTTTAAGGTATTATGCCAAATATTTGGGCAGTATGATATTTAAGAAAAAGCTATTTATAATACTTCATATAACGAAAAGATATTGATATTGTTACGGAATTGGGTTTTACGCATGTGGGTAAGGTTCAAGTGGGTTTTAGTTTTGAAAAAAAAACCTGTCTACTAATATTGAAGACTTTTGTAATAGTCGTTGAGTTTATTATTTTTCAGATCTTCGAATTCCTTATTATTCTTCTTTTGTACCTTCAAAATATACCAAATCACGGCATTAACATTAATGTTTATATTAACAAATTAGTTCAAAGTAACTGTTAAAGGTTTAGACTTAGTTCAATATTGAGATACCTTGAATTTTACTTTTGATGGTCAAACATAATAATACTAAAATCAATAAAGTCAGAATTTCGTTAATTATATCAACAATTCAACTACCCGGCAACTAAAAGGTTATATAAAGTTTATAAGGCGGTTTGTTATAAAAATATGTACTTGTCAATGCTAAAAGTAATGAAATAGCTTTACTATCATTTCCAAACACACTCTTAGACCCCCCCTAAGCTTTTAGTTTACTTCAAAGAAAAATTATGATTTTAATTTTCAAGATTCCACCAAAATATTTCATTTGGATAACAATATTATACTTTATGTTATCAAATTCATAATGGCGATTTATGGAATTAAGGTTTTTTTGAAACTATTACAGCCAATGAATTATTTGGGGTATTACGTGTTTTATACATTAATTAGTACCTGGACCCCTCATTGTATTCGTTTATGATTTTGGTCCCAATTCTACTACAATGGACGTTTTAATTAATTTGAAATAGATCAGTATTTCATGCTAATGAATACTCGTCAATTTTTTTAGGTATTAATAAAATAGACAAGGCTTACATATTTATGTACAATGCTTACAATATTTTGACTTTCGAATCTATCAGTTCTTCAAGTTTAAAAATACAGTTGTAAATAGAAGTAAAAGGCCTTAATAACAATATTGGCTTTAACGGGTCTGTGTAAAATTTTCTAGTATTTGGAGCGTATTTACATATAACGATTTAATCGTTACTATCGTTAATTACTTAGAGGCAGATTAAGATATATAATAAAGCTTTATATGAGTTAAGAAGATAATTGACACATCGTTAAAGTAATGATAGTCTTAGTACTACGAAAGAGCTATAGATAATAAACGTATAATTTTTGCTTTTTTGAAGTGAAGTTTTTAGGTAGGGAGAGCTAGGTACATAGGTTGGATCCTATAAAAAATATACTTAGTCCAAACTTGGTAATTGAAATTGCTAACGGTTTCGTTACTTTCAGCATTATGTAAGTCGAATCGTATAAAAGACCTTTTAAGTCCGATAACAATCTGTAAGTGGGAAGACTCTCGAACCAAGTAGATCGGCTAAAATAACCCTTGTGAGCTAATAATTAATAAGTTAATAGAACGTCAAAGACGTAAAAAAATACCCGAAATAAGGATGTATATTAAAAAGGAGGATGACGATAAGGATTACACATATGGAAAGGTATATATAATGATATGATTTTTTGAAAGTAAAAGTTAAATGGAGACCTTGCTTACAATTTAATATTTAAAGGTATTACTAATATATCGGGCAAGGGGTTTAAGGAAAACGACTGAGTTAATATCGATGCCCATCTTGTACGAAGAGTTGTATCATTTATAATATTGGTGTAATTTGAAGAATGAAACGTTACAACTTTTGAGTTGGGAATAATTTATAAAGTCAAAAGTAAAATTATGAATTGATTGTAAGAAAAGTTAAGTTTGGTTATTTAAGGATATAATAATAGAGGTAAAGACTTTGTTTTTATTTAATCGTCTATTACTCAGACGATTAACCAGCGTTTAATCGCTGTAATTGTTATTAGTTTGATTGCTAGCGTAAGTGGTAAGTTTACCTTTAATAGCTATGATATTAAGTAAGCGTATACTTAATTGTTTACGAAGTTTTAACATATTGTATTGTTGGAATTTCCGTAGGAGTTGAGGGATAGGTTTTTTCCGGAATAGTAATAATGCGTTAAATATTTGCATAATTTAACAAAAACAGATGGTCATTGGTTTTTGTCGGTAAGGTCTCTGCCTATTCACGTGAACGTAAAGAGTAGAAGAGTAATAGTAAAGATTGATATTGTATATTGAAGATAGATAGATCAAAAGGAGAAGAGGTATCTGGAGAGTACACGCCTCGGGTGGTAGCTTATAAGATTTCACTCGGGTAGTGACACTCTACCATACGCTTCGCAAATCTCTCTTCTGGGCAGTGGTACTTTACCATACACTTTAATAATGCCCCTGTCACGTAGTGGCACGCTATTATACATTTTCCAGGACTAAAACTTACAAAAGTTCACGTTACTATATACTTTATAAAGGTGCAACTTGTAGTATGACCGCTTACCAACTATAAAGATATATAATAATATTTATATAGATATTCTTTCATTCCTTTAACGCGACCTATATCCGTAATTTGATAATAATCGTTTTTGTCCGTCATTCAATATTAACAGTTTATATCGGTAATTTCATAATAATAATTTAATACATAATATAATTTAGCTAAAGTTTTAATTATGTTGTTACAGTATGACTTTGTAAAAGTTTGGATTGGTAATTTTAACCGTTATAGTAATTATGGTATAAACTTGTAAAGATTCGGATTAACGGTTTTAATTGCAATAGTAATTGTAATAAAGTTATAGTTAATTTATTTAATTATTGGCGACATCTTTATCAATAGTGGTATAGTTGTTAATTCCTGAAAAAGTGTAATTACAAAGGCATAGGTTAATCATTCGTGTTTTTTGTTTTAGGTTTGATATAACAATATATATATAGCTGTCGCTTTAGGTAAAACCTCTTTTTGTTTGTTTAACGACGCGCCACTTTTTATATCATAAGTATCAAATCAAGTAATTAGCGTTTATATACCTAAATTACTATTTCAATTAATTCTTTATGCTATTTTAATAGGTAAGTTATTTGACGAAAGTTATATTTTAACCGTTTTCGAAAATAAATGAAACGTAAAAACCATTCCTCTAAGCGTCGTGTAACGCGGTAATGTGAAAGAAAAAAGGTTGCCGCCGCCGCCGCCCGCTATGCCACCGTTAACGCTGCCCGTAGTTTCGCTTCCTTTAACAACATGTCGTCAATACTAGCCTTTATCTTTGGTTTCTCCCCTGTCGCCGCCGCCAATAATACTCTTACCCCTTTTCGTTTCTTTTTCCCCTCCCTTTTTTCCCTTATCCTCTAAGGGTAAGAATAAGGAGATTTTAAGGTTATTAACCTTACCCTTTCATTGGAAGTCAAAAATCTTTTACTTGTAATAACTACCCTCCGCTATTTAAAGCATAACCTAATGGAGTTATAACGCGGTCCATATTACTAATATACCCTTTAATTTATGTAATTTTGAAGTTTTAGTAAACGAGTTTGAGGCAGTTGACCTGGTCTTTCCCCTTGAGTTACGGCTCAATAAGTTACGTCGCGAGGCTTCTATAACATTTAAAACTCTAAAACGACGTACCCGTGTTCGAGTTCCCGAGCCGCTAATAAATACGCTTTACGTTCCTTCTATCGCGTCCGCGACCGCGGGTAAGTTTATTAGCGATTGCCGTGAAAACAGTGGTCGGTCGGCCTGTTACTACCGTTACAAACGGATTAGCAATGGATTCGACCCCATTTAGGTAATCTTAAAGTTGTAGGCCGAAGCCCTGTTACGTACCCACTTTCTTTACGGTAAATTTACTTTAAATTTGTGATTTTGGCCGCGAATAACATTTTTCTACTATTTTAATATATTAATTGATGTATTCTTTTCAAGATAACCACTTGTGTAAAGGTTAAAACAATCCGATACTAATTCATAATAAACGTTAACAGGTGGCTGAAGAAGATAGCAACCGTTAATACCGTTTAAAAAGCGGGCTTACATATATATTACGCAAACGAGTTCGACGATATAGTTATTACTATATAGCTCTACAGCTAGTAAATATAGGATAAGTGGCAGAGCACTATATTATAAGACGCATTCCTACAGGGTACATGATAACGTGTCACGCTGTAGGCTGCACTTTTGTAAGTTATAAAGTGTATTATTCGTGGCGCGGTCTGGAAGAGGTATTCCATAGTACATAGTAAAAGAGCTACTTCCCGAATAAAAGGTTTATAACCTCCTATCGGTGTCGTGTACTTTCTAAATTCTTTTTACTAACCGACCTTATTATTTATCTTCATTATAATATTGATGTTACGATTGATTTTCATTTATATTTACATAAATGAATACTTTACAGATACTAATTAGTAAACAATTAGGTCGATTATAAATAGCTAAGTGGAAAAAAGATAAACCGAAGTTAATTATCTATAGCGAGATATTGTAATGGTTTTAATTGATTGTGTTTTACCACTACTTTTTGTAAGAGTTATACGAAAGTATGGAACTAAGCGGGAACACCGTTAAAACCCGAAACGTAGTAAAATTGTAAAATCTAACATAACTTTAAAAAGAATTATTTTTAATACAGATTATCAATTAGTTAATACCCTATTTAGTAAAAAGTCTTATTACGTTAACCGTTAATTTGGTTTAGCGCTTTCAAAGTATCTGAGTACCTTTGAAAAAGCGTTTTATTATGTATTAGGCTACGTAAATTAAAACTACTTAGTTTCGAAACCCTTTATTAAGATTTACTCTATTTTCATATAGTATCCAAATCGTTTGCAAAACCTAGTAATGGTAACAAATACAATATTTACACCGTTTGTCAAACCGAAAAGCGGTTATGAATATAATACCTAAACCGCTTACAATCACCAAAAGCGGCTATAATATGATAATCCGAACCGATTACTAAACGCGAACCAAGCCCTATACCCCGGATAACACATTACACCTTATACCTCCCTACAACTATTTTCCCTAACCGCATTTTTACGTTCACCCTATACCATATATTTTAAATTGAGTATTGGTATTATTTATTGTTTACTATCCGCTTACATAATATAACGTTATTAAACCTTGATAAAACAAATTTTTAACGTTGAATTAAGTTGTGGTTACGTTTTATTTCCATATTTTTGAAACTTTCTATATATTAGTAAACGTTAAATATCTTTCCCCCTTTGTATTTTCGTATTTATACGTTTTTTCTTTAAGCTTCGAACGCATCCGAGTCCTATCCACGGCATGAAACCAACAATTCGCGCCGCTTTAGCATTACAGGTGCACGTAGGAATCACCTATACTCAAACAAATGACGGCTCCATTGGTGACGGATTTTGCAAAATTTAATGAATATATAAAATACCTTTTTATATATACGTTGTTTAGTAATAGATATTAAAGAATTTAGACTTTAACCTATAAAATGATATAATCGGAGTGTTAGTAAAGGATTTAGACCTATATTCGGTAAATTCGTATGTTATAAATATGAATTTTAACTATTACAACAACTAAATTAAAGGATGCAACTTATTCGACGATTTTGAAGAGAATTTTACGAATTGGACGCCGTGTATGTAACATATAATTAATGGTAGGATTTTAAGAATACTACGGAAACAATTACGAAGCAAAGGTATTAATACAACGGGTTGAAATAATAACCTTATTATAAAAGTTTTCTTAATAACGTCCTGATTTATACAAACATTAAAATGGATAAATGATAAAGTGATTAGGGTGAAATTTGTGGAAGGATACGAGTTTAAAATCCGTTAGGAACGCCTACTTAAGATAACGGACCAGAAACAAAAAAATCTTTCGCAAATAGAGAAGATGAATTTAGTAAGGCTAAACGCCCGCCGCGAAGTAAAGACGGAGTTGGAGGAATCGACGAAAAAGAAGGAAGCGCTGTGATAGTTATTTATAATAAGAGTTAGATACGAACCTCCCCCAAAACGAATTTTTAAAGAAAGACTAAAATAAAACTATGCCTTAAATGCCGTTAACAACCAGATTGATTACGGAAAAACGACATCAATAAGAAAAAAGCCCCGCTTTAATAAATAATAAGCGGTGTAAAACGTTAATACATACCTTATGTATTAATATTTACCAATTACAACTTTTACTGTAATTTTTTACCGTGTCGTTTTCCTACTAATTAGAACGACTCTATAAAGTTTTCCAATTTTTCTAGACTTTAAAATAAGAACGAGAACTATACCGGTAAACTATACAATGTATTAGATAATAAGATATGTGTTATATTTAATACGTGTAAAAAACTAGATATCGAATCGTTTTAATTTTACGTTATTCTACCCGGAATATTATTTAGGCAAGTTAAATAATGATATATATACTGATTTATGTAATTGGATATATTTATAAAATGTTATAATTATTTAAAATTACACTTCGATATAAAGCGTCATTACGAATTTTACGATAAGGATTGGATCAATACATCCTGGGAATTAGTAAAAGTTCAGCGGAAGACATTAATGAAAACCTATAGGAGGTATTTACTACCTTATTAATTTAGTTACAAAAGTATCAGGCAGCTTTTAAATCGAAATAAAAGGGTAATAAACTGTTTATTTAAGTAATAATGAAAGAATATAACAGAAACACAAATTTCGATCTTATATTATTTAAACCGGAAAAAGACTTAAAAGACTTTTATATTAGTTTCAAAATATGCCTTAAGATTTTCATACGCCGATAGGCGAGCTTCGGATTAACATTTATAACTGATGAGACGAAAGGCGAAGGCCAAATTGCTAAATCAGACTTTGCTAAAACTATTGACTAAGTTTTGGATCAAAGGTTTAAAGTATACTCAAAGTAAAGTGAACGACGTAAATATAGCTATTAAAAAGATAGATATTAGGGAGGGAGCCTTGAGAATAAAAGGTAAGGCAGTTACTATCGAGGAAGATCTTACGGCTAAGGATATAACATACTATAGCTATATCAATACTTACGAAAAGGTATACAGAGATCCCAGGGTTTGTAAAAACGTTATATCGTATACAGCAAAATTGGCTATTTGTTTACTAACCACTTAGCTGACGAGTAAATTCGGATCAAACAATAGTTTTAGAATGATTATATATTTAAGGACTGGATAGAAACCGATTTCGTAGTATATGTAGCCGAATACGAAAACGTAAATAATAAGTTTAACTCTTACACTTACGATAATACTTCTAATGAATGAGACTTTAAAGGTAATAATATTTACTTAATAATTTAAAACGACGAAAATGCCTAAAGCATTTTTACAAGCTTATAAAACGTATTTTTCCTGTATATTATAGGTTTGTACTACGTAAACGGAATATTACACGCATATATCACGTTATAATTTACGCTTTGAAACAAATGTAATAATCGGTTTCAAGATATTATATCTAATATCATTGTAATTAAAAATTTTAAGGTAAAACAACGATAATTCGACGAGTTCATAATGAAGATTCCGATGTTTTAGCTAAAACGAATATAAAAATACCGAAAGATTTTATTTAGTAAAGGTAAAACATCGTTACTTGAGACGGTTATTATAGATACGCGTTTAGAACCGGTTACGCTTTACGTAACAAACTTTAAATTTTTATTTTCATTTCTATTAGCTGATATAAATAAGCTTGAAATTGAGGTTAGAAATATGACTAACCAGTTTATTCGCGCCTTGGATAGCGTATTCGTATCGTTTCAGTTGAAATTCGGCTACTTATAGTTTTTCGCAAAGTACATATAATTGAAGTTGTTCACTTAACGTAACCGTGATTACGGATATTGTATCGCCGATTTGGATACCCGGTTGTAAAACGCCTCTTACGATTGCTTTATGCTGTAGATTATACGGATATAAGAAAGGACGTATTCGAGGTTATTAAAAAGTTTTTCCATAAGTACTAGTTATATTTATAGGCCTTACGAAGATTTAAATTTCGCCTTTAAAACGAATTATATTTTCATTACGAGGTAATTTTTAATATTATGTATTTTAATAGCTAACCGGTATTTTACACCGTCGATGCGATAATATTATTTCAGGTTATCAAGTTTACATGGGGCGTTTTCTTTATATATTATTAAAACTCTTTGGTTAATCGTTAGTTCAACGTTTAATTAGGGCTTTCTCATTGGATTATATACGATGATAATATAGCTATAAATTCCTCTAAATGATGTATTAAGGCTAAAATTACTGGTAGCGAATGTAAATAAATCATAATAAAAATATTACAGGGTATTGATAAGTACAAACGGTATGATAAATCGCTTAAAAGAATATATACTATATTATTTAAGAATTTAAAGGGTACCAATTCTATAAAAAAAACTATAAATAGCGGTTAGTGTCGTTAATAATACTTTCGGCCCGAGTGGGTTTATCTCTACGCTTTTTATTTTTGATATTTACCCAAGGATTTATATATACTTTGTATCATCGTTAACCAAGGTATATAATGAGAATATTATAGCGAAAGCTATGGTAGCGTTAATTTTCTTACGGGTTAAAAACAACGTTTCCAAAGCGTTGGTTATGAAAAATAGTTTACGTAAAACTAACGTCCTGAACCTACTATTGTAATCTGAAGTCCTGGTTTAGAGAATTAAGGACGAATTTATTAGCTTTTAAAAGATCAACGGGTTAAAAGGATATAATATATTTATTGATTTGTTAAACGGTACGAATTCGTTTCCTTGAGCAATGGTACAAAAATATTAAAGGAAAATGGAAAGAAGCGGCCTAGAACCTTAATCCAACTAAAACTACCGACGGGAAACCTTTCAAAACAACGAATTTAAACCGTTTCGAGTTTTGATTTACCTCTGGAATCGTATTTCCTGTTAACTTTTACTAGATGAAAGCGGATTATTTATATCAACCTTACCAGTTCCTTGTTATTAGGGTTGTCTTCTTGACTTAAAAACTAAAAAATACCCTGGGAACTTGATTGTAAATTCTTCTATTACTTAAAAGGAGATAATAAACTGCAAGCTTATCTTAAAGCTTCGTTACAACGGTATTATTGTTACTTTATGCGCACCATTTGAATAATTTACCTAAATATAAATCTTTATATTAATTGACCAGGGTGTTTTTCGCTTTAAACGATTCGATTTAACGATTTACGGCATTTATATAATTTTTCCTACTGGCCAAATGCACAAGGTTAAGGCTAAACCCGGAAAACTATACGAAAAGACCCATCTGATCATCAAAGAGTAAAACGACGACGGTAAAAAAGATATAATAATCTAATCGCCTACATTTTAACGGGTTAACCACTGTTTAATTTTTATATTTATAACCTTTTTCAGTATATCTTGTAACCTATATGTTAAACTTCGTAATATTACGTAATTATATATCTCATTTTGGAAACGGCTTAATCAACGTATTTACACCGATATATCTATAGATTTTAAGAAATATCACCTATCGGGAATGATTTTACGTATTATAAAACCGTTTTATGGCTTAATGAAATTGAGTATTGACTGGTATAATACCTATTAAAAGTATTATGAAAACTGGTTCGGAATAACTAGCTTAACCTTTGACCAGTATTTATTAGTATAAACGGCCCATTTTAAAGGTTTTACACTGATGGATATATAGACGAACAACATACTAACGTTATATAACGCGTAGTTTTCCGTACATGAAAATGAAAAGAGTTTAAAGGCTGGTCTAAAGGTAAAACATTAGAATTACTTAACGGAAAACCATATAATTAACTTTAACGACGTGACTATTACTTTTCGGAACAGCGTTTTAGGCCTTTCGTAAAAAGGGAAATGAAATAAAGTTACCTTTATCGGTTTAAATAACGTAAAACGGGCCGATGAATATAAATATTAACGCGTATGTAGCGTTTAGGTTACTTTAGTAATACAACTAGAAACGGAATGAAACCATTCCCAGCTGCGTAATACCCAATTACCCCGTAAAGAAAAATATATAAAGCGTTGAATGAATGTCTTACATAGTAAATATATAATTTATACCGCGGTTTGCAGTTTGTACCATTAGATAAACGTATTATAAAGCTATTTGTTTTTATTAACGGTTTTTTCGTTAATAATAACAATTATAGTTTGCAAGTAGGCTTTATCCTAGTTTTTAGCAACGAAATCCCGATACGGAACGACTTTACGCTTCGTAAAAATATTATCAATTAAAGTTTAATTAAATGTAATGGGGTTCCGAAAATCATTTTTACCTCGGAAATTTATAATATAGTTAAAGGTTTCGATTTAGTAATTACTATGATTATAACGGTCCGAATAATTATTTCTAATCTTAATTTACATCCTATCCCTCTCGTCATATATATTAACTTCTTTTCGCTTCATAAATGCCTTGTTGAACTTGGTATTACAAAGAAAAAACGTTTAAAAATTGATATTATAGCTTTATGAGAGTTATATAAACGTCGGAAAATCGAAAGAACGAGGTAAATCGATGGAAAGTCTAACTTAACAAACGTAATGATTAAAATTACCCTAAACGAAGTATTGGAAACGTTTATATCGACAACTATATCATTTGTTGGAGTTGTTAAGAAAGTTTTGCGACATTAATAAACTATTTCAACATTTTTATCGATTTAAAGCGGTCCAAAACTAACTATTCGCGTCGCTTTTCGAATTATATTATAGTTTACGACTTATACTTACACCGACTTCATGAATCTACCTTTATTTAATTTTAACATTTCGCGTCGCTTTCGATATATTACTACTTTTCATTGTACGTAATTCGGATTTACTAGGTATTTCACTATTTACTCTTTTTTATTTAAATTTACGATACCGTATCACTTTTCACATTTTGTTCCAATATATTTTATATATATTAATTCATATGTATTACTGGTATTACAATTATTTTCATAAAAAGTAATAATCTCATTATATAATATGTTATACTATAGCCTGGCGCGCCAGTCTAGCTATAAGAAGTAGTTATTTGTTATTAGAAGAAGAGGGAAAAGGCGACGCTGTCGCTTTTTTAACGTCCTTCCCATCGCCCTCCTCCTTTATGCTAGTGTTACTGCTATTACCGCCATCGAAGTCGTTATCGTTGTTAATGAGGAGGTGGCTTCGTGTTTTTGGCCGTATATCTTTAGATAAAGGCCTGGGTGAGTTTTTACCTTTTTTACGACGAAGCGAAATAACGATGTCGAACTCGTTTACGTGGTTACGTAAGCACCGTTTCTAGGCGGTCATAACGGCTTCCGACTTTTTGGTTCACCGGTTAACGTTTATTACTAATTAGAATCGATTTATTTTAGTTATTTGCGATTATGGTTGTTTTTCGAAGCGTTTTAAACATTACTTTGTACAAAGAAGGTAATTTTGATAATTGGTTGGAATTCACTATACACTCGGCGAGCGTGTAATACGGCCTCCATCTACGGCTTCAAATCCAATGAAACGGGTGCGTATTCGTTGTTGGTTCGTTTTTAATGGTAGTAATAGGTCGCATGACCCCTGTTTTCGTAATAATCATTAATTGACTTACTCGCGACTGCTGACGCGATGTATGTCACATAGGGTGTGTTTATTAGCGGTTCGGAGCTATGGACTCAAGTACGTAGTTTTAACGCCTTACGCGTTAAAAAGGCCTCGCGGCGTACCCTAACAATGCGAAGCTCGAGACGGCGGAGAAGGTCCACTTTGTGCTTTTTATTTAAAGAAATATTAAAGGTATATAAACGGGTAAATTTGGGAAATACGAATCGCGAAGAAGCCTTGTTAGGTTTCGTTTACGGTGCTATGGAGTCTTCTCGGGTAAGGGGGTTTTTACCTATGGGGAGAGGATAAGGTTTATAATTTTAGGAATCCTCTGCTTTTCCCTTTAGAAGTTAGGGAGGAAATGGGAGGGGGAGAAAGGAAATAGGAAGGTGGCTTCGGCGGCGGTGGTGGCGGGGGATAGCGAGGCCTGAGGAGAGGCGGTTATAAATGAAATAATACCCGACGAGGGTGGTCTATTAGTAATAGTGGTGATGTTAGCGGCGGCGGCGGCGGCGACGATGTGCCAGCGCTTACGAGTTAAACAGCGCCTTGTAACCCTGTTTTTACGCGGCATTCATTTAAAGGCAACGTTAATAAATAAGTATTAGTCAAGTAATTTATTTATTGGAACAGTTTTAATTAGTTCATTGAAATAAAGATTAATTTAAGTTAGGATAAGCCTTTATATTGACTTTAGGAACGCGCATTCAAAGGGAAGAGAAAAAAGGTTTTACCTAGACCAATAATAATATATCTTTCAATATTAATTTAAAATAAGTGAAGAGGTAATATCCCTTAAGTAATTATCTTTTGTAGTATTTACGTAATTGTATCTTTATCAAAACGTAATGAAAGATGTTGTTGATAATTTTATCTTTATCGATTAACTATATAAATTTGGTCTTTATCATAATTATTATCGCGGCTAGACAGTATTTATTCGAACCTTTATATTTGGTACAATAATTACATTATTATTACAAAATCTATTCATTCAAATTTCCATAACTAGTACCGTAACCATATTATTATTACAAAAGCTACTAATTTACAACTTTATAATTTATAACGTAATTACATTATTACTATAAAATCACGTATACGGATTCTTTATAATCATACTGTATCTATTAGGATAAAATTTCGAAATACACAAAAAAGAAAGAAAATATTATTTGTGTAGATATTATTATATACCTTTATAGTTAGTATGCATAGGCCAAGTGGCATTGAATTATATTACAAGGTGTATTCCTATTAGTTATACGATAAAGTGTTACGTTGTAAGCTGCCCTTTTGTAAGTTATAAAGTGTATTATGCGTGGCGTTGTCTTAAAGAAGTATTCCAGAGTATATGGCAAAAGGTACACTGCCCGGATGAGAGGTTTATAACCTCTTATCCGTAGCGTACACTCTCTGAATACTTCTTTCTGACCGATCCTATTATCTATCTTTACTACAATATCAATCTTACGATTACTCTTCATTTACATTCACGTGAATAGAGATCTTATCGACAGACGACGTTATTATACGTCGTCGTAAAAAGGGTAAAACCCCCTTCACGTTCCTACCTAAAGGTATGTAACCTAAGACGCGGGGCCCCTTCGTCGGTGGCGTCGGTGGCAACGTCGATAGTGGTAATAGCGGCGGCGTTAATAACAACAGCAGCCACGTGGGCGACGAAAAAGAGGATAACGAAAATGATGATGACGACGCGGCGCCACCTTTGCCCTCCCCTTTTATAAGTAACTATTTGCTCGTTTTCATATTTACCCCGGTTTATCCGGCTATAATATAGTTCGTTACACAGTAATAAAATTACTTTGGAAAAGAACATCGTAGCATACAAAAAATATAAAGGTAAGGAGTGAAGTTTTTGGTAGCATCATAAATGGTATAACAGAAGTGACAATATATCAGATGCGGTACAAGTAGTAGATCTAAATAGCGACAAAATCTCAAAAGCGGTGAAAATAGTAAATTTAAATAGCGATAAAATTTTAAAAACGGTGTAAATTGCTCAATTAGGGTAAGGTTATAAAACCTTTCTAGAAACGCTAACGAAGAGAATGCTCTTCAATACGAGCGCTTACAATACTGTATTCGGGGAGCCTTTGGTTATGACATTTATTAGGTTTAACTTCCTGTTAATTCACCTCGTTTTTTCAATCTCGCGGCGTTCGTACGATTCGTATAAAGCTATGATATTGATTATAAGGCGTTTTTATTTCGTAATACTAAATTTAAGAAGGTATTAAGAAATGAAAAAAGGGTTAGTATAAATTACCAAAAGGAGAGGTTTTAAACTAAAGTTTGGAATAATTATCCAGATCGTTATTATTATAGTAATTCTGAAGTCGAGTCCGCCAACTATACCATAAATTTCCAAAGCCAAAATACTTTGAGTACCCCTCCTATAATTAATGAAATCATAACAAAAATTTGACTATGAAGGGTAAATCCATTTCGAGTAGGTATTTCGTTACTAAAAATAAAAATCAATCCTTTTTACGAGTTATAAATGGTATTATTTTCGAAAGATTCGTTAGTAGAAACACAAAGTTTTTCTATATGTATATTAAGCGGTATAAATCGTACGCCGCGTTTCGAATTATTTATTTACTACATAAAACGTTTGTTAAACGCCTTATATACGTTATCTGACGGGTCGGTTCAACATTATGCGGCGACCAAAAAGTTTAAAACCGCCTTTTACTATACAATTAATACTACTTAGGCTCTTCATATACGTCAATATTTATATTTGTTAGCTTATTCAATAAGAATTAATGTAATAAGGAAAATTTATCTAATTATCTCTTTTATATACTATTTAGAATAATATTCCGAAATGTGATTATTACGCCTTTAAAGTTAATTATACGATACTTTATTAGGTACACTTTAGTTTTTGGTTTTAGACTGGCCTTTGAAATTTTCCTCTCTCTCGTTACGGAAAACGACGTATTAAATTACGTTTATGTATAGTCAGTTTATATATCAGTAATTAAAACCCATTTAAAACTTGATATTAAGATTAAAAGGCATAAATTATAGAGTTAATGAGCTTTTCCAAATCGCATCTTTTAATGCCTTTAATAGGTATTATACCAATATATCTCAGCTTTAACAAGCCCATAAAGCGGTTTTGAAATACGTAAAATCGTTTCGGGAAATTAATGCTTTTGGGGCTTTACAGGCATGTAGGCGTAGATACAAAGTTTAAGCCGTGCTTCCGACTATGTATAAGCTTATATAATATTATGAAGTTCGATAAAAAGGTTATAAGGAATACTTAGAAAGGCGTTAAACGTTAAAATCAAATAATATCTTACCATTTATAAAGTGTACGATTAGGTTATAATATCCTTTTTGTCGGCGTTATTGTGCCCTTCAACTATAAAGTGGTTTTTTATAAGGCTTACCGGCCTCATTTTCTACTTTTTATATTCAGTGTATTGTATTTTTTTTACAAGCGCCGTCCACTGCAAAATTAAACCTTTTAAATTAAAAAACTCTATATTCAATTAAAGCCGTGATTTACTTTTAAGTGGATTATTTAAAAAAGATTTCTGATACTGTGGTAAAATCTTTTCGGCGAAGTTTTACATTCAATCTGCAATCTTCCGTTTCCTTTTAAGTAATAAAGGAGTTTGTAATTAAGGCCTTCAAGAGTTTCCTCGTTTTGAAGTTAAGTGGGCTTCTTCGGCGACGTCGTGATAATTTTATTGATATAGATGAGTTGGTTTCATAGGGTGGTAGAGGTGGTAAAAATCTATCCGATAGTTATTGGGTTTTGGGGGCGGCTAAGATTCGTCGTTATAAAAGTGGTTAGGTTAATACCACTCCTTAAATTAAGTTTTCGGGACGTTATCGTTTACCTCTTTCTTTTTATATGTTTTTATTATCGTCCAATAAAATAAACTTATACTATTGAAAAAGTTTAAAAGATGTTCTTGGCCCCTAAAGCCGTTAATTATCCAAAGGTTAAATCATCCGTCTTTAGTTTTCTAAACCAAAACCTTAAATTATAACAGAAAATCTAAAACGCCAGTTTTAAGGGAGCCGTTTCTTATGGCTTATACTTTAGAAATGTTATTGCAAGCCCGTAAGGCACACAATACTACTATAGCCTATACCACAGTATTTACTCCGTATATAGTAACTAGCAACGGTGTTAAATTTATGTAAACTCTAGGTTAAGCATTGAAATAAAAAAGTAATAATATTAGCTTACTCGAGCTGAATGTGTTATTTACGGTGCTAATCAGCATCTATAAGGTTGATTCCTCAAAGCTAGCACCTTTCAGTTTTTTAGATAATACTATATATGTTTTCAAGACATCTATAATACCGCTTGCTTTTTCCAATTCCCTATAATACCTTTACTAATATTTGCTTACACTTGCTTCCAGTAATTTTAACTTTAGTTTATTATTCGGTCGAATTAAAGGTTGTACAGGTATCATAGGCAATCTAGTTTAATGATCCCAAATATACGTTTAACTAGCAATCTACTAAGGTATCCTAATCGTCTATAATGGAAACGCTTCACGTAAATTTCGCA
The DNA here is from genome assembly GCA_038502455.1 of Anisogramma anomala. Lineage (NCBI taxonomy): Eukaryota > Fungi > Ascomycota > Sordariomycetes > Diaporthales > Gnomoniaceae > Anisogramma > Anisogramma anomala. The sequence goes on along the minus strand of JASMMZ010000004.1, from coordinate 11,834,087 downwards.
GCCAAGAATAATATTAGTACATCGATAGCGTTTAATACTCATTATCCGTTAAGGTATATTATATTTACAATAACGACGTAGTTAAACTTCGCATTGTTTCAAAGCGTAATTTAAACCGTCTTAAGGCTTTTAAATGTAATTAGCACCCTAAACAAAAAAAATCGATAATTTTCAGCGTTTCCTTTCCTACATCTTAATTTCCTGCTATATAAAGTAGCCGTAAAATTCGTTTTGCGTCGGGGTATTCAAATCGACGTTATAATATCCTTAATTCTAACTGTATTGAATAAACCGCTTTAATTATAGCATGTTTAGAGAAAACCCATAGGTGGCCGAACTTAAGACGAAGCGGCACGAATACGCTATCAGAGGCGCGAACAAGTTAATTAATTGTATTTCGAACCTTGATTCTGAGCTTATTTATATCACTAAATCACAGCAATAACAAAGTTTTAAAATCTATTACGTAAAACTTAACCGATTGAAATCGTATATTTACAACAACAGTATCAAGTAATAATTCCTTGAATTTAGTGAACAGAACTTTCCGGTGTTTTTCTATTTGGTCGAGCTAAAATTTGGAAAATCTCACCGTAAAAGGTTGAATTATCGTTTTCCTTCGGTTAATATTTTTATTACCCAATTATTTAACATAATTCCCTAAAAGTGGTTGCCGTACCTAGTCCAAAATGTTAATTACAACGCTATATAAACGTTTAGCACTTCGTTTTCTCGATTCAAGCTTACGATATGTACAAAAAAGGCACCATATAAGCTCATAAATACTCGATAATCGGTCTCCTTATCCTAGGCTGTTAATTAAGTCTTATTACCCTTGAAATATTTATCCCTAAAGGTTTATTCGTAAGGGTATGCGTTAAATCATTCTTTTACACCTTTGAAATCGGCTGCAAATACTACAAAATAAAATTTTGTCAATTATCCGGGTCATTAAGCGTCCCAAAATTGGCGTTGAGTCAGAATTTACTGGTGTACAAAATAATTGGTCAACTAACAGCCGACATTACAATATATAATATAAAGTTTTTGTAAACTTGTAGATCTGCGTATACTTTGCCATAGGTATTACAATACAAATATTGGATTAAGTGTTTAATTGTAGGGTTCTTCTTATTGGTAACTTGACTTTTGGTTTCTGAGGATCCCTCTTTGGTGTCATTCGTTTTTATAACTATATTTGGAACGTGTATTTTATCTTGGGTAAACTTTAAACCGTCGGTCCAGAACGTTGCATATTATTTCGGCGACGTTTGTTTTGGTAGTTGAACCTTGGACTTTGGTTTTCTCAAATATAAATATTGATCTCAGGCTTGCTTATCGGCGTATTAAAGTTTCAAAAAAAGTTTTAAAGCTCGTATAGAAATCTTTGAAATCTTTTTCCGGTTTAAATAACGTAAAGTTAAAGTCTGAATATCCGCAATACATTTTTATAACTACCTAAATATATATTTCGTTTCCCTTCTATTGTAATTTAAGGGCCGCTTGATATTTCCAAAACTTCAATCATAAAGAGATAAACACTTCCTATAAGAATTTGTTAATGCTTATAACTTAATTTTTTACGGATTTCTAAATGATACCCATCTAATAATTATTTCAAATTTTATAATTTTTTTCTGCATCGAAATATATTCAAAACAATTATAATACTACTTCAATATATTAATATATATATAATAATCCAAATAATACTTTTTAGCTTACTCAATGAGTGTAACAGGTAAAATTGCATGAAATTATGATAGTTTAATATCTATATTTTTACAAGTATTTAATATTATACGGTTTTATTATCGAGGACCTCGTACGGTTCGCCATTACAATTTTCGTCTTTATCTTATAATTAGATAAAGATGGTAAATTTGGTTCATTAACTTTTATTCATAGGAAAATAGTGTAGTGAGAAGTCGCGGTATTAGTTGGAGTTATTAGGTATCAGTCCATAGGGTTCGTATTATCATTTTACGCCGCTTATTTTACCTTCAAGTAGGCTTTTTTCCTTATCCGGACTGCTTTTGTTACGGCCGAAAGGGTTATTAACTGTATACCGGGAGTATTTTTGTCTTTTTCTGTCTTTAAAAGTATGTTCTAAAAAGGGTCCATATTCGACTCGAGTAGTAAATATTTTTCAAACCTTCCTCTTCTTTTGTCGATTTATTAATATTCGTCCGCTGTTCGCCGCGTACGTATTGTCTTGCTAAGCGCTTTAGTCCCTATATTTGCAAAGACTTTTGTCTTTCTTTATTTGTCATTTTAAAAAGCAAGTTTCAGCGATTTTTTAATCAGTATTCTTTCACCAATTTTACGTTTATTACTTTATTATCAGTCTATATTGTTATTTAAATCATCCGGTCCATTGTAAACAATGTTTCTATGATATAGATATTATTACCAGCGGTCGTATTAATACCTCTACTCTTTAATTGTCTTCGTAATGTTTTTAAGATCATACTATTCATTATACGTTATATCTCAAACGTCTAGTCCGCAAACTTCTCCCGTAAATTATCAAATAAGTCGCTCCCTTCAAAATCTCCGTTATGATCGTTAAAAATAATATTTACAACATATATATTTGCCGTAAAAGGTTCAAATTCTTTATTAAAACTTCGATTTTACTGACCTATAAATTAAATTCTAAATACATTGGAATACATTTACTAAACGACTTGTTTTTAGATAAATAATACATGAGTTCTTTGGCTTTTACCAGGTTTGTCATTGGTGTAGTTATAATGGTAAAAGTGCGAATTGTAAAGGGAGGCTTCAAAAGTTGATTTCGGTATGCACTTAAATTACCAGAGCGGTGCAAAAGCGGGTTTTACGCATTATTTGAGATTTGGGTACGTTTAAAATGGAGTATTTAAAGCAATTTTAGAAAATAATGTCAAATAAAAATATGCCAAACAAAGAGGTTTAAATAAAAAGCGTACAATGTATAAATAAAAAGCAAATAGAATGGAAGAAAACGTTGAAAATAAGGTGTTTAGCGCTAACTAATACTAATAAAATTCAAATTAAATGAAAATAAGGCGTGAATATAGATTGGTTGGACATCCTACATTAGTTTTTCTAGTTCTTTGTAAACGCTTTACTGGCGAAGTGCCTAGTAAATTTAAACGTCATATATATTAAATTTAAATAAGCGGTGTAAATTAGGGCGGACGAGAAAGATCGAATGTGGAAAAGGATGTGGAAATGTATATAAAAATTTAAATATTGTAAAGGCTTGTTAAATTATGGTAGCGTAGTAAGCGCTTAGAATATTATATCTGGTACGTGGTATACGTTTGGTAGGTGGTTCGTATATCGTATTTCAGCTGTTTTTAAGGTTTTTAAACGGTTTGGATGCTACTTCTTAGCCGTTTCCGAAGTTTAGGAACGATTTAGATATAATGTTTAAATAGTATAGGTCCTAATAAAGGGTTCTAAAGATTATTAGTTTTGATTTACGTGGCTTAATACGTGATAAAATGCTTTCCGAAAAGTTCCCGGATACGTTTAAAGCGCTAAAACGAATTGAAGGAAATCATAACAGGGCTTCTAGTAAATAGGGTGCCAATCGAGTTAATAATATCATTTTAAAGTTATCCTTTTCAAAGTTACTTCGGGTTTTACAGTATTTTTATATTTCGGGTTTTAAAAACCTTTCTGCGTATTTCTACACTTCCATTTAGTTTTTACAATTCGTACTGTTGAAGTATGAACAATTAGGACCGCTATATCATCCTGCCATAGGTATTTAACTGAAGTTTATTTCTTCTTTCTTCAGCTATTTGTAGTTAACCTAATTAGCTACTGATTAATATCAGTAAAATATATGACTATTTATGTAAACGTAAAGAGTATAAAGATAATCGTAAAGACTAATAATAAATATTCAAGATAGATGAATTAAAAGTAAAAGAGGCATCCGGAGAGTACACCTTGGGTGGAAACGTATAAGCTGTCACCCGTGCAGTGACACTCTACTATACACTTAGCAAATCTCCCTTCTGGACATTGTCACTCTACCGTACACTCTGCTAATACTCTTTCCAGGCAGCGGCACGCTATCATACACTATGTAGGAATGCACTTTGCAGAGTAGAATGTTACTATATACTCGGCAAAGGTACGACCTGGAGCGAAGCCACTTACTAAATATAGGAAGATATAATTATATATATAGCTTTTGACGTACTAAATATATTTTAGTAATAGGTAAGGTATAAAAACTTTAACATTTAACCTGTATTAATTAATTATATAAGCTAAAGATTTCGGTATCAATGGTATATAAATTGAATGTATACTTTTTCTCGGACACGTTGGATTTATAATAGCGAAATAACTAGTTATTGAAGAGTTTGACCCTTGAATGTATAAGTTTATGAAAACGTTAAGTAAGGATATATAACTTGACTTTAATGAATCGTTGATCTATATTCATGGTGTTACCAATATAAGTGGCATGTATTTTAACTTACGTTGAAAGTGGTAAGTTACGAGCCTAGCGATGAGTAGTAAAACTAAGGGGGTAAAAATATAGCAATATGAGAAACAAAAAATTTAAACGGATGAAATCGCCACATTATGTTAACCGAAAATATCCTACGATTCATCGATTGCGGTATAAATTTAGGATATGAAAGATAATGATTTCATTAAATTTAACAAGCCTATTTCTTGGTAAATGGATAATTTGGAACGGGTATTGATATGGTATCGGTAGATCTAACGACAGCGAAGTTGATAATTTTTACGAATGTTTCTTTTGTAAATAATTTTTGAATTATATAGTGAGCTGGATTTCTTATAATATTCGTTAATAAGGATAGGTTTAATAGGCTATTTTTAATTACTGTTAATCCCGTATACTAAATATTCGTTAGATGTGATAATATGATACGAAGCTTTTTGGTATGCGAAGTTTATAGTATAATGGTAAATTCTGATGTTAGTATAGTAATTAACTATACATTAAAGATCATTACTAAATCATCGTCATTGTTTATAATATCTGTGGTTGTATATATAAAGTTTCGAAGCTTTTACGAATGTTTATTGAAGTCAGGTACAATTAATAAAAAAAAATTAATAATGAACGTGATAGTTTTTAGAAAGGTATACGAAACCCGGGAAATAGATAGGTTCCGGTAAAGTAACCGTAAAAATGACCCCATTAGCGTAATGACGAAAATTACACCCAAAAGTATTGTGGAAAAGTTTGTGAGTAGTATTAGGCTAATCATACAGATCAGAGATTACATGAACCACTTGACATGTGACGAAGAGGAATAAGGATACCAGAGAAAATTGTGAAATTACGAAGGTAATGGTTGTAGTTGTAACGTATAAGAAAATTAGGATCGGAACTACTGGTAAAAGGTATGTAATTGGTGGTGTACCTGATACGTATAAGTCTATGGCAAAAAACTTGCGTACAGAAGTTAAGAAAGTAGGGACTTGGGATTTTGTGGTAAAAGATCGTAATTAAAGTTAGTTTGAGTGTAAATTGATTGGAACTGAAAGGGGTTTGGTATGCGAATTGAGGAGGGAGTTTAAGGCTTACTATCGGTACGGTCTATGTCTTATACGTTAATGTAAAAAGAAGTAAAAGATATAATAGTATTAATGATTAATAGTTACGGAAAAAGAGGTATCCGGAGAGTGCACGCCTCAGTCAAGAGCTTATAAGCTCTTATACAGAGCGTGGTACTTTACCATACACTTTGCTAACGTCCCTTCTAGAGTGTAGCACACTATTATACACTTTGTAATAGTGCACCTTATAGTGTGTCACGTTATCATAAACTTTATAAAAGCGCATCTTACAACGTAATACGTTATCTTACACTTTGTAAGAATACACTCCGTAGCGTAATTCACTTCCTAACAATAAGGATATATAATCATATTTATATAAGCAATATTTTCCCCGTTAATACGCTTCGTATTTTTAACGAGTAAGAATAGTATAATTTATTCAAGTCTTTAATTAGTCCTTTGGTAATAAAAGTGTCATTCATCTGAGCCCCTCATCAATTATTTAATAATGATAGTAGTAGCGATATAATTTTTTTATTTCTCAGGTAGTTTTAATAATAATAATATTATAGGTTTTAGAAAGTCAATTGGCAAAGTTGGTAGTCCCTGTAAAGGTGTGATCATGGAAATAGTATGATCGATATCAGATTTTTCTGAAAGTTAATATAAAAAATACATCGCCATCATTTCAAACAAAATTGCTTTCCTTTTTCTTTTAATAACGTACCTCCACCCTTAAAGTAAACCCAAAATTAACCATTAGACACTCGTACTCTTAAGTTACACATTCATAATTGGCTATTCGGATATTTCGTATAAAATAATGACTTAACTAATACCATATCCTAAACGATTTTTAAATGAATACCCCGTACAAACAGAGCTAAAAGGCGCTGTTTAGTGCGATAATTCCACCGTACCAAAGCCGTAACCGCTGCCTTACACCGCGCCGCTCCTAGTACTAACACTATCCCTAATAGTATCAGTAAGACGTCGATCCCTACCTTTATTTTCCGCTCTTCCGCTGTCGCCGATAAAGCCGCTACCTCATTTTTTCTTTTCCCATCATTCGCCGCCAATCAAGCCGCTACTCCCCTTTTTCCTCTACTCTTTTACCCCTCCCTTCTTTCCTCCACTCCCTAAAGAAAGGAACGAAAATCTTTTAAAATCATTAACCTTACTCTTTTTTTACGAGTAAAAACCATATTACTCGTAAAGACTCCTTGCCACTGAAAACGTAATATCGTTAAATTGTAACGCGGTACATAATAATTATTCCTTTAAATCTTATTATATTAATATTCATTTAAATGAGGCGAAAGCGGCATAAGGGGCCTGTCTTCTCGAAGCGCGGCTCATGAGGGTGCGTCGCGAGGTTGTTTTAACATATAAAGCATTAAAGCGACGTACCTAGGTCCGCGCTCTTTTGCCGTTAATAAGAACGCTTTACGTATCATTCCTCATATTCGCTGCCGCAGAAGATTTTATGAACTATTACCATTGAAAAAGGGGTCGATCGTTTCGCTATTTCCACTATAAATGTATTAATATCAGATACGCTCACGTTTCGGAAATCCTAGTGTTATAAGTTGAAGCCTCATTATGCGCTCATCGTTTTTAGGTAAGTTACCCATTTTTCAATATTTAATCCTATGCTTTACTATTTATAGCCTTATTCGACTCTTCTTCCTAAAAAAACAAATTTCAGTTCCTCAAAAAAAAACATTTTCCTAATACACAAAATGTAACTGAACTAATTAATACTAGACTTCAACCGGCAACTAAAGAAAATAGTAACCGCTATGACCGTTTAACGGGTGAGACTATGCATATATTACGTAGGCTAATTCGATGACATTATCGCTCGTCTTCATAAAAAAGGCGAATTCACCTCACGCATATTACCTAAGGGTATGTAACCTAAAACGCGGGGCTTTCCCCCGAACAACGACACTGATAGCGTTTTCGGCAGTGACGGTGGTATTAATAGCGACGGCGGTGACGACAGCGATGGTAATAGTAAAAAGAACGAAATTGAGGATAAAAATAACGCAACCACCAGCTCCCCTTCTCCTTTTGGCAGAAATTAACTACTATCTTTCAGATTTTCCGATTTACAAAACTATAATACAAAAAGCTATACAAAGATGAAGTTACATTAATAATAGAATCGTACCGCAAATGACAAATGATAAAACTAAAAAGTCATAATGTATTACCAAAGCTCTAAATAACAAATGTAAAAAGTGATAATATATTAGAAAAACGGTAAAAAGCAAATAGAAAATGTTATAATATATCATGATTATGGTAAATAGTCTATTGAAAAGGGAAGCGATAAATACGAGTTGTAAAAGGCCTAATTAGGGTTGAATCATAAAACCTTTGCAACAAAACCAACGAAAAGAATACTTATAACTATAAACTCTTTCAATATTTCATTTGGAGCGCCCTTCATTATTTTATAGGCTGAATTTAACTTTGCATCAATAAATCTCGTCTCCTTAATTTTGAAGCTCTTATACAACTCGCGCAAAGTCATCATGTCGATTATAAGGCGTTCTTCGTTTATAATACCGAATTTAACGAAGAATTTTCAAAGGTAAAAGAAATTGATAGAAACTACTAAGAGCATGAGTTTCAAACTAAGATTCGAAACAATTATATGAATCTTTATCGTTATAGTAATACCGGGGTCGAATCCTTCAATTATACTGTAAATTTTAAAGGTTGAAACGTTTTAAGTAACCCGCTTATATTTCGTTAACTTTTAATCAAGAAAGTTTTTATAAATGGTGAGTTCATTGCGAGTCGATTTTTCATCAATGAAAATAAATACAAATCCTATTCACGAACAATAATCGATATTATTCGCTAAAGATCTATCAATAAAAATAGAAATCTTCGTTATACGTATATAGAGTAACATAAAGCGAAAGCCGTGTTTCGAATTACTAATTTGCCATTCGAAGCGTTTGTTAAACGCTTTACATATATCATCAGACGGATTTGTCCAATATTACGTAACTATAAAAAGGTTAAACGCCTTTTTCGATTATACTATCGATATAACTCATGTTTTACGTACACACTAATATTTTTATTCGTTATCTGGTTTTATATTAGTCAAATCAACAGAGGCAACTGTATTCAATTACTATTTTTACACAAACTTTTAAATACCCTCCTAACACATAATTATTATACTATTAAAGTTAATCAGATAATCTTCGCCAGATAAACTTTTAACTTTTCCTTAAAGTTAACCTTTTAAAATTTCGTTTTTTCTACTATCAAAAATAACGCATTATATAATATAAGTATATTATCGTTTCATATTCTAATAAACATAAAGTTTTTAAAGAGCAATGTTAAAATCAGTATGTAAGGGGTTAAAGTTAAGTTAGACATTTCGAAAGGCTTTGCGTGCTGCCTTTAATAGGTATTGAACTAATATATATCAGCTTCAACGAATGTGTAAAGTAACTTTAGAATATGTAAGATAGTTCCGAGTTAATAATATTTCCGAATCTTTATAGGTATATAGGTGTAAATATACCATGTATATTTTTTTTAATTATGTGTAAGTTTACATAATATACCAGGATTCAAACTGAAAGCTATAGGGAGTATTGTAAGAAACAATGAACGCCAAAATTAAATGGTGGCTCGCCCATTATAAAGTGGGCAATTAAATTAAAATATCTTTCCTTCCAACGTTATCGTACTCTTCAACCATAAAGAAGCTCTTTTTATCAGGTATACTGGTATTATCTTTTACCTCGTAAACTAATCGGATAGGGATTTTTTTGTAATCGCTGTAAATTGTTAAATCAAACCTTTTAAAGCGAAAAACGCTCTGTTCGATTAATACGGATATTTATTCATATTTCGACTCCTTGAAAGGGCAACTCGGAGCTATAATAATACCCTTACGGCGGATTATTATACTTAATTCACGGTTTTCTCTCTTCTTTTATGTAATAATGAAGTTTGTAACAAAAGCTTTGAAGCGTTTTTTATTTCTTGAATCAAATGGATATTTTTGGAGGGGTGGTATTAGCTTTGTTAAAATGGGATAATCGATGTAGTATAATAGTTAAAGTCACAAAGATATATTCGAAAAGTTTATAAATTTCGGGAAAGGATTGTATATATTATTATAACAGTAGTATAGTAGGTATTATTCGTCTAATTATGCTTCTAGGGATTAATTATTCACCTTTTCATTTGTATGCTTACATATTATCAACCAACGAAGTAAACTTGTACTATTTTGTAAATTTATAAGTATATCATATTCTTTAATATCGTTAATCTTCCAAATGCTAATCTATCTTTCTTTTATTTTTGAAACTAGAACTTTAAACGGTAATATTATGTTTAAAACGCCTGTTTCGCGTGGGTCGTTTTCTGTTACCAATACTTTTATAACCTTATTCCTGGCCCGTATAGAACTTAAAGCTTCCATAACCTTCACCATAATTTTTACTTTTTATATCGTCGTTAGTAATAGTACGGAATTCGTATGGACTTTAGGGTAAACACCAAAGATATAAAGTGTTAAGATTAGGCTACTAAGACTAAAATTGTTGTTTACGGCGTTTACTATCATTTAAAAAATCTATTACTTCGTACTAATACACTTTAGGCTTTTGGATACAATCATATATACTTTTTCAAGCGGTCCGTAATACCGTTCGCACTTTCCGATACCATAAGACGCCTCCACCGATATTTACCTATACTTGCTTCCGGTAATCTTAATTTTGGTTTACCGTTCCATCGAATAGAAATCAGTAACTACGTCGTGGGTAATCCAGTCTGGAGGCTTGGCGTAGACATTTATATATGAATTAACTAAAGTATTCCAGTAATTTATTACGAAAACGCTTTACATAAACTTAGTGGTGTGGAATAATATTAAGACATCGATGACGTAAATTATAAGTTATTTATTAAGGTATATAGTATCTATAATAATCTTGTACTTAAAATTTACTTCATTTTAAAGGTGGAGTTTAAGCTGCTATAGGGCCTATAAGTATAATTTGCACTCGTAGCAAAACGTATCTATATCCTATAGCACTACTTTACACACATCCTTATGGTTTATTACGTAAAAAAAAAAAAATCGTTTTGTAATTAGGTATCCAAATCATTGGTATAGCATTCGTAATTTAAGATATATCAAGTAAACAGGTTGAATTGAACGTACCTTTGGAGAAAACTTTCAAAAAAAAAATTGTTTGATCTGAAACGATACGGATACTTCATCCGAAACACGAATAAGTTTATTAATCGTATTCTCAAGCTTAATTTCACGTTTATTTATATTGACTGATGAAAGAAAAAATAGTATTTCGAACTCTATTTTATAAAACTTAACCAATCGTCATCGTATATTTACTATTATTATGTTACATGATAACGCTTTGCCTTCGTTAAACAAAACTACCTGGTGTTTTCCTATCCTATCGAACTGGAATTTGGCAAACTTTATTACGAAAACATTGAATTCTCGTTTTCCGTCAATCGAAATTTTTGTTACGCCGGTATTTGGGATAATTCCCTAAAACCGGTTATTATACCTATTACGAAACGTGAATCAAGACGTCAATAAGCGTTTAATACATCGTTTTAGTTATTCAGGTTTACGTTATGTGAAAATAAGGCATTTTGTAAGCCTGTAAATACCAGATAGTCCGTTTTTTCATCTTGAGTCATCACATAAATCTCGTCGTCTTTCGAATCGTCTTCTCCAAAGGTATATTCTTACAGGCAAACGTTGAAATTCTTCCTAACGCTTTCTCAATCGGCTATATACGTCGTAAAATAAACTTTCGTTTGGTAAATAAAAGGGTAATAGACTTCAAATTATCGTTTAACCCGAATTTACTTGTATACCGGATAGTTGATCATTTAATAGCCGACATGATTATATATAATAAAACGTTTTTAAAAACCTATAAAACCTCGTATAATTTTTGGTAAGTATGATAATATACGTGGTAAGCTTTATATTTAACTGTAAAAGCACATTCTCCAATACCCGCATTATCCTAGATTTCTAGGGTTCCCTCCTTAGTGTCTATTGGCTTCATAAACGTATTTTTTGGTTATTATAATCTTTATAATTGAGATCCATTTTAAATATTTAATTTAAAACGTAATACATCGCTTCGGCGAAATCCACTTTCGTAATTTACGGGTTTAAGTCCTTAGCCTTCCCGGTTACAAATGTTAATCTCAAACTCGTATATCTACATATCGAGGTTTCAAATAATATTTGAAAATTAATATCAAAAGCCTCCAAATTCTTTTCCGGTTGAAATAATACAAATGAAGGCTCGTATTTTCATGATATACTTGTGTAACTACTCAGACAAATAATTTATCGCTCTTATATTCCGGTTCGAACGCCGCCTAACCCTTTCTCAAATTATCTAATAAGGCATTAAATATCTTTTCTAAAAAAAATTCTCCATTTTTCATTGATTTCTATCAGATTCTCAAGTAATTCTCATTTAATTCCTATTTTAAACTTCATAATTGATTTTCGTATCTAAGTATATTTCGAAGATGTTATAACATTTTTTTAACGTATTTACCTACGTCGAAAAATATATAAACTACTTTTTAACTTACCTGATTTATATATTAAGTAAAATTACATAAAATCGATAAGGTTCAATATTTAATATTTCACCAATGTTGAATATTACACGGATTATATTATCGAGGATAAAATGGGGTTCGTCACTGTAATTTTTGGTTTTGTCCTACAATTTGGAAAAATTGTAAGATTTATAGGATAAATTCTATCATTAGAGAATCTGTATGGTAAAAGGTCACTGTATGAGTCATAATTTATTATTATTTGGCTGTAAAATTCGCATATTCGTTTATCGCCATTTATATTTCCCCTAAAAACGCCGTTTTTCTTATATAAGGCGTTTTTATTTCAGCTAAAAAGGACGTTTAATGTATTCGGGAATTAATTTAATTTTTTTGTCTTTTTTCAAAGTTCTCTTTAAAAAGGGTCTATATTTAACCCAAGTGGGGAATAATCTTCATAATCCTTTCTCTTCTCTGGTTAATTTCTTACACTTTATTTACTTTCCGCGGGGAACGGTTAGCCTTTTGGAACGTTTTACGCTTTACATACGTGAATTATTTTAAGACTTCTTTCGCATTTTAATAGTTTTTTTCCTTACGTTCCCAACTAGTATTCTTTTATAAACTTCACCTATAAAATGTCCTTATCTTTCAAATATAACATTTCATCAAGTTAAACCGTAACCAATACGTAAAAGTTAATTTTTTATATTCTATTATACTTATATAATGTAAATTATGTTAAAACGGTGAAATTAGCCCGCTGTTTCGAATTATAGTCCTCGAAGGTACGTCGCAAGACTTTTTCAGCGCGTAAAATGTTGGAGCGACACACACGAGTTCGCGTCTCTAGACCGTTAATGGATATGTTTTATGTATCATGCGTTATATCCGCTGTTGCGAGTAAGTTTATTGGTGATTATCGTTAAATCAGGGGTCTTTCGGCCCGTTACTATCGTTACTAGCGGATTGTTAATAGATATATCTTTATTTGAGTGGTTTTGAGGCCGTAAGCCGAGGCTTAGTTATGCTCTCATTGGCTTTACAGTAAGTAACCTTTTTTTTCAATTCATAATCCTAGCCGCGACTAATTACTATTTACTTTTTTAATAACTTATTCGAAGTTTTTGAAGAAATACCCATCTCCGTAATACCTAAAATATGTTAAGACTAATTAGTATTAGGCGTTAACCGGCAGTTCAAGGAGATGGCAATCGCTATTACCGCTTAGAGGGTGGGATTACACATATATTATGTAAGTGAGTTCGACGACGTTATTACGCGTCGTCATAAGAAGGGAAAAGACCCTCCGCGCCTTTTGCCTAAGGGTATGTAGCTTAAGGCGCGGGGCCTTTCTTCTAGCAACGACGTCGATGGCGGCGTTGACGGTGGTAGTGTCGGTGGCTCTAGCAACGACGGCAGCTATAGCGGCGATAGAGACGACAGTGATGACCGCAATAATGAAGGCGAAGTAGAAAACAAAGGACGTATCCCCCACCTTTCCCTTGTCTTTTGGTAGTAACTATTTGTTTGTTTTAATATTTACCGGTCTATCCAGATTTATTGTAATTATCTATATAGTAATAATACTACTTTCTTAAAAAATCATAATGTAAGTAATAAATGTTGAAGGTAAAAAACTAAAAACGTTTTACTAAAGTTGAAAATAATGAAGATAAAGAGTGATAATATGTTAAAAAACTCGGAAATGGGTAATTTACAAAGCATAACAAAAAAATATAAGGTGTGAAAAGTCCAATTATGGTTAGTTTTTAAAATCTATTTAATAACTTTAACGAATAGAATATTTATAGATATAAGCGTTTTTAATTCTTTATTTAAAACGCCTTTGGTTATCATATTCGCCGGGTTTAACTTTCTGTTGATTCACTTTGTCCTTTTAATTTCGCGGAGTTTTTACGACTCTTGTAAGGTTATAATATCGATTATAGGGCGTTTTTCGTTTGTGATGTCAAGTTTAATAAGGTATTTGTAAAAGTAAAAGTAGTCTATATAAAGTATTAAAGGGAGGAGTTTCAAATTAAGTTTTGAAATGATCATCCGGATCGTTATTGTTATAGTAATACCCGAGTCGAATATTTGAATTATGTTATAGATTTTGAAGGTTATAATATTTCGAGTAACCTGTTTCCATTTTGTGGAGTTTTAATGGATAATGTTGTTATGACGGGAAACTTTATTTCGGGTCGGTATTTTTTTTTGTCTAGAATAACTATAATTCCATTTTGAAATTGTAATTGCTATGATTTGCGCAGGATTTATTAGGAAAAATAAATGATTTTGTTGTACATATATCGAACGGTATAAAATATGCGCCGCATTTTGAATTTCTTATTTGTCATGTGAGGCGTTTATCGAGTGTTTTGTACGTATTTTCCGACGGGTTTGTTTGATATTATGCCGTAATAGAAAGGTTAAACGCTGTTTTCAGTTTTGTAATCTATTTAATTCAAATTTTACGTGTGCGTTGATATTTTTATTCATTAGTTTGTTTTGTGTTAGTTAGGTTAATAAGGGTAATTTTGTCCAATTACTTCTTTTTTGTAAGGTTTATCATGTAATTTCAAAGTGTAATTGTTATACCATTGACATTAATCAAGTAGGTTTCCGCTAGGTATTCTTTGGGTTTCATTTTTCAGCCGGACTTTCAAAGGTTTTTTTGTAGCAGAAAACATGGTACTATATAATATCATAGTATGGTTGGATTATATATCAATATATGTAAATCCTTCAGAACGTAGGTTTTAAATTAATGGTTATAGGTCAAAGATTGAATTGACTATTTCGAGGCTTTTTTTGTAATGCCTTTAATAGGTACTAGACCAGTATATTCCAACTTTGACGAGGTTATATACTAATTCTAGGATACGTAAAATCGTTCCGGGTGAATGGTGTTTCCGGAGTTTTATAGAGATATAGGCGTAAATACGTCTATTAAGATATTTTTCTACCTACGTATAAATTTATATAATATATCTAAGTTTTAGATACATATTCCAAGGAGTACGTAATGAGTCGGTAAACATTAAAATTAAACGATGGTTCGTTTGTTATACAGTAGGCAATTAGATTATAATATCTTATTTCCTAGTATTATCGTATTTATAATTATAAAACAGCTTTTTCATAGGGTTTTTTTGGTCTCATTTTTTACATTATGAATTAAACGGGAGGGGAGAATCTTATAGGTATCGTAAATCGCCAGATTAAACATTTTAAACCGAAAGACGCTTCATTCGAATGAAGCAGAGATTTCCTTATGGCATCATTTCCCAAAAGTGTTACCCGAGGTTGTAATAATGTTTTTACGGCGGATTTTTATAATTTATTTATGGTCCACCGGTTTTTTTGAGTTATAAAGGAGTTTTCAATAAAGGTTTTAAATTTTTTTTTGTTTTTTGGAATTAAGTTGATGCTTTTGTCAGTGTAATACCGGTTTTTCAAGGTAGCAGAGGTCATAAATGGGTATTCGAAAGGTTTGTGAATTTTGGGGGAGGTTTTTTCAATTATTATAAGAGTAATACTGTTAGTTTTACTTTTTGGATTGCGGTTTCAGGTTTTCATCGTTTACCTTTTCCTTTTTATATTTATTTATTACCGTTTAACAGAATGAATTTGTACTGTTTGGCAAGTTTATAAGTATATCGTGTTTTTGAAAACCCGTTGATTTTTTAAGGGCTGGTTTATTTGTTTTTCGTTTTTTTAAACCAGCATTTTAGATTTCAATAGTAGATTTAAAACGTTAGTTTTACGCGGGCCGTTCTTTGTTACTAATAGTTTCGAAATATTATCTCTAGTTTGTAAAAAAAACATAAAGTTGTTATAACCTTTATTACAATATTTGTTCTTTGTACTGTTACTAGTGATGATGCGTAATCTGTGTGAATTCGGAGGTAAGTACTCAAGACAAAGAGTGTTGGAATCAAGCTACTTGGGTTAAAAGTGTATTTACGGTGTTTACTGCTATTTATAGGATAGATTCCTCAATACTCATACCCTTTAGATTTTTGGACAGTACCATATACGCTTTTTTAAGCGATTTGTGATATTGTTTACACTTTTCGATGCTTCAAGGCGCTTTCATCGGTATTTGCTTATATTTACTTTCGGTAGTTTTAGCTTTTATTTGTTATTTATTCGAGTCAAAATTTTTGTCTGTATTATAGGTTATTTAGTTCAGAGGCTTCAAGTAAACATTTATTTACCAGTTAAATAAGGCATCCCTATAATTTGTAGCGGAAACATTTCGCGTAAATTTTACGGTTTAAAATGATGGTGTTACTTTAACGGCATGCAAGATAGCTTAACCGTTACAGTATATTTTATTTATAATAACTTTGCAGTTGCAGTTTACGTTGCTTTAAAGGTAGAATTTGAATCGCCTCAGGGCTTGCAAGTGTAGCTGGTACTCGTAACAGAAATTTTTGATAGCTTCTAGTGCTTCCTTTCTCACATCCATATAGTGTGCTACCTAAAGAAGCCTTAAAAGGCGTTTTGTTACCGGGTGCGTGAATCGTCGATATAGTATTTTAAGTTTTGGTTGTGTCAGGTAAATGGGTTTAATTTTACGTGTGTTTGGTGAAAATTATAAATATTTCAACTTTAGACGGAACACTATATTTATATTATTCGAAGCGCGGAGAAATTTGTTAGTCGTGTTTCGAATTTCATTTTGAATTTATTTATATTATCTAACAATAATAAAAATAACGTTTTCTAGTTTATTATACAAAATTTGATCGGGTTTAATCATATATTTGTAACGAATGTGCCGGGTAATAACGCCTTACCTTTGTTAAATTAAACTTTTTGGTATTTTCCTATTCCATCAAGTTGAAATTTGGGAAACTTTATCGTCAAAGTCTCGAATTGTTGTTTTTCGACGGTCGAAATTTCTATTTTGCCAGTATTTGGTATAATGTTTTAAACCCGGTTGTTATATCTATGAAATACTGTAAATTGCGATGTTATATGAACGTTCAATACGCTGTATTCTCTATTTAGAACTGTGTTATATAGAAATATGGTATTTTTTAGGCTTGTAAATACTCGTTGGTTTGTTTTTTTATTTCAGATCGTTATCTAAATCTTATCATTCTCCGAGTCAGATTTTGGAAGGGTATATTGGTAAATATAAGCGTCCAAATTCTTTTTTACGTTTTCGTCATCGGTTGTATACGTTGTGAAATTAGCTTTCGTTTAGTGTTAAGATAGGTAATTAGTTTAAAATTCTCGTTTAACCCAAATCAGTTTGTGTACTAGATAATAGGTCGATTAATAGCCGACTTTATTACGTATAATACATCGTTTTTAGAAATTTGTATAGTTGAGGGTACGTTTATATAGATATAGTAATATATATGGTAAGTTTCGTATTTCTTTATGAAGGCGCCCCTATTGATAAACGTTTTATTCTTGGTTTCCAAGGTTCCCTTGTTGGTATATATCGTTTCCATAGCCCTATTTGTGGCATTTATGTTCCTTATACCTTGGGTAGATATTGAATCGACAGTGTAAGATGTAATAAACTATTTCGGCGATGTTTATTTTAGTAATTTACGGGCTGTTGTCTTTGGCTTTCCCGGGTATAAATGTTAATTCAAGGCTCATCTATCGGCGTATCGAGGTTTTAAGTGATTTTTTAAGGCTCGTATAAAAAGACTTTAAGTTTTCTTTGGTTTAAATACCGTAAGGTCAAAGTCTGGGCTTCTTCATGTTTTTATAACCGCCTAAACGAACAACTTGTATATTTTGTATTCTACTTTAAGGGCCGCCTGGCACTTTCGAAACTTTGATAATAAAGCGGTTGATTTCTTTAAGGTTTTATCAGCGTTTTTACCCTAATTTTCAACGGGTTTTCAAGTGGTACCCGTCCAGTTTTTATTGTAAAGTTTATAGTTAATTTCTATTTCAAAGTATATTTTAGGCCGTTATAATATTTCGTAAATGTATTGACTTATATGAAATGGTATATACATACATTTTTTCCTTGCCTAATTAATATACCAGGTATGATTACATAAAATTGGAACGATTTAATGTTTGGGTTTTTCGAAGTGTTTAACATTATACGAATTTTGTTGTCGAGGATGTCATAAGGTTCACCATTATTGTTTTCGTCTTTATTTCACAGTCTGGTGAAGTTAGTAAATTTTATAGGGTTACTATTATTAATAGGAAATTAGTATAGTGAAAGGTCGTGGTAGGGGTTATAGTTTATAGGCATCAGGCCTTAAAACTCATATTATCGCTTGGCGCCGTTTATATTTTCTCCGGGAACTTCGTCTTCTTTATTTTGGGTGTTTTTACTACAGTCATAAGGGGCTTTTGAATGTATTCAGAGAGTACTTCAGTTTTTGTCTTTTTTTAAATATGCGTGTTAGAGTGGGTATATGTTGAACTTACATGGCGGATAATATCCGCGATTTTTTCTCCTTTTCCTCGAGCTTCGTATACATTTAGTAGGGAGCGGTTATTCTTTCTGAACGTTTAACACTTTATGTAAGTGGAGTATCTTTACGTTGCTGTTTTTTTCGTATCTCCTTAATAACCTGTTTTTTGTACTCCTTTATATTATATTCTTTTACAAAGTCCGTCTGCTATATATTCTTTTCTTGCCAGTTTGGCAGATTTATAATTTGAGTTATGTTAAACATGGCTTCCGTAAGACGGCAGTTACTACCTCTTAGCATTTTAATGTCTCCGCTTTGTAGCTATACCCGTAATATTTTAGAAATCGAATTGTACACCGTACATTACATTTTTATCGTCTAATTTGAAAATCTTTTACGGAAAACATCTAATATTTTGAACCTTTAAACCTATTCCTCCCAATAACAAAAAATCACAGTTGTAATACACCTGTTTTCCGCATAAGGGTCTAAGTTTTTAACTGGCGTATCAATGATATTATTCCATAGTTTTAAGTTAATCTTTTATAAAAAGTTTTTTCGAAGCGCTGTATATTTAGATAAAAGGTCTATGTATCCGCTGTCTTTATTTAGGCCTACTGTTAGTAGAGGTATAAAAGCGATGTTATTATGTATAAAGGGCTAGTACAAAAAAAGCGAAGTAATAGGGTTTTTTATGCGTTTAAGATTATTTATTAAAAGGAGGTTTTGTAATAGAACGATACATAAAAGCGCATAATACATAAATGAAATACATTTGTGATACGTTTAAGCAGTCTAAATAAGGCTTCTATCGCTTATTTAATTAACTGAAGAACATGTAAGATGTAATTAAGAACTATTCAAGCATTTAAAACTATTCGTTTAGCATTTATAAACGTTATACTAACCAAATAGTTAATAAACTCAAATATCGTAAATAATAACTCAAATAAGCGGTATAACATAAGGTTAATAGGAAAAAAGTTGAGTATTCGGAGTGGGGAACTAGTGTGTAAGGGTTGAAATAGTATATGAGAGCGAATTAAGATGATGTAGGAGCATTTTAAGTATTGTATTTGGCGTTTATGAAATTCGCCGAAGCGTTTCGAAAATTGTTTTGGTCGTTTGATATATATTCGGTAAGTGGTTCGAATATTGCTTTTGAGGCGTAGGGTAATATTAAGAGCGCTTAAAAGGTAGTTCCAGTTGTTTTTAAAGTGTATTTAAACGGTTTGGAAATTATGTTTGAGTCGGATGAATCCTAACGAAGGGGTACGAAACTTGATAGTTTTAGCTTACGTAGCCTAATACGTAATAAAAAGCTGTTCAAAACCTACCCCAATATATTCAAGACACTAATAGAATTAATAGTCGCGTAATAAGAATTTTAGTAAATAAGGTACCAACTATATAATAATATCGTATTGAAATTATTCTTTTTAAAGTCAATTCGATTTAAAATCTTTCCACACTTCAGTATATTTCCTATAAAGCATAGTATTAAAGAATGACAACTGGAACCATTATAATATTCCGTTATAGTTATTTTACTAGATTTGTCCCTTCTTTACTAAACTATTTATATTTGATCGAATTGACTACTATTTAGTGTCGGTAAGATTTGTACCGTATATGTTAACGTAAAAATAAAATTAAAAGATAGTTTTGTATCATAATTATAGATAGATTCATCGAAGGGAGAAAAGGTAACCGGAGAATGCACGCCTTTGGTAAGAGCTTATAATCTTTTACCCAGAGCGTGACATTTTACCATACACTTTGCTAATATCTCTTTTAGGCAGTGGCACGCTATTATTCACTCTATAAGAGTGTACCTTGCAGCGTAACACGTTATCGTACACTCTGTAAGAGTGCACCTAGCAGCGTAGCACATTACTAGGCACTCTCAAATAGTGAACCCTATAGTGTTACTACTTACTAACTATAAGGATATTTAACTATATCTACACTTAAGGTAATTATAAGGTCACCCTAAAAGTTATTTGAGACGCTTTCAAAGTGTACTTAACCGGATAAAATATTACGTTAAACGCTTTCCAAATTCTCGAAAACGTTACAAATATTATTTTAAGTGTTTCTCAGGTTTACCGAAACGCTTAGAAAACTACTTCCTGATAGGTTTTGGTAGAAGGTTCCAAAATTTTGAATATTTACATAACCGATACATAATATAAGGTTTTCCAAAAAGTACTTGAATACATCCAAAACGCTAACCAAATTAATAGATAGTGCAATAGTGGTTTTAGTAATTAAAAGGCATTAATCTAATTAAAAAAAAAAATGGTAGTCTTTTATCGTTGCAATGTAGTCGATTCGAAATACTGTGGTCGAAGTAACTGGTTCTGTATTGAAATTGGTTGGTACGTGGTAAGTTCTAAGTTTGGCAGATGGCTAGTCGGTTTGTACGCTAATTTTTATGGCCCAACTCTTTGACCTGTACCTCATTTTGAAGTGGGCACCTACTTCACTACACTTGCAATTAATCCTAAAAATTGCAGTTAACTTACAGTAAGTACAATCAATGAACTGTAAATATAGTTGACTTAATTATACTGTATTTGATTATTATTTCAATACTAGCGGATTCTTTTTGTGCGTGAATGTCAGCTTGGTCTGCTACTAATTGGTGATAATCTCTGAAGTCCCTCCTTAATTAACAAACCAAACCCTAATTAATTCCGATTAATTTATACCAAAACTGATATCAGTTACAGCCTTTTGTTCTATATTTCCGAACCCTTCGTTCCTCAACTCCCGTACATAGGTCTTTTGCCATTAACCTATGCGTATCGCACATTCCACCAATTGCGTACTTTTTGCTAGTAATTCAACCTACTAGTATTACTACCGCCGCCATTACCCTGGAAATCTTCAAGTTTACTAAGGTATCCCTATTCCTCCACGTTACGTACCTGGCGGTCCACGTAGCCTTCAATTCGTTCTATTAACTTATTGCTATTCACAAACCTTTTAGGGCGCTATTAGGCGTAGCTTTATTTATAGCGTTAGCGGAGTTATTCTTTCTGTTAATACACGAGGAATCATAGGTTTCTCGGGCTTCGTATGCCTCTCTTAAAGTTATTACATTTATTATTAGACGTTTTTTATTAGTCATACCTAGTTTTGATAAATATTCGTCAAAGCTTCGGGAGTCTGTATATACTATTACAGGTATCAAGGGAAATATCAGCTATTTAATTATAATACTTTATGTGACATGCATTATTACGCCGATATTGAAGCTTATTATTATACCATAAACTTTTAAAGCTAATGTATTTCGTATTGCAAGTTTCAACTTAACGAATATCTTGTATACGAGGTTTTCAGTGATCGTAAACTACCTTTTAAATCTTTCCTTGTTAACAAATATTATGATGAACCTGGTTTGCGATATAAGGTTAGTAATATGGGTAAATAACTCGTTCATAAAGATTATTAACTTCGTCTTCTTTAGGTTTACCGAAACTATATTAATAAATTTTTCTTGATTCTCCTATTTAACCTGTTAAATTCCTCTTCTTATACATTTTGTACTTGTGCTGTGATGAATAGGTCGTACGATGCCTCCGGTTCGCATAGCGTGGCATTGTAGGCCGCATGCGTCCTCTGCTTCAAGTATTTTTGTAATCTTACCTCACCGGCCTTTTCGATAATCGTCTAGCTTAGGGATTACCCTTGTTAATGTAAACTAATATACGTGCCATTCGTGTTTTAACCCTTAAAACTATATATTCGTATTAAAGTTTTATTCATGTTAAATTATTTACCTTCAAACAATGTTTCAATCAGCTTACATCTTGAAAAGCCTAAATTTTCGATAATCCGTTCTTCATCTGTCATGAACCTAGTATTTCCAAGGAAAGGGGTGTCGTTAGTTTACATACCTACGATATTAAAGTATTTTCTCCACGTAATTAATAAAAACGGGTTAAACTTTAAAGTGTTTATACATAACCTGTTTTTAAAGTACACCTGGTATATTAAAAACCAATAATCGCTTTCTTTGCTTTATCTATATAAAGATTCGATATAAAGTATTACCTTGGTAAATGTAAACTTATTCCTTAATTCATTCGGCAGTTCCAATGGTACAATCCGCTTAAAATCGTTGGTATACTTCATATACGCTGACGTTATATCCCGACCATTAAATTTCAACTGACCTCTTACGTTACTAGTTCAACTAGCAGTAATCACTACTATTAAACTTTAGCTTATGTACTAAGTTATATGCAATTAAGTAATAATTTATTCCTTACCTGTATTACTGTATCCTCAAACAATTAGCTGTAATTTGTTGTACGACCGGTCCATATTTTTATCTTTAACCTTGAAAACTATCCTCAACTTGAAATAGTAAAGTTTTGTCCTTGAAATTACGTTAACTGTACGAGTTAAATAACCCCTCGTATAAGAAGACCGTTAAGATTTACTTGGTCGCTTTTTTAAAAGGGGTTGTTCGGTTTATTAATGATGTCTTTGATATATAGCCTGAAGGTAAGTTTTCCTTTAGATTTTTTTTCTAATACCTACGCCTTTGTATATGCTTTTATAGGCTTTTAGTTCTTGTTAACTTCCTCTCTTTTAGTATATATCCTTGTCTTAGTTGGTTTTTTACACCATCGACGGTTATTTAATTTGTTAACTATCGGTTCGGGAAAATTGAATACCTAATTCTCTCCGCTCGGATATTATCGAGATTGAGATATTTATTAAACTTAAAAGGTCTTTTGTACGGTTGAATCTATATGGTTCGGAAAGTAATAAGGCTGTTAGTAGTTTTAACTATTATGTTTAGGTTAATAATATTCAAAAATTTGTACAGCCCATCCCATTTGCCTAGATTTCTCTATGTAAGGATTTTATTCTAAAGGGACAGAGATAGTGCGTCTATTGTTAATGGTCTATTCCTGGTATTAAAGATATCGTTGACCTAGCGGCGTGCCGATTTCTTCCTCAATTCCTTCAAGAATTTTCTATATATTACAATGTATTTCTAGTTATTTAACGACAATGGTGATTTAGTCGTTTAACATAGGTAGGTTCTTATTACCAGAAAAGTTAGCACAAGACCATTAGGGCCAATAATATTGTTCAAGCCTTTTACTGCTATTTAAAGCCGTGTTTCTTAATTTGTAAAACTTTCGATTTCCCGAGTCAAGATATTGTAAACCTTTTGTAATAAAACGTAAGCCCTTTTAACCTTACCGACACCCTAGTAAGTTTTTATGATGATTAGTTTGTATAAAATGCCTATCGACCTAGTATTAGCTTTAAATTTTATCGTAATAAGATTAGTACCAGCGTTATAAATTAGTAGATATGGTAGTCTCAGGTATATTTCAATTTATAAAGTACGTAGTACCTTTTATATTTCTTTTACCGTAATAATTTTTAGAACTTAACGCCGTAAAAATCCTTGGTGGAGTTAATAATGTAAAGTATTAGTTTTTTGTCGAGATAAAACACGTTGATCAAAACTTATAAGTTTATATCTTAATATTTCTTTACCGTGAGTTTAAAACTTAGGGGGGGTTGAGAATACGTTTGATAGAAATAGCAAAGCCTTTTCATTGCCTTCGGCGCTGGAAAATCCACATCTTTATAACCAGCCGCTTTTAAAACCTTATAAAGCTTGTTATTTACTTGGTAGTGAAACTTACGGAATAATGAACTAAATTCCAACTTCGTTAAGTTTAATACTATTACCTTTATACTTTAAAGATAAAATTTAAAGTATCACTACTTAAAGCTAAGTAAAAATCTCTTACCATCCTCAATCTAAATCAGTTTATTAGTTTAAAAGTTAATATTAACACCGAAGTTTTTTATACCTTTAAGGTAAAGGAGGAAAGAAATACGAGACTCCGAAATGTGGAAATCAATGGGGCTAACGACAATAGTAATAATCGTCGATCCTAATAAAAATATTTTTTTTCTTAAGCCAAAGCCAACTTTGGCCTTACCGACATCCGTGTAGTTAAGCTCTGTAATAATTTCAATATCCCTTCGCAACGCAATATATTACGAATAGCCTCCTATTAAGTATCTTGCCACCATAATATCTAACATAATACCCTAAAAAACCTCTTCTACGTAACGGTCGCGAATGGTAAACAGGTATGTAAGACCAAAATCTTCGTCATTATAGCGGTCATAAGGGTTTTTACCCGTTAGGCGGTACAAAAAACGTAGTCGGCGAATTATTACGTTACTTCTAAAACGGTGCTAATATTTTCGTGTTAACCGATAACTTTAGGTCTATTCCTTCTCTTTAACTTCTTTCTGTTCAAATTTTGCGATATAGTTAAAGTAGTCTTCCTCGAAGGCAATATGGTATTAGCAGTAATACAATGCCTGTTATTTGTAACGCTCAGCCGGAAGATAGCGAGTGAACCAGCAATCGGACTTATTACAAATCCAATATCTCTTATTATTTAGGGTAAACTTGCGTTGCTAGCTTGAAGATCTTTAAAAAGGGGAATACCTTCTTTCGTATTTGGCTTGGTTACATCTTCAAGTCCGAGCCTTTCGTTAACCATATTATCCGGGCCTTCCGTACTTGCGATCGATATAATATGTATAGAAGGGGTGCTTTTTTTCGTTGCTAAACTCTAGAGCTTAGGGGTGCATACCAATTAATCTTGAGACTCGAGCTATTACGATTATAAACGAACGCAACTAGCTAAAACCATTTACAAGTGACGTTAAGGCATTATAAAACGTATTCGAACTCTTTATATCCCATAACATCTTGACTAATCTCTTGACGAAATATGCTTTCACCAACTCTCATGTTCCCTATTGCTTATTGGTAAAACATCAGCTTATCAAACATTTGATTAAAGAAGGCCATCTTATTTTCAATCTCTTTTCTATACTCTGATATGTAAAACCATCTGATAATATTCCAGTCTGTATAATATTAGGCAAGATTAATATTATATTTAAAGTAACCTTTAAAACCATCGTAAATTTCTCAGAAAGAGCAGTATTTCGTTAGGTATCGAAGGTAGTAATCGTCGACTTAGTATGTAAGGATACTAAGAAACAACAAATAAAAGCCTGGTAGTTTAACCTTTATTTAACGGCAAATGTTAAAAAAAGAGCGTAATTTGATATCGAAAAGTTGTATGGCTTACCATTATACTTCTCCTTCTTTCTTTATATTTTGATGAATGTAATAATAGCTATACAATCTATGTCTACCATAGGGACATCTCGATGGGGAAGGGTAATGTACTGGTAGTAGAAACCCTTTAGATTTTTCAACCGCTGTTAAGGCTAGTGTTAGTAGGCATAATAGTAATCTTGAGCTGAATTTAAATGGAAAAACCAGTATTTGTGCCCATAGTAAACTCGTGCGTAAATTTGTTCCTTATTTGACTTAACTATTGAAACTAGATTTATTAAGGGGCCTAGGGGAAATAAACTTTGGGTTTTCGTGAAAAATTTGGTGATAATCTTCTTAATATTAAAAGGCTCAACGAGGTTTCTACTAAATTAATTGATAGACTTAAGGGCTTACAACGCGTAGGTCAATAAATTCTTTACTGACAGTAATATTAGCTCGTTGGAAACCTTACGTAAAAGGGTTTGAAGAACTTATCTAGGTTTAGGCAGAGCTTTATGAACGTATGTGTAAAGGGACTGTAGCCGGAGCTTTCACTCAAGGTGGTCAGATTCTGTCTATAAACCTCGATGAGGAGAAAGAAGGAGAAGTATCTGCTAGGGGGCGGCTATATAACTAAGATGGTACAGCCCTTTCCCCAGTTATGTGACGTATCCTCAAGCAGCTTTCTCCCTACTTTAGAGCATCGTAGGAGCGAGTAGAACTACCAGAGTTGGATCCCTAGTAAATATTGGCTAGGTACTAGCTAGTAATATTACCCCCAAAGATATCCTTGTCGTTCCTTCCCCCCCTTTTTTTGCTGATATTGTGGTATAAGGCACCGTAAGTATAAAGAAGGTATACACGCCTTTTAAAACAATACGGTTCCGTGTAGAAGACACCAGACCAATATTACGTGAAAGGGCTTTAGCGCCCTCTTTTCCTTATAAATATTCCGTAAAATCCCAATTGTAAAGATAAAAACTTCTTTTTTCCCTTAATCTTTAACCTTTTCCGTAAAGCGTTAGTACTTGCAGTCACTAGTCTAACACTTATTTGTTTTTACAACCCTAGTACTCCCTTTACTTATTAACGTTACAATAAATCCTTAGCTTACTGCCGAAATGGATAAGGCTATCAAAGATATAGGTTACATGCTTTAAAGCTGTTTGGTCATTGTTAACGAGTATAAATTTCCCTGATCTAAGGGCTATCGATATGTATCCTAATGGAATTCGAAAATAGATATATTTCGAATACGTTTATAAAATGGCGTATGATTTGAGGAAGTTTCGTTAAGAAACTAAGGGTAAGTGGTTTTAATAGCCGCGAAAAAGCTGTTAACGAATAGCTAGATATTAAGGTTCGGTGCCGTCTTTATTTCGTTAAAGTTACGGGTCGTCGTTTTGGTTATATATATGCGTCGTTCGATTTAAAACCGGATATAAATAAAGTTGTGGAGGAGTTGTTGGAGGCGTATTTGGCGTTCAACGTTTAGGACCGAAGTAAGTTCACGTACCATAAGCCGCTCTTTAGGTATTTAAAAACGGCTAAAAAGCGTGTAAACCTAGGTAATCGCCATTAAAAAGGCTATAAAAGTTCGTCGTATTAAGTAACAAAAGGTTAATACCCAAGTCAGGGGGGAGGTTTTGTCTCCGATACTCCTATGCAATCGAGAGGCTTACGAGCTATACAATTAATAAACTAAAAACGTAATATTTAGGTAAGTTTTTTATAACTAGGTAAGAATGTGGGGGGGGGGCGCGGTTAACGAGTAGTTAAAAAGCGTTATTAAAAGTGATATAAAAGCTTAATAAAGTTTCGGAGTGTATTGACGTTAAACTGAGTCGTATAGATATTAAGCTAAGTTAATTTGTTGAAATAGGTAAGAAAATATTAAGTGAGGATTCGGATTAGGACTTTAAGAACATGTTTAAGTAAGTTTAAGTAAATAGGAAGCCCGGTTATAATCGTTTGTTTTTCGTTTTTATTAATATTAATACGTTTATTTGGAATCCGTTTACTAGCGGTTTATACGTCGTTTCATTTGATAAAGTAAAGTGTCAAATTATGCCCGCCTATGGGTTTGACATAAAAGCATATCGTTATATTTAACTATTCTGTAACTCGATTAGAAGGTATCAAATACCACGATATTAAAGAAGTTTAAAGGCGGCTTTTACGTTAAGTATATATAGCCTATTTATTTAACTAAAACTTACCGTTTCAGTTGGTTGTAAAGTTAGGTACATCCGACTTAGGATTTATTACGAGCCCGTAATATACTTTCAACTTAGTATTTCGGCTTCGCTTTATCATCGTCGTCTTTAATAATTGTAACTTTCGATTAAAAGTCTCTAGTTTACTAGTTTAAAAGCGAATCCGAAACGGCTCGAACGAGTTAATTTGAATAAAATCGAAAATATTTCCCGCCCGATACTTTAAGTTTAATAACGTAGGGATCAATTATACTCGTTACTTGGTACTTATTATACAATCAACGTAGCTTTTTGAAGAATTCGTTTGGCTTATGGTTTTTAAGGAAAAGTTAAACGTCGTCGCCGACTCGAAAACGTTTCGAGGGTGAGCGCTATTTATTAACGGCTTTTTCCATACGTTATTACGTAGCCATCATTACGACTCATGTAAGTTTTATAACTTCGCGGATCCTTTAAATAAAGTCTTTAACCTTTACGCATAGTATTGTTGTTGGAACGAAAAAACTTTATATTGGTTAAATAAAATTAACGTAATAATTATGGGTTATAAAAAACGAGTCAATACTAATAGTTGTTGTATCCTTATTATTTGATCTTAATTAATAAACGGGTAATAAACGGTTTTAGTCGAGTTGTATATAAACGATGAATAAGCATAAATATGTAAAGACCTTTTAATTTGCGCGTTCGGTTACACCGTTAGTTTCAGGGTGAAAAGCGGTACTTAGGCGTTATTTCATCCTAGTTAAATCGCAAAGTCTTTTTTAAAACCCATTAGTCCAATTCGAATCATAGTCGTTAATAAACGTTCGTGAAAACCCATAAAGCCGTCAATAACAATTGAAAAACCATTCTGTATAAGCTTCAACGTTTATAGTAATCATAGCCTTAAAGGTAACGGCTTTACTTAAATGGTTTATAATAATTATAAGGTAACGTAAGTCTCCTTCGTATTTCTAAGATAAATTAACTATAAAGTCGACGGAAAACTCGTTTTAAAGCCGTTCGGAATACGGGAAGAATTTGAGGAACCCTTTTCGACAGTATCTCTAATAGGTTATACGGCTACAAACATCGCAGTTACTGAAAAAGCGACGGACTACATGATATAAGTTCCGCTAAAAAATTTTTAAAAAGGATAATAATAGAAACGTAGTAGTTTTGGTAGCCGATAAGAAGCGAATCGTAGGTAACTTAAATTAGCGCGATAGTAAGCTAGTCGTAAATAGGTACTTAAATATAGTCTCGAAACCTTGAAACTCTATCGTCATTTACCCGATATTTCGAAATTAAAACCTTTAACGTACGGTCGTCGTCGGTACAGATATCCGTTAAAAAATGTCGGTCTCCTGAACGTACCGTACGTATTAGACTGGAGTAAATAATATCGTATATAATAACTGTATTTTGATAACTTTAGAGGTCGAAGTTGGTGAAAAATTAACAGCCTTTTAAAATTAATTCGCCGGCGACGATTAACCAGAAGATGTATATATACAGAATCAGCTTAAAAGCAAATTATTTTGGGCGTAATAACTAGAATTTTCGGCTTAAGGAATATAGTTCCGAAAAGTCTTTAGGAATATCTTAATTTTGTTACAATAGTGTATCGGATCATATGTAATCCTTTACTTTATTGTATACCAATCTGAAACGAAATTATGAAAAACGTTTAAACTAACAGATTTGTCTTTTAAAAAGCCGTCGTATCGTTATAAAGTATTCCAAGTTTTTATGGTCCGTTAGGATAGTAAACGAGCGCGCCGTGCTTCGAAGCTCTACATTTCATACTTTTAAGAAGCTTATAATCCTAAGTAACTCCTTATTGTAGATTTCGTAATTACATTCGACGGGAGATAAACGACGGAAGTAATACGTTATTAGGCGTAGGTTGCCGTGATTTTCGTGTTAAAGGAGGCAACCTCCTAAGGCCTAACTAAAATAGTTGGCTTCGAAAAAGGTATCGTGGTCGGGATCTTATTAAGCGAATACGGGTTCAAAAAGGAAACTAAATTTAAGCCGTTCGAAAATACCTTCTTTTTTTAAGGCCCAAACGAAATAAAATACCTTTACAGGTTAGCCGTAATAATAATCCGACAATCTTCGAATAATCGCAGATAAAATAATGATAGAAATTTGCGAATCTTAAAAAGCCCCGTATTTCCAAAACCGTCGTAAAAGCCGTCTATTCTCGAATAACGCTTGGCTTTTCTAAGTTTATACGAACGCTAACGCCGGCTTCGATAACGAATCCTAAATACTTAGTTTTTTAAATACTTAACTTGTATTTAAAAATATTTGGGCTAAATCCCGCGGCGTTTAATAAGTTAAGGATTTATTTAATTTTAGTTATATAATCGTTAAAGGTGCCATTAAAGTAAATAAAAACGTCATCGAAATGGAAGAAATAAAAGATATCGAAAGAAGGGCTTGACGAATTATTAATATACCGTTAAAAAGTAACGAGTGCATTAAAAAGGTTAAAGAAAGTGATAAGTCACTTAAAAAGTCTAAAACGTATACGAAATACAGTTTTCCATTTATCTTCCTCTTTAATACGAAGTTCATAAAAAACAATTTTAATATCCAACTTAATAAACCACTTAATTTTCGAAATGTTTGTAAACTTTTTTTTAATAAAAGAGATCGGATAACGATTGAACTTCGTAATAGCATTAAATTTGCGATAATCGACATAAAATCGTAACCTCTTTCCGTGTTTTTTAACGAAAAGGATCAGGACGCCCGCTAAAGAGCTGTTTATTCGAATAAAACCATAATTGAGTAGTTCGATTAACGTCTTATGTAATACGAGGAGCTTTTTACGCAATATACCATATAAAAGGCCTTATGGTACTTTTAAAGGTTGGCTTTGGTTATCGGTATAAAGGGAAATCTCGTAATCCGTTTTAAAGCGGTAAAGGGGTAACTTGTCGTTGAGGGATTTGTCGAATGGGGGTGCGAATTCCCTAAAATCGGTAGGAAATTTGTCCTAAACAAAGATAAGTAGTTTCGGAGCGAATGCTTTATTAATATTTTTAAGAAAAACGGCGGCGAGTTACGTAGTAACGGTTCGGTCCTTGTAGGAATATCGTAAAATAACGTAAAACGTAACGGCTTTAACCCCTTTTAATATTTTCTGGACAGGCGTAAACCTTCGTTTTTAAATACGGTAATTACCAGCTCGCTTTAAAAGTAACATATACTTCGCAGCGTCGTAAGTAACCTATTAGTATTTTATTCAAGGCTTACCTAAAATAAAGTCGTATTATAAGAAAAGAACGACATAAACCTATATCCGGTAACGATATTTATCGACGTGAGCGTCCAAAAAGGTTATAAAAGAAATAAGTCATGAAGTAAAACCGGACGTATAAAACGTAATTTCGTCGAGTTATCGTAAGGTAATAAAAAAAACGCGGTAACTTTAAGCGGTAAATAAGTTACTTACTCGTGAACTTATAATATTTATAACCTATATTTACCAAAGCATAAATAAAACTAATAAAATTATAAAGTAAATCTATTATAAACGGAAAGTTATTTAAAAGCTAGGGTAGAGCCACTAGATTAAATTAAAGTCCTACCAACTCCTATATGCGACTATATACAAAAGTTACGCTTTTCTCTTTTCGAAATCGATAAAATCCTCAGCCGAAATAAGATATATTTTTATAACGGCTTTGTCATTAAATCCGCTCGGGCGTTACACCGGGTCTTATAAACAGATACGGATCCGGTAACCGTTCCCTTCGTAGCGTAAACATAACTCGAGGTCCTTATGGCGGGAGAATTTCGCGTAGTTAACCTAAGCGGCGCGCCGTTTAAAAACGACTTAAAAGGCGTTTACGCCAGTTATAATAATATCGCTATAACTATTTCGAACGAGCGTATTACTATCGTTATTCCCACCGCGAAAAGAGCTTCCAGTAACAACAATACCAATATCATCGTAACGAATACAGAGATTATAAAGAAGCTCATTAATAAGTTAAATGCGGGCAACCTATTTATTGTAATTCGCCGGTATATAGAAAGGGAGCAACGTATTGATAAGTATATTATTAATAACTCCCTTTAAGATAGCGAGTTTGGCGGCCGATTTTCAAGTTATACCGCTGAATTCTGTAAGTAAAGCCTTTTAAATGTTGAAGAAAACGAAAATCGTTTACGAACTCCTTAATTTATACTCATAAGCCGAGTGATAGCTACTTTAACCGCGTTAAGATCGTAATAGTAGGCGCGAAGTATAGCTATCAAGGCGTTGGGGTCGCTAGTATTACCGTTGTTTTTGCGGGCGTAATAGCTTTTTATAATGGTTTTCGCAAAGCTTTTCAATTATTAAAAGATAGCGTAAAAGTGGTCCTCCTTAGTACCGATAAACTTCCGGTTCCGACGTAATTTTCGTATTATAGTAGTTTTTTATCTCGGGAATCGTAACTTAATACCGGAAAATTTAACCGGCTAGTTAAATGGTTTACATTTAGGTCGGTAATTCCCATTAAAAAAGTCGTTAGTATCGTAGTCGAAGTCGGAAAAGTCGTTGTTATTTAGGGAACTAACACGGTTTCTAGTAGAGAGCGGTATAATAGCGGCGTTGTTCGTAACGTAAGTAGGGGGAACCTTTTAAGAGGAAAGTTGACCCGAAGATATAGGCGTGCCGATAACTTCGAGTTATTGGATTATATTCGTTAAAGCGTTTAACGTATTAGTGTTTCGTTATTCTAAATATAAAACGTACTCTCAAACGACTTAATTCCGTTCGATAAGTTTTACACGTAGGACGTCGGTAAAATGTTCGTATTAAGTTGTAAGGTGATTGTACTAAACCGGTAAAGCGCTTTAAAGCTACTCCTTAACGCATACGTTAATGAATTGCTCCAAAGCCTGGAGGTCTAGATTCGGTGGATCGGAGGATAAAAACATAGCCTTAGGCTATAGCCGTTAAAAAGTAGCTAAGATATCGTCGGGCAGAAAATCGAGGTTTATATATAAAGTGATTGTAGCCGGAGCTGTCGCTTAAGGTAGTCGAATTCTGTTTATAAACCTCGATAAAAAGGAAAAAGAAGAAGTCCCTATTAAGGAGCGGCTATGAAGCTAAGATGGTACATCTCTTTTCCCAGTCATATGACGTATCCTCAAGCGGCTCTCTCCCTACTTTAGAGCATCGCAGGAGCGAGTAGAACTACCAGGGTTGGATCCCTAGTAAATACTAGCCAGGCACTAGCCTGTAACAGTATGTAAAGGTGTTAAGGAATATTATTGTTAGCGATATCTTTATCTTTAATCTTAATTCATTAAGGGTCTTTATTTATGACGTATTTGTAAAGTACGTATGATAAACTACCTTGCTTCCTTTCTTTCGTGGGGAGGTTAACACCTCGGTCATATAATTCAGCATTTACCCTCATTTTAGCCTATTTGTCTACCTTCTTTCACAGCTAAAGTCGACTTCCTAAACTCTCTTTAAAAATTATCAAGTGCTCGGTGTTCTTAAACGTTTCCGATAGTATTTATATCGAATATATAACGCCTAATTACGTTAATAAGATGCTCGACTAAAAAGTCTTCGTCAGTATCCATAAACCAAAGGTTTTCGTTGTGGTGCTTTGTAAAAATAACGCCAAGGTTTTTAATTACCTTATTTCGGTTGAAGTCTTTAACGATATCAGTTCCAATGTATTTTAAAGCCATCGTAATGAAGATTAAGATGTATAAGGGGGGGGAAATTGTGAAAAAGGGTAGATTATAGGTTTGCTGTCAAAGTTGGTATTTAAAGTTCAAGGTTGTGAAACTTAGTCATTTTTGCGATTTGCAATAGTAATACTTATAATAGTAGTAGCTGTAATTGTATTAATTTAGCCGTTTGCCAACTTGCCAACTTAGTAATCTTTAAAGCTTGCAATAGTTAATCTGAATGCTTTTTTCAAAAAGGATTAATAAAGATTTCTTGATGTGTTTAATAATAATACCGTCGCTACTTATAGACTGCCACGAATAATTACACAGTGTATAGAGGACTTTTGTAAAAACCTTTCCTTTCCTTTACCGAAACAAAGTATAATAATAGGAAAGTTGTTTCTTTTTCTATTTAACTAAATTGTATTCAACTTAATAAGCACTAATTAGTATTAGTAGACCTTCATCATTATAACGTAGTTGATTCGAATTACTGTAGTCGAAGTAACTGATACTGCATTGAAATTAGTTGGTACGTAGTAAGTTCTAAGTTTGGTAAACCACTAGCCTGTTTATACCCTAATTTGTATAGTCAAATGCTTTAGCTTGTACCCCATGTTGAAGTAGGCAACTACTTCACTACACTTGCAGTCAATCCCACAAACTATAGTCAACTTGCAGTAAGTACAATCAACTAACTATAATTATAGTTGACTTAACTATACTGCATTTAACTACTATTTCAATAACTTTCGTATTAAAATTGTCTTTTTAAAAATGATTCCGCATTTTATAATCTTTTTACACTCCCGTATATTTCTTGTAAAATATATTATCAAAATACGGAATAGTTAAAACCATTATAATATCGTGCTATAGGTATTTGACTAAGGTTTATCTCTTCTTTTATATATTATTTATAGTCAACCGAATCAGTTACTAATGAATATCAGTAAGTTCTATATCTTATACGTTAACGTAAAAAGAAGTAAAAGATAAAATAGTATTCATAATTAATAGTTAAGGAAAGAAAGACATCCGGAAAGTACACGCCTTAGGTCAAAGTGTTATAACCCAAGGACCAACTGCAGGTCATGGAATAGGCCAGCGGTCCGCTGCGCTATCAGAAGCCTGATGTCCAACACATCAAGCCAGGGATCTCTCTTATGTAAGGACCCAGGGTTAGGGTTGGGACCGCAAGGACCGAAGAGCGGTCCAGTCAATACTACATTGGACCGTAGGAAGCAATCAGCGACTTCAGCGGTTCAGTACTGAAGATGGTATGAAGGCCATAGGATATAAGGACACGGTCATCACCACACAGATAGTATTTCCTTCATAGCTCTTCAGTTGTCAATCTAAGTATTCAGTCTACACACCTGAATAGCCTAACGGCTAGTGATCATTCTACAGCACGAACAAACATCTTCTTGATATTGCACCTTTGTTACCTCTGCTACCTTACTGCTAACATAAACCCCCTGACACCTTCTATTTACTCACGGGTATTTAGTGTGATCATTACACAAAACTTATAAGCTTTCACCCGAAGCGTGGCACTTTACCATACACTATGCCAATGTCCCTTTTAGGGCGTGGCACGCTATCATGCACTCTGCAAGAGTGCACCTTACAACGTGACACGTTATCATACACTCTGCAAGAGTGTACCCTGCAGCGTGACCGCTTACGAACTATAGGGATATATAATCATATCCACACTTACCGTAAAGAAGTAATTGGCTATACTAGCGTGCACGTAAAAAATAAAAA
This sequence comes from Anisogramma anomala, assembly GCA_038502455.1. Taxonomy (NCBI): domain Eukaryota; kingdom Fungi; phylum Ascomycota; class Sordariomycetes; order Diaporthales; family Gnomoniaceae; genus Anisogramma; species Anisogramma anomala. The sequence goes on along the minus strand of JASMMZ010000004.1, from coordinate 11,798,700 downwards.
GCCGCCAGTGTTGAAATAACAGTTAGTTACAGTGTAGTCAAGTTAACTATACTGACAGTGAGTTGATTGTATTAACTGTAAATTAACCGTAGTTTGTGGGATTACCTACATTAACTGTAAGTCAAGTGTAATAAGTGCCCACTTCAAACTACGGCACGGGCCAAGCAGTAGCCCGTACAAATTAGTGTGCAGACCGGCTAGCGGTCTGCCAAACTTAGAAGTAACACATCACCACTTTCAACGCAGTACACCAGTTACTTTGACCAGAGATTCGAATCGACTACGTTGCAACGATAAAGGCCTACCAACACTTTCCCTACTTACTGCCGCGGACAACTGCACAGCATATAGAGGCATTTCGCAAGAATCTTTCCTTTACCTTGCCTAAACAAAGCATAACAACCGGAAAGTAGCTTTTTCTTTTACCTAGCTTATCTGTGCTTAACCTAATAAGCAGTAATCAGGGTTAGTAGTCCTTTATCGTTGCGACATAATCGATTCAAATCGTGGTTGAAGTAACTGGTGTATTACATTAAAAGTGGTAATGTGTTACTTTTAAGTTTGGCAGACCGCTAGCGAGTTTATGCACTAGTCGATATGGGCAACTGCTTGGCCCGTGCCCCATATTGAATTGGGCACTCCCTGTACTTGGAGATAGTATAGTTGACTTGGCTTGGCTGTACTGCAGTTGACTGTTATTCCAACCGTTAGCTTAAATCTTAGTTAAAATAACAATATCTTGCCTTCACTTCTTTCTTTCCCATGAATGCCCTTTCTTCTCCATTCTAATCTGTTTTACTACACTGTATAAACTAACTAAGCCATGGGTAAATAATAAACTCCATGTCGTGTATACATGGTTCGTGCGCCCACCTTAACAGGGATGCATTCCATCCCTGTTAGTGTCTGATAGAGGGGCTTTTATTTCAGTACGGTACCATAGTACCGAGGCGTACAGTAGGTGGCCAGTTGCCCCCACTGAAAAAAATCCATCCTGTTAAATAGAACATTTTTATTTCTTTTTTCCAAAATTTTGTTACACTAGGCACCGCCGTGGGTGCTGCTACCTGAAGTGTGTAGACGCTAGCATGGACGATCGAAACCCTAGTGGCCATCCTCCAAATCCAAGACCTAAGGGTGAGAAGCACCCACGGTCAAATACAACATCTTGACAGAAACAAATTAATGGCATGTTGCATATCGCTCAAAGTAAAAATATGCCAGTCCCTTGGTATCCTTCCTGGTTTGTACGCCTGCCCATATGCAACACAGCAATGATACATTCCCAAGGGTGTCGTGAGACTCCCATCTTCCTGAACGCCGATGCAAAGGCGCCCCTGGCAGCATGATATGTTTGTAGAAGGGCAATCTCCTCTTGTGGCGGCATCCCTTCCCTGGCTGTATCGCCCGACGAGGGTCCCCTTTACCGTTTTGAACATGATGAATGTATGGCGGTGAGCGTCAGGCAAGCCCTGTTCGTTTCCCTGCGGTAGCGGACCTACTTAGACCCTAGCGAGTGATGCCAGATAAGCGCAAGTCATAGCAGGGTGCTCTGGTCATCCGGGTGGCCCTCATTGATTGAGTTGCGTCTACGTGCTTGCCCTCTCGCCGTTTTGTTCCTGCACACCCCCAGTCAACCACACACCGCTGCGAGAATGAAGAAGCTGATCGTTCCCGCGAGAATGGCACCCGGAGGACCTGGGGCATTAGTTTAGATGGGCGTCTCTCGCATTGGCGAGCTTGGACAGACTTACCCCGTGCCGCCGCGCGATTCGGCCTGATCTGGCCCTCCGCGTTCATGTGCCAGCCGCTGGGGATCGTGATGTCCGCGCCGGACGTGCCCGTGCCCGCAATGCCGCTCGCGGGGAAGCCGGTGCCGGTGGTCTGCGGCGCGGCGCCGCGGATGGCCGTGGCGGCGGCGCCGGCGGTGGCGGCGTGGGCGTTGACGCGGCCGCCGACGCTCTGGATGGACTGCCAGGTGCCGTTGTTGCTCGCGGCGGGCCCGTACGCGTACTGGGTGCCGGTCGAGTAGTCCGCCACGGCGACGCGCTGCACCGTCATGGCGAAGGGCCCGGCCGCGTAGGCGGTCGGGCCGCCGGCCCACTGCACGGTGCCGGGCGCGTTGCCCGGGGCGCCGCCGGCCCAGGCGCCGAACTTGAGCTGCATCGGTGTCTGCGGGTAGCGGGGCGTCCCCCCGCCGGCGGCGCCGGCGGCGGCGGCGCTGGCCTCGAGCACGCGCACCTGCGTGCCGGCCACCTCCCAGATGATGCGGTCCGCGGACCAGTCGAGCGCGTAGGTGACGAAGGCGGCCTGGTTGGCGGGCGTGGGCACGATGACCTGGCCGCCGGGCGGGGTCTGGCCCTTGGCGAAGTACATGGTCTGGACCTCGGCGCCGCGGACGCCGAGGAACTCGAGGTCGATCTCGTCGAGGGCGTCGGACTGCAGCACGACGGAGCTGACGATGCCGGTGCCGGGGGCGGCCCGCATGGTGATCTCGACGCGGCCGAACATGATGTAGAAGCCGCTGTTGAGCTGGGGGGCGTCGCCCGGCGCGGTGATGGTGAAGGTCACGCCGTCGCGGCCGTAGGTGGGGGTGCCGCCGCTGGAGCGGAAGGAGTTGACTGGGCCTTTGGTGAAGTCGACGTCGATGGCCATGCCGAGGGCGGTGACGGGGGCGCATGTTGTTGTGGTCGGGTTGCACTCGGAGCTTGTCTGGGCTGTGCTGGGGCCGACCAGGAGAAGGACGGCCGCCACCGCTGGCCAAAGCAGTATGGGTGCGGCCAACATCGTTGGCAGGGTGGAAAAAGCCGTCTCACAGGTGGGTGCTCTTGGCGACGGTGAGGGAATCGATGACTGGCTGGTTTTGTGGGCTGAACGTACAATGTACGAAAAGATATGATGTATAAGACGTGTTTGGTGATGTGGGGTGATGGTGCGCGGCTCGAAAAGGAAAATCACAAGATCATATACCTGTCTATATATGGCATATTATGTACAATGTGTCTGCCAGCCTCTTGAATTCCCCTGCAGCGTCATCGCAGCCGAGGCCGAGACCCAACGTGATGGTGAGGCTGGTTGCTACGGAGCGCTTGTGGGTCTCAGCCTCGTTCTTGGTGGCTGGTGTGCCGGGATCATGGCCTCACACCAACACCTTCACCGGGAATGAACCCCGTTGGCTATGAGGGCTCGTCGGTGATGATTGGGAATTCTTCAACGCCTTTCGAGCCAGTGACATCATCTTTCTGACACTCGCCCGCCGCAGCGAGCCTATCCACACAAACATGTGCAATGGTTGTTGTGCGAGCCCAGGAAGATATGTTGGCTATTGCACCGGCACCTTACTTACACGCGGCTACCTCAGGGGTCACATTTCGATGCCTGACCTGCGAGATGATGCTACTATGTGCACGTTAGGGAGTGCCAAACGAGTGTACTTGTAGTATTTGTTGAACATCCGCGCACCAGACTGGCTGTCTGTCCTTCAAGGTGAGGGGAGAGGACGGCAGCCTCCGTTTGGGCGCCTGGAACTCTGATACCCATTATCATATCATTATATTGTGTTCAACAAGCATACTGACAGCTATGTGACGGCGAGAAAGAGGTACTTGGGGTAGGAATCCAACGGCTTTCTCAACTTCAAAGCCACCGACCGAACTGCCAATTGCTAGCTGCTCCAGGTTCCAACCACCTCGAGCCACAATCCACACATAAACAATACTATCTCCCTCTGTCCACGCCCTTGCGACATAGACGCATACGCACACTCAGGGAAGTAGGAACGCGAGACAGGAAATGGTATTGTCCAACAGGAAAATAAGAGAACGCGAAGCCAAGTGTTCATTCCAGCACAGATACTTTCTCCACGCTCCGATTACGTGGGGACAACACCGACTCGCCCGAGAACATGTCCCTCAGCGAGCCTCTCTAGGGATTTGGCGAGGGAGTTTCCCTGCTTGCGCTGGCCCGACTTACGGACCTGCTAGCCTCCCGCTTGTTCATAAAGCTTCGGCGGGAGTAGGGCCTGGCCGGGCTGCTGGGTGCAAGACCTCCAACGCCGCCGGTCGGCTCCGAAGGAGTGAAAGTGGTCCTCACGAGGACACTGCCACTCCCGACCGTGTATTCCTTCTCCGCATCGTTGTCCACCGGCAAGAATTGCTCGCCCAAGTCTGCATCGCTACTGAACTTGTGGTTCTCCTTGACTTGAAGGGCAAACTGGGCCTCTGGCGCACACACGCATTTGAAGGTCTCGCCGAATGTGAGAAGGCCATCGTTCGTCTTGTGGTGCTTTGTCTTGCCGATCGTCTTACTCTTCGGGGCCTTCTGCTGCACGACAACGTACACATCCGAAGAGGGTGGGTATCCGGAAGCGGAGACGATGGTAAATGTTGCTGTGCCGTCACCAGAGCCAGGTATGATGGCGCTGTGCACCGATTGTGCGCCGAAACTCGTCGTCCTGTTGTGCCCGGGCTGGGGTGAAACATCAGGCGAGAAGTCGCCTTCGGCAATCGGCAGAACGGACGAGCGCCTAATGCTGGGTGTGGTTTCCCCGCCGTTGATGATGTCCACAGAGTCTGCAAGGCCAGTCGTCTGTTCGCCATCCTTCTTCCTGCCAGTGAAGCCACGCTTGATGAAAGAGGCACCTTTCCCAACTCCATGCACAAGACCCGCCGCACCCTTGATGGGCGCACCAGCAACACCTGTGACGATCCTGCCCGGCGCAGCGAATGTGCCCGAGAACGTCGAAGTTCCCATTTTGCTTCGCGTCACGTAATCCGGACGGAATAGAAGACGCAGCCTGAGAGAGCCCGACTTCCCATCGAGCATAAGTTTAACCTCCTGAGCCTTGAATGGTTCCAATGATTCCAGATTGATATCAGCACCGCCAAGGTAGTCCGCATCACTACCAAAGTCCCAGTCGCTGACGTTGACGCGGAATCTGGCCGCAATTCGGGAAGGAATGGGAATCTCGAAAAATTCATTCCAAGCCGGATGAAGCGTCTTTTTCTGCGTCTTCGTCTTGAACACCTCCTGGCCGTTCAACTCGAATTTGCAGAAAGGATCACTCTTCCCGTTGGAATCGGCAGAAGGCAGCTCTGTGGCGTCGAGGACATCCACTCTAAGATTGCCCATGTTGTTGATGCTCTCCCGGGGATCGAGCTGCATTTTGACAGGCACATATTTGAGACTGACTTTGACCGAGCTCGCTTTCCCATCGTCGTCCTTCATCTTCAATATGGTGGGGTTGTTCTAGCAACGTGTTAGCACCGGCATGCTAGTGGACGGGTCACAATCACATACCAAGCACTGCTTCAAGGTGTCCAGGGTGTTGCCTGTGAGTTTTGCCAAAGTGTCCATCTTGTCTTGGTCACCAGGTTTTCCGCCCTTCTCCTTGATCTTGATGGTCAACTTGGAGAATTCCATCTCTCGAACGAAACAATCACCAATTTCGTCGAAAGAGCATGTCCTGTTCTTGGCGATCGACGATACATAAGATGGGAATGCCATGTCGTCCACAAACACTTCCACGCGAGTGTTGCTCCGCGGCAGCTCTGCTTCCATGAGCTTAAAAATGACGAGACCTGACTCTTGCTTGAGCAGTTCTTGAGGTGTGAGATGGATTTTCCGCGGCTTTCTCGCATCTCGAGACTTTGCTGGAGCTGGCGGAGCCGAAGGGGTGGTTGGCGTCTTCGGTCGTGCTGCGTCGTTGTCTGTATCACCATTTCCGTTGATTGCGGCAGAAAACTTGCCAGGGTTATTGGAGCGCGGCATATCAAGAGTGTTATTGGCCTCGCCATTCTGAGAAACACCTGCATCGGCTTCTTTGTCTGCCTCCTTCTCCTCTTCCTCTTCATCCTCAGGATCGGCAATGTTGAGAGTTGGATAGAAGGCCACCGTGTACTTCAACAGACCCTTAGCAGTGCCCTTTCCGTGGAGACGCAGGCCATCCTCGCGAGGCTGCTTCGCATCGTGCACCAGGTATTCGCCATTGTCGTCTTGGTGCACGTAATCTGCTGCCAGTATATCGACAAGGCCAAGACTGCGATCCTTGCCCATTTTCTCGGCATCCATGACGTCCAGCTGAAGCTTCTCTCGTGGAGAGTGCACAGGTACGTACAGAACCTCGTCCCAGTCTGGGTTGAGTGTGTTCCGGTGGGTGACAGTCCGAGCTTTCTCGAGACCAGAGAGCAACACTCGCACATATGGATCCGACTTGCCCATCGCCTCGAAGTTGCGCAGGTTTGCTGCGCCTTGGAAGTGGAAGCGCATAACTCCAATGGGGGTTTGGTAGCCTCCAGTGCCAGCCACAACACCAGACAGAGCAACGGGCCGCCATTGAGCCTGCATTTTCACCCTGCCTGACTTGGCGCCAGATAAATTGTACCAGTCTTGCCCTTTCTCCATCATCTCAAGCATGTCTGTTAATTTGATTTGGTAGGTCCCGAGTATCTGGTCACCAGCCAGGTCACGCTCGTCCTTGACTACGACACCTAGTTTGGCAGCCTTCCGATCTGTGATCAGAATCTCCTTCGAACCGTTGTCCCAAATAGGATTGTTGGTTCGCTTCAGTTTCTTGGTGGTGTGGACCTCTTTGCCGTTGAGCAGCAGGTGGGCATAAGGATTCAGTAGGTTGACGATACTCTTGGAAGAATCGAGATCCTTTGCCTGCTCCACTGTGAAGCGCAGGATACCAGTATTCATCTCTGGTGGTGGTGGTGGCTCTTCCGCGTCATCTGGTCCCTTGGTGGATTCCAAGACGGGGAAAAAACGAACGTCGCAAGTGAGTGCACCACGAGCCTTGCCGCCTGATTTGACTTCGAGGGTCTCATTCTCGTGCTCGTAAATCTCCTCGATGTTTTCTAGGGGAAATGACGCGGTACCGAGCGCCTTGTCTTTGCGGAACTCATTCCAGTCGAAGACTTCGATGTCCAAGGAGTCGTTGAACGAAGTGACAATGATGTAGTGGGTCTCGTTCCAGCGTGGGTTGGGCGTATCCTTGATGGTTTTCGTTTGCGCCAGTGGCTGTCGCTTGTTCAGAGTGACCACAGCGTAGGGATCCGGATTGCCCGAGAAATTGTCAGGGTTCTTGAGTCCCTGAGCACCGTGGAGAGTGATCGCAACAACACCAATAGCCTGGTCGACCGGAGACCCTGCGAGCATTTTCGCGACTTCGATGGGGAATACATTGGGAGCGTACATCATGGGCGCCAGGTTTCCATGGATCTGCTCCAGAATAAAAGTCTCTAGACCGGGGATGAAGTTGATGTCGAACCCAAGTGTCTCGCCTCCTAGAGGCTTGCACACGTAGTCGATAGTCGGTCGTTCCAGGAAGCACATCTCCACCTTTTCGATGTGGGGGAAAGGCAACTGTAGCTTCATCTTCAGCCGCATGATGCCGGAAAATGCCATGTCTGCGACGATGACGTCGAGACCCTTGCTAATCATCGCTTTGCCAATCCGGATTTCGAGGATGATTTTTGGGTTGATCTTGTTCTTGAGCTGGCGAGAAGTCATATCGGCTGTGTCATTCGGGGTGAAACTGAATTTCCAGTCCATAATGACCACGTCGTCCTCGGCTCTCGGGTAAGTCTTCACATGCTCCATACGTGGCGGCTTCGATCCCAGTGTGAACTCCTTTAGCTTTAGGCTGTCGAGGAATCCCGGTGTCGCGCCGCTAAGGACTTGATCTACAGAAGCGATGATGGTGGCCGCCAGGACAGGTTGGTAAATTGGCCAGAACTTGACCAGGAACGAGTTGATCCATTCGAGCGATTCCGTGTCAGTCTCGAGCTTCTTGAGCGACAATTCGCGATTCAAGTCGTCCCGGAAATTGCGGCGGACTCGACGGAGCGATGTCCGGTAGTAGGTAGCACAGCAGGCCATGATGAGGAAGACCCAGCCGAGGCCGCCTCCCAAGACAGCCACGAGCCACGAGGAAATGGAAGCGAATGCAATGACCGCGGCGTTGTAGTACCAATCTAAGAGCCTCGCGATTAGCCCATGCCGTTCCGTGGGAAGAGAAACGGCACGGGAAGGGGGCCAATGTTCGTTTTCGACAACTTACCGCCGTAGAATTTGTCCGGAATCTTGCCCTCAAGCCAAGTCTGATGGTCTAGTAGACTCTCGCCTTCCAGAACAGATTCGTTCGGCCATCCAAACTGAGGTGCCCAGCCTGTTTGAGGGCCCATCACCGGTCCGCCATCTGTGACCTTCCCATCAGCTGCAATGTTTCCATCAGCTGCAATGTTTCCATCAGCATCTTTGGCCACCGTGACCACTCCGGCCTTGTCGTCCTCAGGAAGATTGTAGTCAGGCTTGCTTCCGTCATCTTGGTCGGTGACAAGAGCCGCACCCTTCTTCCGCTGGGAGTGGAAGCCGTCTGGGACAGCCTGTCATAGATAATATTAGCGGATGCAGGTCTGAGACATTGAAGAACCTCTGCTCACCTCTCTGGATTGTGCCTTCTTTTCTGCAGTGGAGGCATTGGGATCAAAGCGAAAGGCTGCAAGACCAGCAGCCCTAGCCTCGTCCATGATTTCCTGCTCTGCATCCTCAGCAGTGACTGAGCTTCCTGGATTGCGGGAGGCCTCCATGGCACCCTGCTGCTTGAGCTCGCTGACTGCTTGTTGTGTCGCCATTTTGGCTTGGGGCTTCAGCTGCAGAAGCGGCAACTATCAGGAGGCCAAATGGTGCCCAATTCAAGCTGGTAGGGACAGATTGAATATGGCCGAGGAGCTGGAAACGACTAGGAGGTGGAGTCCAAGGCTGGTGGTCTGCAAATGCAATGTCAAGAGAATTGACTGCCTTGGCAGGAAGGAGAGTAAGTAGTCCCGGCTACAAGAAATGCTGGTTGATTCGTAACGAGGAAAAGAAAAAGAGAAGGCCACAGTAAGTCAGTCCAAGCAAAGGGCATGAGAATCGGGAGAAGACTAACGGAGGAGGGGCCTTGTGGTGAGCAGGGGTTTAGCTTGCTAGCTTTGCGGATTTGCGCCCCCACGACAACCTGTCTACAATGGAGGAGCTGCAGGGTCTTGTACACTCGAATTTTGCCTTGGTAGTAGAGTGAGTGTACTACGGGGAAAGAGTCGTGGGTGTGTGACGTAGCCTGGGGTACACGCTACATAGTACAATGTACTCCATACAAAGTAGCATCCGACGTGAACCAGGGTGGTCTGCCCAGGTCGCCCCAAGGTTTAATATGATTAAATATCATTTAAAGTGTACTACTTTTCATGCCAGCCAAAGCGGTGATTCTGACTTGTGCCCGAAACCCATGGGGCCAAGACTGTGCGTCTGTGACGGTTCCTAGCTCCAAGTCCGAATCACTGGTATTACTAGTACTATGGTATCAGGCCTATACGTTATATCCCTGTCATGTACTGTGAATTCTGGCCTGTGCACCCACCATACCGTTTTTGGTTAAGACCGCGTACTTGACAAAATTTCCTAATGTACTATTATTACTGACTTGTTCGACCCAACATCACACACTTTTCCAACTAAATATCACTGTACACACGCCCACGACGATGACCAGACCGCCTGGAAAGCATACGAAACAGCTTACGGAGGCTGATCGCCAATGTATGAAAACCTCGAAGTGGTATAATACAATATGTGGCTTCAATACAGACTTGGCTTAGTGTTATATACCCTGTTGCGGTGGGGCTAAGGGCCGGGACATGACCTGGAAATAACAAATACCCATAACACCATAGTAGGGTGGCACAGACCAGGTATCTGACAGGGGTCTTTTATTTTGGGTAGTGTAGAGTAGACCCATGGCAATTTCGATATCACCCTGAATCGCCTCCCCTTGGCTGCATGTGAGAGCTAAGGCAGCTGAAATTTCACAATAGGCTGCCTCCCGGGCTGGCTGCGTGATCGATTGCCTCTCCTCAGGATCTAATAGAGCCTTTGTTTATCATACGGTAATGTCCAAAGTTCAGCGAATGTCTGCTGTGTCCGCAAACTGTTCGAGGGCAGTAGGACTCACCATACAAATGATCGATATTGCGCCAACTTGTGGGATTCGCTTTGCATCATGAGATGGCCTTCAAGTTGCACGGATCGAGCTGAGCGAGCAGGACCCAGGGTCAACGGACCAATATGCTAGGCACATTACGCAATAGGCGGCGCCCTGGAACTGAGATGTGTCTCATCATGGGAATACCGAAATGCCTCCATGGCCAAGCCAAGCTTGGTGTCACTTTCCACGAGGCTCGCAGGAAGGCTTACCACAATAACGGCATTCGGCCCGGCATGTCTAGTGCATCGCAGGTGCTAGCCCGTAGGCGACTGTTTCAGAAGCCGTTCTACAAGTGATTACATGTCTCCACGTCCATAGTCTTGTGGTGTATGGGGTAGGTACTACATACATACGCAGTAGTAGTAACAGTATGTAATACTGCCCATTTTTGGTGGGTGCAGAAGATGAGTCAGCCTTGACCCACCTCTCGGGCCGAAGCTAAGCAAGTCGCTTGCTGGGATTCTAGAGCCGCGTCGAAATCCATATCCATACCCACATATCGCTGCCGTCGTCGAAAGTCGACTTCTTCAACCTCGCCGCCGACACATCCAACCAGCCCCACCTTTCTCCGACCACCTCACAGCCTCATTCACACAATTCAATCCAACGATTTAAGATCCCAGCATCACACGATTTACAGACACTCAAGATGGCATCCTATCTAGCAAGCATTTTCGGAACGGAGCAGGACAAGGCAAGTAGCAGCTCCCTCCTTCCCATCCCCCTCGCGCGCCGCACGTCCCAAGGACGGGGCCGCGCACCAACCACCCTTGCCCCCGGCAAATCCACGCCACCCTGCAGCTTCCCAAGCACCCAACTAATCCCCGCTCCGCTTCCCCAAGGTCAACTGCTCCTTCTACTACAAGATCGGCGCCTGCCGCCACGGCGACCGCTGCTCGCGCAAGCACGTCAAGCCGTCGTACTCGCAGACGATCCTGATGCCGAACCTGTACCAGAACCCGGCCTTCGACCCCAAGAACCGCATGAACGCGTCGCAGCTGCAGAACCACTTCGACGCCTTCTACGAGGACGTCTGGTGCGAGTGCTGCAAGTACGGCGAGCTCGAGGAGCTCGTCGTCTGCGACAACAACAACGACCACCTCATCGGCAACGTCTACGCGCGCTTCAAGTACGAGGAGAGCGCCCAGCGCGCCTGCGACGACCTCAACGCGCGCTGGTACGCCGCGCGCCCCGTCTACTGCGAGCTCAGCCCCGTCACCGACTTCCGCGAGGCCTGCTGCCGCCTCAACAGCGGCGAGGGCTGCGTGCGCGGCGGCTTCTGCAACTTCATCCACCGCAAGAACCCTAGCGACGAGATGGACCGCGAGCTGACGCTCAGCACTAAGAAGTGGCTCAAGGAGACGGCCAAGGACGTGAAGGACGAGAGCAGGAGCCCGAGCCCGGAGCCGACGCGGAAGCGATATTAGACTCTTACCACTCTCAAGCTCAAGACAGCCAAGGACACCAGAGACTGGGACGGCGAGGGCAATTGTCCTGCGCAACCAGAGCTTAAACATGATCCCTTCCACTCGAACCCCCACAACTGAGACCATGCTGGCAGGATGGGCTGCTATTTGGACAGGAGATCTTGAAAGATCAGCGACCTGCGAAGGAAGCATATAATACGCTATCAAGTGACCGAGGCATGTAGGCTCTGGTGCTGAGGCTCTTTGTCCTGCATGGCTGAAGTGGAGATTTTGGTGCAGATCATGAATGGACTGAATGGTCAGGACATTGAAGGCGTTAGGAGTCAGACAGGTAGCATTTATCATTGGGGGCCCATTCTGTGCGCCATGGCTAAGGGGGACACGTGCCAAAGTCGCTGTATGGGCAGTTTAAAAAGGCAAATTTTGACACCCTTTCATGGTTTTGAACCGCGAAAATGAAGTGAAAACTACGCCATGCTCCTTTCCTAGCCCGATGTAATCGTAGGACCCTGCCGACCTCGCTCCAAAGTCTACGTAAAGTGTACCCGTCGTTTGCTATTCAGACTCCACGTTCCCGAAGCTCACGGCGGCACAGGCAAAACTGAACTAGCGGTTGCAGAGCTATAGCGTCGCATCTACCAATACCTCGCTCAAGTTCGTGCCGCCTCGCCTGCTTACACTTTCCTCCTATCGTCATGGGTGGTGAGTTTCAGCAGTGGTCCGTCGGCGGGCTTGCCCGTAGACTTCAACAGCTCTGAAATCTCCCCTGTACTCTCCACCTCCAGATTTGCCGGAGCCGCAGCCCTTTGCGGCTGCAGAGGATCGGCTGGGGCGCCATCCACGCTCGAGTGTATCAAGTCATTGCATGTCAAGGTGGCCGGGGCAGGTGCTGGGGCAGCTTTGCTTTCGGAAGGTTTGTTTTGAGCTGCTGTTGGAGGAGTGCCGTTGGCGTCGTTCACCTTTTGTCCAGCAAGGATCGGGTAGATCGACAACACCTGTTCCGTCAATTTCTTCGCATCTTGGCCGTCGCTGCGGGGAATAGTAAGCAGTCATGTATGGGAGAGCTGCTGTGGACCAGGAAGTCAGACTGACATTTGTGCGTTGATGATCCACTCGAGATCTTCCTCTCCTTCTTCCGGGCCACCTGGACCACCTTGAACCCTTCGAAATAGCCGTGGGTGCCACTCGACACCGTCTTGTGCCCTCTTCGCAGTCTCGTCTCTCTGTGCATCTTCGATTTTGGTCTTCTCATCGGTCGCGACCTCGTGGTTCCGATCCTTGACAGCCTGTGCAGTCTTGTGCCACAGCTTCTGCGATTCTCGATCGTCTTGCTCCTCTAAGGGCCGGACTTTTGGTGGCGATGGCTTTGAGCGGTGTGCGTTGAAGAACATTTCCCTGTGGCCTGTCTTGAGGAAGTCTTAGTTGCAGGCTCTGGCACCATTTCCTCGTAGACTCGACTTACCTTCATGTCCCTGACGAACATCTCATCGCTCCAAAGGCCGGAAAACTCGTACAGTGCTTCGCCCGTTGCCTCATTCCTGACCGTTCCTCCGATGGCGTTGTATGTCCCACCAACCCAACCCTTCGTCTTGAACTCCAGGTCTGCTACGAGCCCTGTTTCCGGACATCGTACGACGCTGTGGTCTCCGAGTTCGTACTTCATCTTCCCGAATAGGATGCCTCTTGCGTACATGTTTGGTTGTGTAAGGTGGCTGTGAGGTTATCAGCTACCTATGTCTTCAAGATTTCCATGGCTCTACTGACTAGCGTTCTCCCTTCTTGGGGTCCTTGCCCCTGTTCAGAAAGGTGAGGACTGTAGTTCCCTCCATAAGACTTGCCGCCGAGTTTCCCAGGAACTTGCTCCTCGGTTTGAGACAGCCATCGACCCTGATGTGGTGGTCGGGGACGAGATAAAAGTAGCTCGATTTTGGGGGGTGGTGGGAGGTCTGTTCGGAAATGTAGTATGCTTTGGTGCTGTCTGGCAGGTCCCAGTAGCAGGTGAAGATCTCACCCAGAATGGGATTCAACGGCTTCTTGACTCCGGGAGGACGGATATGCCAACCGCTTAGGTAGAACTTGACAACAGACACGAATCTCTCCACGGGATTGTCGATGTCGGGTATCGGTAGGAGCAGTTCGGGGTGGCACATGAAGCTTTGGGATGATGGTCAGCTCAACAAACTTGGTTGTGGACTGGGGGGCAGGCGGTCGGTCTTATTACTTGGTGATGCGCTCAAGCATGCTCCTGGGCTCCAGAATGAAGGTGGGGAGCGTAACTCTGCTCAGATCGGCGCCCGGTCGCAGTTGCGAGATGATGTGTGAAAGAACGTTGCCCTGGTCGGGCTCGACAACCGTAGTGTCTTCGTCGCCTCCATCTTGACTGCCTGCAGGAAGTGGCGCGTCAGATTCGCGTACGACTAACACAAAATTGTCGGCGTCGCAATGACAGGAGCTAGCACTGGAAACGAGGAGGGATTCTTTGAGCAACGTACTCGCAGTTGACGCCGTCCGCCGGCGACTAGAAACAAGGCCCGAGATCATCGTCATAGTTGAGCGAGCAGCAATTGTAAAACTGCTTTGGGAGGGTGGGCAGGCGTGTATGGTCAGGATCAGGATGAGGAACGGTGCATCACAGCTCTGTGGTGTAAGGAGTTATGCAAAGACAGTGTAGCATAGGACCGAGGAGGATTGGGGAAGGTTGAGGTCATCAGCAAGGCGGTTGAAAAGTTTGGAAAAGGGGACGGACAAAGGTAGGTAGGAGATTGGTGCAGTCAGTAAGTCAGAGCGGATGAACAGCTCACAGCCCGAGCCGACAAACCTGGAGTGCAATGTGAGGGAAGAAAGACTTTCCCTCCCATCAGATCGGGACTTCAGGCTTTCGCAGTCCAACAAATTAACAGATTGGCGGGGTAGCAGGCGTACGCACGGCAGGCCTTGTGCCTTTCAGGCTCATGGCACGGGTGACCGCCACCTGGGCATGACAATGACGTCTAGTCTATTCCACCTTGCCAGCCCCCGTCATTGTGGCTGAAGAGGCTGCCTGCCTGGCCATCGAGTTCGTCGCCGCCAAACGCCATCTCACTGGACCAGTGGGCAGGCGCTGCACATGAAGAGCGTTTGTTCGTCTGAAGCTCACTGGAGGTTTCGGAGGGTTTCACTATTCACGGGGACGACTCAATCTTCCAAGGCAGGGACGAATCCCGCAAAACCTCCATGTTGTTGACAAGTCAGAGGCGGCAAAGGAATCAGATTCGAGCCACAGTGACGATGCACACATATTCCTACGGAATCTAACCATGAAAGAGTGGCTTGTGACTTCCCTTGGTAGCCTCAGCTGTTGAGTGCGGAATAGTTCATCAGTTCGCCACGAACGAGGGCCACATTAACAAGGTTCGACTCAACACCAACATTCGCGCGCGCGCGCGGAGAAGAGAGAAAGGTATTTCGCCAAGCAGCCGAGAGGAATCAACATATTTGATGCGAGTCAAGTGACTCACTCGTGGTCATTACGGAACACACGGTAGCCAAGTTGACGCCCGCCATGATTCCAAGCTGAGCGCTGATGGTACGTGTACTTTGTATGAGTAACTTGACAGATCTGCGGCTTCGTTCTAACGATGATCTGGGCATCTTCTGATGTTCACGGACAGCTCACGGAACGGGCCGCTTGTTCGCCTCCTTTTCTAAACAGTCGCATTCATGTCAATCCTAGAAGTATTCAGTCTCTTGGTGTTGTACTCCTTCCGAGGGAACAAGAAGTGACTGTACATGGTGAAGTGTAGAACCGTGTAGGAGATAAAGCGTGTTGCGAAGATACCATGTAGACATCAGTGTGCTAGCATGTCTCTGATATGTCACGTCATCGTCGGCACTCCATGTGGCATCTACAATGAGTCTAAATTTCAAGTACGATGGACTGGGCATTTCGCCTTCCGCATTGGGGAAAAAGACCTAACGATATAGCATGATTATGCTCCCTTTTCCGGTACTATGGGATGAAAAATGTTACGGCACCACCTAGTACCGATAGTGCCGGAAAATGCAACAGTATGAAGTCATCTGTCGCACAGCATCTTACGGTACCTGGTGTAACGCCAGAATTCTCTCGTTACTGTGTGTTCTGGGTTACTAAACTACCTGGGTGAAGTAATAGTATGTTTGTGTTCATCAGTCGATCCAGTCAGCCCAGTAAAACAAGGCTGCACACAGATGAGCGGACACGTTCTGGAGGAGTTAAGATTGCTTAGCAGGGGTGTCGCTGTCTTGGAGGTGGGGCTTGGATGCTACAGGGCTGACCATGACCATGACTACCTCAAACCATGCCGTCAAAGTAAGACACTCTCAAGTCGTGGGGCGCACATGCATGTGCCCCGTTCTGATAAGGCCCACGAAGGAAGTGCTGTAGTACCTGTGTTCTTTCGCAAATGCAAGGGAGAGTGAAAGAATGTTTCCATCGAGCCGGGTTAGCATGCGTACTTCCACATCAGGTAGGAGAGGAGGAGTGACGGTGCATGTACTGTTCCTGTATGTATAGCACAGTTTATAGCACTCTATTTTAGGGAGCGGGGTGTGGGGCGGGTTCATTCCCGAGTGTGGGGTGCCTTCCCTGCTCCGCCACGCAGGGGACCTGAAGAAGCGCAGAGGGCGCAGAAGCGGCCGAGGAGCCAGCAGGGATCCCGCTGTCAAGGCCAACTGCACCTTGAAACCGTACTGCTCTCGGACATGTTGGACCACTCACTCAGATGCCAGGAGCATGACAGACACCAACAAGACTGTGGTCCTTAGAAACTCAACTGCTGTCCAGTTGATTCTCCCTTCTCCTCGCTTCTCAATGCATCCACCACATCCGCCCTTCGTCCCATTCATCACGATCGTGTCGCACCAGATCTCCCACCGCCGCACTTCCCGCGACCTGACCTGACTTGCTTGTGTCCCCTGCTGCGTCCACGCTATATAACATTCACAGACCTTGTCTAATGAGCACGCGAGTCAAATCGGCCGTTTGAACAATTTGGTCCTTCGGATCGTCGAGCTTGCAATTCCCTCCCTCACCCTACAACTCTCCGAGTCTCAGAGGGGCCATGTACAACAGCGCCAACATGGAGTCCAACGTCAACTCCAGGAAGGGTCGACTCATGGGCAAGCTGTTCGGCCGCGACAGGAAGGTCTCGGCCTCCAACGAAGTGCCTATGGGTACCGGCAACGACGATCTAAATGCCTTTCTCCGCCGTCCGGAGGACCCCCTCCCTGTGGCCCATCCGGGCCCCCAGATGCTGCAGAAACTCGATACTGCCACCGCTCGACGATATCCCAATTCCCACGAGCTCAAATCCCCTGCCCATCCTCCTCCACGGTCGCCCATGCCGCACCACCAATTCCAGGTGCCAGTGCGTGCGCGCTCCCAGCCCACGACCACCAAAGGGAAAAACAAGAAGGGCATGAACGTGAGCTTCGTCGACACCTTTCCCGAGGTCATTGGCGAAGGCGGTGACGAATGTGTAGTTCCAACTGCTGAAATAGGGAAGCGGAGGAGAGCACAGTCGGCGCCACATCGCCCTCCACCGCCACTGGCCACCCAGAGATTAGCACAGCTACAGGACAGGGACAGGTCGCATTCGGACGCGCCTCTTAAGCCCCAGGGCCACTTTGGCCCTCAGGACGACTTCAGGCCTGCGCCCATCAGACGGACTCAGACTGGCTTCTCCACCGTTGGCGACGAGCCGGACTCTCCTCCTTTGCCCCCACAGCCTGTTCCCAGGCCTCCTGCGGCTCCAGCGGTCAACCCCAAGACGTCGCCAAACTTGGCCAGCAGCGTGGTCTCCAAGAGTGAGAAAAGGAGATCGCTCATCGAAGTAGCTCAGGCTAAGCAGCGGGAGGCAGAGGGCATGGCTTTCGCAGATGCCAGGAGATCCTTGAATGGCAACACGGAACGTGAATGGGAAGAGATGGGGCAAAACGCACTGGATACGTCTGCAATCATGGAAGCGTATACAAGGCCGCCGTCACAGCCCATTCCAGGCACACCTGAAGTCCATCAGAGACGAGCACCATCAGAACAGAGTCCTGGATCTGTCTACTCTCGAACCGCTAGCCCGGCTATGGCCATGACACAGCGATGGCCGTCTGTACGAGATCAGAGACTAGGTGACTCTCCCGCCACGAGGGCCATGGTTTCGGACAGCGCGTCAACATCACCTCCGGATGAAGCCCTGGAAATCTTCCTTGATCGAACTCGCCACCTCTTCGAGCTGTTCCGGCTGAGCGCCGAATTCGCCAAACCTATCAGCTCCTCTCTACCGGGTGACCTTGCTCGGGCAGCACTGTGGTGGTTTTTGAAGGGAAGGACGGCGCTGGAAACGTCTATTCGTGAAGAAAGGCGAGATCCCCAGCATGCAGCTCAGAGTGAGGCTCAGCGTCAACAAGCCTACGCAGATCTGGCCAAGACTTTATGGATATTTGAGGATGTCCTACCCCATGTTATGAAAATGAGGAACAGTCCAGTTGACGCCGAGGTTCAAAATGTGGGATTGGCGGTAATGTCACAACTGAGGAAATTGACCTCGTCCATGAAGCGAAATGGATTCTTGCCTTCGGAAGAGCCTTTCTTATCTCAAACCATCGACAAAACAATATGGCTGGAATATCCCGCCATAAACCAAGACATTATTGCACTGCTCTGGGGCTCCTGGAGTTCTTCGATAGCCGCGGCACAAGGGCCTGTCTCAGGACTGCCTCTGCTCGCAGCTCTGCCTCTGGGCGACACGACAGAGCTCTACTGTTTCAATCGTTACATGGTCGACCTTTTTCTCATGGAGCAGGGAATGGAGGACCAGAAGTTCTACTTTCCATGCTTTCTTTCGGTGACCAGGGCTCCCACTCAGACCTCTCTCGACTGTTGTATTGCGAGCCAGAACGGCGCCGTTCAACTCCGCATCTCGAGCAACAAGAAGGCGGGACCGACTTGGAACGATGCCAAATGGCACCCGGAAAACTGCACAATCGAACTCAAATTACCCCGGGGCTTCATTGTCGTAGTGAAGTTGAGACCTCAGGACTTCAAGGGACTGAGGGGTATGCAAGACTTCAGCACGAAGGCAGCGGCAACGCTCCAGCCCCAGAACCAGGAGCAATGCGTCTTCAAATCCACATTGCGGAGTTTCCAGTATTTTGACTCGAACCCGCAGACAATGACCTTTCCGAAGGAAGCAGTCCCCAGCTGTGAGATCGCTCTGTTCGAAAAGATCCTTAAGGAGAACTCACCCACCGGCACCAGGGTCTACCATCGTGGCTTCCGGCTGGCAGTAGTGACGGGCCCAGCCGTGAAGCTGCTGAGTGCGGTCAATCACACGTATATGCCCCAGCTGCCAGTTCAATTTGGCTTTCTGCGCGGCGAACTCGGCGAGCCAGCCTTGCTTTTGAGATATGGCGAGGGAAATTCTAGTGGGAGAATGGTCATGACATTCAACGATGAGCCCGAGCGACTGCGGTTCCATGGCCTTCTCATTGGCACCCTGGTCCAACAGGACGAGAAGATCTACTCCGAGGTCCCCATTGTTGGCTACTCCATCTCGGAGACGGTCAGATCCAGTTCGCTCCAATTTTTCTCCAAGCTTCCATGGTCCAGATCCAAAGTCATCAACGAGGATGCTGAAGAAACCATATCGCAGACCGTCTTGTCAGAACGGCTGAGGGTCGTGATTGACTTCAAGTGCGGCAGCATCACTGACAGAATCAACGTCGGGCCCGGGGAGTTGAAGCTGAGGCTCCCTGTCAAGGACCCATCAAGTCTCATGATTCTCCGGCCGCCCCAGCAAGACATGACCGTAGCGCTGTCCGAGTCTCAGATCACCAAGCAGCTGCCTGGGGAGGTTTACCAAGCATTGCAACTCACGGCCCGCTCGCAAACCGTTCGCACGATCTCGTTCACCAGCCTACGGGACCTGCATGACTTCCAAGAGGCCCTGACTGGTTACAAGGTCCAATTCGACGGCGTCGTCTCGCTCTTCGCCATCTCGCGCCGGCGCATGGTGGTGCCCATCTACAAGAAATGGGAGGCCGCCGACACGCGGATCCAGGTCGTGCAGTCCGCGGACAACATCGTCCAGGTGCTGGTGTTCTTCGAGAACTTCCACCACGGCGAGAGCATGAGCTTCCAGCTCAAGGCCACGGACGTGTTCGAGCTGATCAAGAAGAGCGACAAGGTCGGGCTCAAGATCGATGACGCCAAGTTCCCGCTGCCGCTGCTGCCCGAGGAGAAAGGCGAGCCGACCGACGACATGGCGTTTGTGTGCTTGGACATGCCGGAGATCCCGGGGGAGCACGACGACATCACGATTCTGTTTGAAGGCGAGGAGCGTAAGTCCAACGAAGCAATGCCCCTGCGACTCCGCGTTTGCCCCGTGAGCCTGGTGACTGACACATGACCATGCAGAACGAGACGACTTTGTCAGATGCCTGCCAGCCCCGGTCAAGGGCTCCAGAATCTCCAGAGTACTCAAGTAGAGGTGTAGACCGACGGTGTCAGGTCATCCACCCTCTTAGAGACAGGTGTACACGGACACATAAGATTGGGATAGAGGAGCACCATCGGAGTCACGGAACAGCGAGATTTTTGCATTTGGCGACCTACATAGAGGCTCTTGCATTTCTCGCTCGAGATACCCATGGCGTTTGAATCGAGAGGCACTGTCGTACGGTACCAGTCCGCAAAACTTGTCCGGTTCTCCCTGTGACACGAAACGATGAACTCCCGATCGACCCCCTCTTGATGTCGTCAGCCCCGAGCGCTGACCTGATTTTGGAGGGCGTTGAATCCAGGAAATGTAAACTAGTACGGTGACACAGGTGTCTTCTGGATCATGTGACTAATGTTAGGGGAAATAAGATCTTGTACACGACCTACGCTCGCCGGCGACACACCAATCGCTTCCCATTCAAGCTTGGACTCACGATGCACGTCAACTAAGCGCCGACGGTGTTCAATACATCAACCAGGCTCTCGAAAGACGGGGGGCAGTGTATGCCAGCTTTGCTCTCGTGCAGCTGCCCCTTGAGGATATCGTTGACGAAATCCGCGGCCTCTTTGAACTTGGACGAGCAGAAAGCGTGGCGGGGCTCCTAAGGCTTCCCCGGACGGTGCCCGAGCGCGGAGCTGCCTGAACCGATATGTAGCTACGTCCTCATCCTCGGCACCTCTTTGTGCCGGTGGCCTTGCCTGACGAGGGCTGAACAAGTGGAGGAACGGCATGCATCCCACTGCCGTCCATGAGCTCCCGAGACGTTCGTTCACCTGACAGCGGTGACTGTGGCCCGGCGAGACGTTGTTGGTACTCTGCGCTGGAGAACGAGTCTGCAACTCCCGAAAATCTCCTGGACGTGAACAGCCAGCTGGCTGGCCTCGGTGGCAACACCCCCGAAGATGTCCATCAGCGTTGGGGATGGAGATGGCGCGGCTGGAGATACCTAGAATCCCAACCATTTCACACCTCCTCCTGGGACAAACTCATCAACCCATCGCTCAAATCCCGCAACCTCGCCCGCTCGAACCGCCGCGCATTCTCCAACCCAACCACCCGCGCCTGCAGCTCCACAATCCGCCTGTCACGCGCCTCCAGCGCAGCCCTCGCGGCGTCCCGCCCCTTGACGACGCCCTTGACCCGCATCTCGTGCCGCTCCAACGCCTGGCGCACACCGCGCCGCGCCGCCTCCGAGACGGGCTGCGCCGCGAGCAGCGCCATGACTTCGTCCGCGATCTTGGGGTAGTCGCCGCCACCGCTGGGCGTCTTGAGTGGCGCGACGGTGTCCCCGACGGTGGACGAGGACGTTGCGAACACGGACGGCGCCAGGGCGTCGCTTTTCCGGTACGGGGTGGGCGTGCCGATGTAGAGCGCGTGCCCTTGGCCTGCTGGCAGCGACTGGGACTGGGACTTGGACTGGGACTGGGTCTCGTCATCCTCGGGAGTCGACTCTGGACCGGCGAAGCGCTGGTGCTTGTTGCCGCGCGCGCCATACTCGTCCGCAACCAACAAGCCGTTCCGTTTTTTGCGCGTCGCGGGCGTAGGCAGGCCGCCGCCCATGCGACCGACCGCCCGCGCGGTGGCCGGTGTCCGGAACAGCTGCTTCCGGACCGACTGCTCCTCGGCGGCCACCAGCTCCCGCTCGATGTCCGAACCACCCAGGTCGTCCCCGCCAAACTCCTCGTCGCTGTCCGGGAGGAGAAAGACCGGCCGCTTGCGCGTTGCAGAGGGCGTCGTCGTCGCCGCCGCCGCCGCCGCCGCCGCCGCCGCTGTTGTCGCATGGTACGGGCAGTCGGGCACGCGCTCGAGTGGCGCGGCGCTCTTGGGCCCGGACCTG